>CM032630.1:2728510-2896450 GCA_019097785.1 Fraxinus excelsior
GGTAAATCTCATTTTTCTGATTCTCTTTTGTGTGCGACCCATTAGGTTCCCGATCACGATGCCTAACGACGTGAATTATTATTTTGATCTAATCAAAACTGGTAAATTAAAATACCCATTTTAATTCATCATCAATTTACATTCGTTGTCCCAGATTGACATGTAGCAATGTGTCAGTGCAATACATGTGACGAGAAATGTCACGTGGCATGACAAAACCAAACTTGTTCGTTTACCGTGAAACTATAATCCCTTCGTCAATATGATCCGATCAATTACGAGATATGGACGTGTGTCAATCTCAATTATCGATCATATCTTTTATCCTACTGTTAAGTCAATGTAAGTCGAAAACTCTTTTCTAACTTATGAGTTCACCTTGACCAAAGATCTCATTATCAACTTAATTGGATGAAATGTAGATCATAACCTCTTACTATCTAAGAGTGACGAATCATCTATTGATCATTTACAACCTTCATATGATTCTTGACATGGCCGAACGATGCCGTATTAGCGATCCTTGACAGAGCAACATCCGACATCACCAAAGCATGATTGTCCTCACATAAGGCACTATGATGACCTCAAGTCAAAGAACCAACTCCACTACCGAACGTTAGAGATTAACCACTGACACTCAGATAGTTTTCCACGTGGAATCTCTCAGCGGGTCTCCAATGTTTTGTTCTATAACAAAACATTCACGTGTTCATTCAAGTGTCTCCACACTTTAGCTTGTAAGATCAACTACTTACTTCATAAGTAAGAAATGCCACACGTGATGGTCTATCCATAATAACGATATCCGTATCTCGTTATTACACATGAAGTGTATGCAATCTTCAAAACTAGAAACATGAGAAGTAACGTGATTTTCTAAAGACGATATTTGTCTTTGATATTATTATAAAGTTCAATGGTATCTCTAATATCGTCTCAATTTTTTATTGTTTTATACCATTTATGGTTATTTATTGCAAAACGTTGTTCAAAGTTTTGATTTATCAAAAATTGCTTTGCCATTTTAAAAGACTGCGACTATAACAGAAGAAAATCACTTTCTCTAATATAATGTATTATAAGTTGATTTTATATTATCGACAGGCTGCATTAATCTATGTAAATCTTTTTATAAAATAATATATTACTTGCACGAATTTTATATTAATGGCAAAAAAGTGCATAAAATGTATGATGACAAGAATATTCATTTGGCAAAGAATTCGAATTTGTAATTAGTTCAAATTTTTAGAATAATATGGAAAAAAAAAAAGAGTAATGTAAGATTACGGTCATGGTGATCAAAACCATCGACGAATTATTCATCTCATTTAATTAAAAAAAGTGGGCCCTCTAGCTTGAAAGTGAGCTTCGTTTATTTAAAGGGGGGGTTTCCGGTCCAAAAAAAAGGTTTAAATAAATGAGAATTTTTGAATTTTATTATTGAATCATTGATGAAAGTTGTACGTAGCACCGTGAAGAATTTGCCGATAAATTATTTTTAAGTACAGGAAAATAGACAGAAATTGTACGCAACACATGTATGGCTGCTTTTATATCTTTCTTTCTATATATAAAAAGTGTGTATTTAACGGAATTTGTTGGTTTAACGGAAAAACTAACGGAATTTCTTGATTTAACGGAAAAACTAACGGAATTTTTTTATTTAACGGAATTTGTTGGTTTAACGGAAAAACTAACGGAATTTCTTGATTTAACGGAAAAACTAACGGAATTTTTTTAATTTAAAAATTTTTTAACTCCATAATTGGGTTTCAAAATTTACAATTCTAAAGCCCATGTAGAAGTATTGGATGTCATGCTCATTTTATAGATACACTTCTCTCCAAAGGTTTCATAAACTTCCAATGTGGGATTGTGCATTTTATATATGCTCTTAACTCCAATAGTTTTATAAATTTCCAATGTGGGATAGTGACAAAAAAAATGTTAAAATACTCATCAAAATCATTTTAAAATGTATGTCTAATTGACTAATTTGATTTTGAATTACAACTAATTAAATTGTAATATTCACTTTCATTCTTTCTTTTATTTAATTTAAATTGCACTTGATTATTAATATATTAATGTTAGATATTATTTTCTATAAGTTTAAAATATTTTAATTTAACAAAGTAAACTATTTTAACATATTTATTTTTAATTTTTAGTGTTGAGACTAATTGTAGGATATATAATGAATCTAATTAGTAAAGATAGATTTACTTTAAATTATTTTTATGTATTTATTGCATTCGATTCGACCCCAGTTGAATTCCCACAAACTTCACGTCGGAATCATTCTCGATTGTGAATCAAAATCCTTCATCTCCATTTTCAGATATCGGAATTATCAAATCCGCAAACTTTTCGTATAAATCCTATGATTAATGCTCATTTTAGTTTCTTAATTAATAAAAAAAATTAAAATTCTCCTAACACTATTTGGCAATATTATAGTATTATATTAAATGTTTAGTAAGTATTATTTTTAAATATTATATGATTTTATGATATAGTAAAAAATCTATTTTTTTATAATATAGAAAAAAACTATTTTTTAAAATAAAAATATATTTAATGTCTTAAAAATAATTAAAATAATATTAAAAATACTAAACGTATTATGATGCTTATTCTTCGTATTGACACGCCTAAACTTGTGATTCTTGATTCTCAACATCGACATCTCGCAACGCATTACGCCTTTTAGAAAATTCAAAAAAATTTGTACTACTACATTTTAGTCACTAGGAAAAAATGAAACTAAAAAAAATGGATGTGGATATTATCAATTTAAAAATGCTAATAGTTTATTTGGTAAGGTACATTGAACTCAATGAAGAAAAAAATATTTATTTATTTAGTTTTTTATTATAATGTTATCTATTATTTTATTATGTATAAAAGTTCATGATTAAATACAAAATTAAATATAATATAATAGTACGAAACACAAACTTATACATTTTAATTTAGAATTTAACACTATTCAAGTTAAAATTAATATATCACAATGTGTAATTATTTATCAATTACATAAACATTACATCATTAATTATTTAATGAACCAAAAAAATTATATATAACTAAGCAAACGTGCATTGCACGTTGCTTAAACCTAATATATATATATATATATATATATATATATATATATATATATATATATATATATGAGAGAGAGGGTTATGGCTTCATTATGGAGAGTTTTTTTAGAGAATTTTTGTTGAAGTGTGGAGTTTTATTCCTTGCAATGGAATTCATTTCTAGGTGGAGAATTTTTTAAGTTTCGTTCATTGTAGTAAAAATTGTGTCAAGATGGAGATTTGTTAAATTATGACTCGAATTTCATTGAGAATTGGTGTTTTGGTTGAAGAGGCTTTGAAGAAGTCAAAATATGGATTTGGGATATTTGGGGGCAAAGAAGCGCCAAATCCGGGTGCCTAGACGTGAATCGGGTGTGAAAATAGAATTTGGAATCGAGAGTCAATGCCCGAGCATCAAAGGAAGCGCTGCCCGCCGCTTGCCTACCACGAACTTGGGTGTTCAAGTGCCGATATTGTCCAGTGCATGACGTTTTTTCAATCTAAACACTATAATTAGGGTTTAACATGTACTTTATATATATTTGGCTCTTTATTGTAATAGTGAACAATGAATTATCCTCCTCTATCCATGGTATTTTTCTGCTTACATCTTGGTGTTCTTAATTTTTTTTTCATCTTGTTATTTTACTCTTATTTGTTAAATTTAACAAGTGGTATCCAAAGAAATTGGTAATGCATTCGTATTTTCTAGCACTCAAATTGTATTTTGAACCTTCTATTAATTAATAGGTTTAAGATTTTATTGAAACATATAAATTAGTGTTGTAGCGTTTAAACTTATAAGGTTTCAATTTTAGTGTTATAATGATTTGATTTGATTTCGTATGGTTTTAAATGATGTGAGTTATATATTATTGATGGGGCTTTGCTAGAAATGGACTCAGCGCCCCCTATTAGATAGAATGTCGATCTATGGACACCCGATACCCCCTATTGTATGGTGTCGGGTGTCCATTATGGACACCCTTATGTATCACTCCTATGTACAAGAAGATTAATTCTTATTGATGTGATGTGTCATGTTTTGTATTTAGCCCCTGTTTGGTAACCTCTAATTTAATTTATTTCCCATATTCATTTTCATCAACCAATATAATATTATACATGTAAACACAAAACTTTTACATACTTTTTAACCTCACACACACACATGGTAGAGCCACCAAGTAAACAGATCTTGAAGGAGTTCAAGTTGGTTCAAACACATTTGGTAGGGTTGAATGTGAGGGTATCAATGAAGGATAGGGCGAGTTTAATGGATGCATGTTGGGTTGGGGTGGGGTGGGGTGGGGTGGGGTGGGGTGATAAAGGGTGGGTAGGATATGTTGGTGGTTTTGTCGATTTGAGGTATTATGGCTGTAAGCAAAAACAGCCAAACAGAAACCGCATTTTAGAAATCGTCGGTTTGGTGCCACGTGGACCCGTCAACGAAATGGTTTTGAACCAAACCAAACCGGTCAAAAATGGTTTGGTTTATGTTTGAGAATTTTAATTGTAGTTTGAAACTAAACCGGACTGGCGAAAAAATATATAAAAATAAAAATAATGACTTTTTTTTTTTAAAATTCATCCAAATATGTAAAATTCAATAGTTTTGTCATTTGTATGTATTTTTGTCAATTTATAATTTTCTATTACATAAATATTATTATTACTAAATAATCATAATTTATATCTAATAAACTCAAGACTAACATAGTCTATCAAAAACCATTTTCCTTTTTAGAATTCAAATTTCTACAATTGCTTCAATCTGCATTCTTAAATGGAGGTCAGATACTTGATTCCTTTAAGAGTTTATTAGGTGCAAGATGATTGGGGTTTGCATATGCGGAAAGAATTGGTTGCAAATTAAAAATGAACCTATAGTGCTGTGCCAATATTTAGATGAAGTGGAAGCATTTGATGATTCAATGAAAGTTGTGACATGTGGTTTATATTTTCAATTACCATATTTTTAAAGATTCTTTTATCTATCTAGTATACAATACTATGAAGATATAACGAATGAATTTATTTGACAATAGAGGCTGAATCATGTGTGACACAATTGATGTTTGAGTATATGTGAGAAACTGAATTCGTAACAAAATACAACGACAAGTTTGTGTAATTGTTATGTTTAGATATTATAAACAATTGATTTATTGTTATGGTTGGTTATTTTTTCTGTTTAATCAGTAGTTTTATTTTTCAGATATGGTGATCACGAGGTCTTGTTGAATATCATTATATTTTTTGGACTTTATATTTAGTTTAGTAGACTTGTATTATAGAGGGTGTTTGACACCCATTCTTTTTGAAGAATTAGTTTTTGAATAGTGATTGATAGAAGAATGTGTGGTTAAAAAGTATGAAAAAATTTTGGGTTTATGTGTAATATTATTTTATTTGGAGAATGTGTGGTTAAAAATGAGTACCGTAGAAAAATGAGAATGAGAATGAGATAAAAAATGAATGTCAAACAGGGGCATAATGTTATCGTAACGTCTTAAATCTAAAATGGCAAACAAAAAACTATATTTTATTTTATTGTGATTTCACTTTAATTTAATTGATATTTAAATTCGTAGTAGATATATTTAGTTTGTTTTAGATTTATTGCTAGTAAGATATAAATATCTATTGAATTCAATGAATTAATGTCATAAAAGTAAACGGACAAAAAAATATACGGTGAAACCGACGGTTTAAAATCGGACCAAATCGTTAGGTTTAGATTTGAGTTTTTCTCAAACTGGTTTAAACGGTTTGGTTTGAAAATTTGTCAAAAATCGCAAAAATCGGACCGCTTACACCTCTATGAGGTATAGGCTACGATTTGTGTGATACGATATGGGTGGTGTGATGTTGCAATTTCTTCTGAATTTGTTGGTATAGATGATGGTGATGATGTAGTGGTGGTAGTGACGTTGCTCTTTGGTGGTGCTATGATGGTGGTACAAGAGTGGTTGGAGTTACAGGTGAATGTGGTAGTCTTGATGGAAGTGATGGTAGATTTGAGGTGACGGAGTAATCGAGCAATTAATAGTGATCAATTAACTTGCTAATTTGTAAATAAGTTGTGGTCCATAAAATTTGTGCTTTATAACTGTGATTGTGATTAGTATGTAACTGTGACCATATATTGCAGGTTATTGTAATATCAACATATTTAATTACTTATTTAGCCCTAGTTTAGTGGCCTTTTTTGGGAAAAAGAAGTTGTTTAATAGTGAATTTTAGGAGAATGTGAGGTTAAAAATTAGAATTTATTTTTGAATTTACGTGTAAAATATTTTATTGTGTGAATATGTGGTTAAAAATGAGTATGTAGGAAAAAGAATTTTGAAAAAAATCGAAGACAAACATTGGTTTAATCAATAAAAAATTATTTAATTACCTATCTAATTGATATCACCTGATTTTTGAAAGAATTCCACAGGTTTGTCAAACTTCAAAATGTATTTTTTCAAAAAGAAAAATAATAATAATAATTATTATTTGTGTCTACATCAAACCACCAGATCCGATCCAACATAGCTCGATTGAATAGTCTGGATCGGGTTCAGCTACTGCCAAGGCCCAAATCAGGTCAGATTCAAATTGGGCCAAAACCGACTCAAGTTGAAATAATAAGTCGGATCGAATCGGATGAATAAATTTAATTTTAGGAAAGTCAATTGTAAGATAGTAAAATAAAAGAATTTTGGTGTCGTAGATAAGATTAACACGTCATTCTAAACAACAATTTTCCCAAATTATTTATTCTACATGATCGAAATGACTAAGTTACCCCTAATCCTAACCAACATATCGGCCAAAAATTCATGATAGGAAGGGTAAAAGCGGAAAGTGTCGATCGAAATCAAAGCCACGTATACTACACGTGTAACAAAGACCATTGATTTTTGTCTTATCTTATTTAATCCTAATATTAAAAGATAAAATCCGTATTAAACGATAATCCAATTTCATTCGGACTCTGAACTATAATTATATTACAACAGTACCACCGAAGAGTCCAGTGCTATATAAATTCTCTTTTACTCTACCCAACATTCAGTATATCGAATTGAGGGTGAGAGATACTTGGGTTTTTCAATTATCTTTGAACTTTTTCTTCAGAGGGGAAAAAAAAAAAAAAAAAGTATTCTGTTTATTATTCATTTTTTGGCTTAGAATAATCGTTGTTTGTGGTTTAAAGATTTAATTTTCGATGTGAAAATTTATGAATATTCGATTCTGTTAGCATGATTTTGTTGTTCTTCATTTTTTTTTTTTTTTTGAAAAAATAAAAGTTTGTGTGTTTCGTTAGTTTTACCATGTAGGTACCCTTTGATTGAAATGGTATGGAACCAAATTACTAATATTACATGTTGCACTGAAGTGTAAGTGTTTCTTGAATTTTTCAATGATCTATAAACTTTTGTTGGCGAGACAAAAAAAGGGTACTTTTTTCTTTCTCTTTTTTTCCTCATCATGATTTTTTAAGTAATTATTTGGGATTCTAAGATTTTATTTTTATCCTGAAGATTTATGAGTATTAACCGAATGAGAAAAAAATGGCGGTGTTAGTATGAATATACTGATCTCTATCTCTCTTTTTTTTTTTTTTTTTTTTTTTAACTTTTTCTCCAAAATTACTAATTTATTTGTTATTCAGATTATGTTGATTGATTTTAATATTTATGGGTGATTTGACAAAAATCCAGGCTGCAGAGATAGTTTATTTGCACGAGATGAAAAGAATGAAGGCTGGAAAGATTATAGTTTTCCTTCTCTGTTTAAATTTGGTGTCCATTCTAGCGGTAAGATAGCTATCTTTTTGCTTACGTTGTTGAACATAGCATGATTTATGGTTATAAATTAAGGGTGTTTAATATTCAATCTTGAATTTGCATATAATGAATACAGATTGCTGCCGGCCCACCCACATGTCCTGCAGATGTTGGTAGTGATTGTGCCAGTGATTCGGGTGAATGGAAAGGGGAGTTCTTCCCTGGCATTCCTAAGATTAAGTATGAGGTAAAGGAATCGAGACATTTTGTTGGATAATTAGAATATATGCTGCATGATTGAAGTCCTATAGTTCAAACATGTTTGATGCATAGCATTAGATAGGATTAGACACAATAATGGACAAAAATTTAACTTCTTTTTTTCCTTAACCTATGAGCTATTCTGTGTTTGTTTTTTCAATGTGCATGCAGGGTCCTTCTAGCAAGAATCCTCTTTCTTTTAAATGGTATAATGCTGATGAGGAGATTCTTGGGAAAAAGATGAAGGTGAGATATTTCTTCGTGTATATTATTGTATATTTTAACCATTTGAGAGGATTTAAATTTATGGGCATCTATGAATCCATTTTCTACCATAGGATTGGATGCGATTCAGTGTAGCGTTTTGGCACACATTCCGTGGGACGGGAGGTGATCCATTTGGTGCACCTACAAAGATGTGGCCATGGGAAGATGGCACGAATTCCCTAGCTATGGCGAAGAGAAGAAGTAAATATATTTTCCTCTGTATTTTAGCAATATTATTGGTGACAAATGAAGTTTATCTTTTTTATGTTCTTTGTTGATGATTCAGTGAGAGCTAATTTTGAGTTTCTGGACAAGCTTGGAGTAGACAAGTGGTGCTTCCATGACAGGGACATTGCTCCTGATGGTAAAACACTTGAGGTAAGTAAACACGCCAATTTTTCTCAAGCTTCCTCTTTGTGCTTTTAACTCAATTGCGAAAAGCGAGGAAGGCTAGGCAAGGTTTAAAAAGGCGAAACTAAGTACTGATGCGGTTTTTCTTTATGAGGCGGGGCGTCACAAAAAACAAAAAATCTAAATAAAAGAACTATAAAATAATACAAAAATACAAAAAAAAAAAAAAAAACTTGGAGCATATAGTAAATAAGATATATAGCCATTAGTATATTGAGATATAGTCCACCTAAAGAAAGAAGATGTTTAGCAAAAAAAAAAAAAAAGCATTACAGAAGTTAGAAATCACTCCATTTGCAATGAAAAAAAACAGCTACTTAAACTAAAAAAAAGCGTAATAGTCTGCACTATCATCAATGTTACTAGCATCGTTAATGAAATTATCATCAAATTTAATTTCTCCATCATCTTTCTCTTCGCTGCTCTCAATTTCTACAAAATTATCTTCCTCATTCATCAATTGCAATGTGACCTCATTTTATTGTTTTGTTTGGGCCCAAAATGTCTTTTTAAATGGGCCATTTTCTTTTTAAAGAAGGGTCATTTCTGATTTCTTTTCATATACAATTGAAAAATTAAATTTTAAATGAGGTGTGCGTGCCTCGAAGCATGCGCTTAGAAGCGTGAGCCCCATATTTTTAGCCTAAAAATTATTGTCTCGAGACATACTACATTCGCCTCACGGTGAGGCGGACCTCACTATCGCCTTTTTAAACCATGAGGCTAGGCCATGTGTATTTCTTCCTTGCTTACATGCCTAATTAATACAATTATTTTACAAGATAAATTTACTCTTTTAACAGAGAGGGATCTACTGTTCTGTTTGCACTTTGACTAAGCTTTAAAATGTAATATGTCGATGAACTTCTATTGAAGTTGATAGTAATCCAATATCTTGTTACAGGAAAGTAATGCTAACTTGGATGAAGTAGTAGCTCTGGCCAAAGAACTTCAGGTAATTTTACACTGATGAAGGGTAATCAGATAGTATTGTTCTCTCTTTTCATTTTCAATGTTCTATATGAAGTTAAGATGCATCATATTAGGAGAAAAAGTTTTCCTTGATATCTGGATATGATTTATCTGTTTGCATCATCAGGGGACGAAGATTCATCCTCTCTGGGGTACATCTCAATTGTTTTACCATCCCCGGTACATGCATGGAGGGGCAACTAGGTAAGTGATACTTCATTGTAGGTTGAATTTAATTGATTTTGGGTTTTTTTGGTTCTTCATGCTTATACTGAATTCTTAAAATGCAGCCCTGATTTGGGAGTATATGCGTACTCCGCAGCACAGGTCAAGAAAGCCATGGAGGTAGGTTATCCAATATTTTGCATATTCCATTTCTTAAAAAATGAGATGACTGATTGGTCAGGGGGATCAACTTTTCAATATAATTGCCTCTGATACATGTGGGTTCATTTTTTTGTATGCCTACAGGTTACACACTATCTAGGTGGAGAAAACTATGTTTTCTGGGGTGGTCGAGAGGGTTATCAGACACTTTTGAACACAGATATGGAAAGAGAGCTTAATCATATGGTAAGATACTTGCATTTCTTTTAGATGCATGTAATTCTATTTTTTTACAATGGATGTTGAATTCTCGGTGATTTCTGAATAAGTGAAATTAAAGTATTACGATACTAGAGCTGAGCATATTCGACCTTTTTTTAATAATTATTCAGTGCATGTAACGACATTAATTTATTTTTATTTATTTATTTTTTTTGTGTGTGAGACATTGAAACACTCCTAAATTTTAAATGTAACGACATTAAAATCTTTGCAGTTCTCTTTTGCATTTTTTTTTTCCTTTTTATATGACATTGAAACACACTTTTTTTTCTCTTTCTTTATAGTTATTTCATAATGAAATATGGTGTATTTCTTCACAGGCAAGGTTTTTGGAAGCTGCTGTTGCATATAAGAAGAAGATTGGATTCAATGGTATGCTCAATTCTACTTCATTAGGGCCTGACTAAAAGATTAAAATGGGCATTAGATTCAACATCATATAACTGATCTAATACTTTGTTCGCTGATTCGTTTTTTCTGCTTCAAATCTCTTAATAACACTGTCTTGCCATCCTCTAATTCTTCTGTTCTACTTTTAATACTTTTTTCAGGGACGTTACTCATTGAACCTAAGCCCCAGGAGCCTACAAAACATCAGTATGTTTCTGTTTCTTATAAAATGCTTTAAACTGGAAATTGTGTATATAAAATACTCTCATTATAACATATTTTGATCATGCTAGGTATGACTGGGATGCTGCAACATCAGCTAACTTCCTGCGAAAATATGGACTCATAGGTACAACATTCGTTGTCTGAACTTTCTTCTTAGAAGTATTCAACGTTTATTTTGTATCTCTTATTTTCAAGATAGGCCCATGTATTCTCAAATCGAACATTCAAGTTTGCTCTTCCGAAGTTTTCTATGTCTCATTTTAGTTAACACTCCTCCACCTTTGAATTATATGCATCTAATTGACTATATGGTGGGTGGATTGGTGCTTATTCTGGCCAATTGACGGAACAGGAAGGAATTTTTTAAAGAGAAATCCATAGAGAGAGAGAGAGAGAATGCAGGGAGAGAAACAAAAAGTACTGCACTTAAAATTTTTTCTGTATCTTCAATGCTAACTGTACGTGTGAGACCTTATTTCCATCAGACCACAATAGAGCCTTCCTATTCCATTTCAATTTAAGTGGTGTTGAATTCTATATCTAACTTGATTTCTTGTTGCCCTTTCTAACTGATGTATACCTGTAATTAAGAATGCAAAAATTGTCCTGAGTTTAGTGCGAAAAGTCTGTATTTGATTTTTTTTCCTCCTTTATTTTGTACAGATGAATTTAAGCTGAATATTGAGTGCAACCATGCAACTCTAGCCGGTCACAGGTTTGTCATGTTCTATTCCTGAAACTTGTGATCTGAACTACTTCTCTGAAAATTAATCACTGCAATACCTTCAAACATAAATGAGTTAAGCTCCATCTAACACCTTCATTATTATTGCAGTTGTCATCATGAGCTCGAGACTGCAAGAATTAATGGTTTACTCGGAAACATTGATGCAAATACTGGCGACCCTCAAATCGGTATTTTTACTAAACAATAATTTTTAAATTTTTAAATTTGTCCCATTGCAGTTGCAGACCTCAGCTCTAAGTTTTAATAAAGATACTTCTTGGTGGTACAGGTTGGGATACCGATCAGTTTATGATGGATATAGGGGAAGCAACATTAGTTATGCTCAGTGTAATTAAAAACGTATGTAAAAAATTGGCAAGTGCAATTTTACGAGAAAAAAATTCTGAATTCCTATGAGCATTTGAAGTAACTGTGTTCTATTGTTTTTACTTTGTTTTGCAGGGAGGATTGGCGCCTGGAGGATTCAATTTTGATGCAAAACTGTTAGTTTTCTTTCTACCTCTCTTCTCCTTAAAAATTACATCATATGCACATGCTCATCGAGTATATAAAGTAGATCTAGTTCATTGGATCATTGTTTAGATTTTTAAGCAACTCCATTTGAGGCTAAAAATAATCTTGAAGTAACTTAATGTGAATTAATACCATCATGAAATGATAAAATAAACAATCATAAACTTTTCCATAAATTTTGTCATGTAATAGTCGAAGAGAGAGCACGGATGTTGATGACATATTCATTGCTCACATCGCTGGTATGGATACTCTAGCCCGTGGACTCCGTAATGCTGCCAAGGTGATTGAGGTGATATTTTATCTCCCTTTTATGTCATTCCATTTCATATCTTAATATAATAATTGGATCATTTTGCGGCTAAACCATATTCTTGTCTTGAAATAGGACGGTTCTTTGGCTGAGCTTGTCCGCAAGAGATATGAAAGTTTTGACACAGAAATTGGAGCTCAAATAGAGGTCGATTTGCTTGTAGTCCAGTTTTCAATTTGCTTTAGTAAATATCTGTACTTCCTTTTCAGCGTTAACTCTTATACGTCATTTATGTCTCCTTCAACAGGCTGGGAAGGCTGATTTTGATATGCTCGAGAAGAAGGCCATGCAGTGGGGAGAACCTAAAGTTTCTTCTGCTAAACAGGTAACATGCGAGTGACCTAAGATTTACTTGAAATTTAGCTGAAGGGTTTTTCTTAGCAGGGTTGAATGCTATTGTTTTGGTTTTCTGAGTCTTTACCCCTTCTCCTAAAGTCATGGGACTATTTTGTTGAGTTCCTTATAGAGTTGTCTCCTAGGTATTGAATGCCAACATGCGCCTATTATTGAATTCACCTGACCAATAGTACCCATTTTTGGGGAGTATGTAATATTTTTTTTTCCTTCGTGTCATCTCTTTCAAGGCTATATTTCTTACACAAGCTTTGCTTGTTCTGTTGCAGGAATTGGCCGAGATGATCTTTCAGGCTGCACTGTAGAAACCTTTTTCCTTTTTCTAGCTCGGTTAAAATAATGAATAGTAGTGAGAAGACTGCCTACTCGAAGCAGTCGCGGGGTCTTTAGTTTTGCTGCTGTTGCAGAAAAAACGTTTGTATTTATACACAGAATAAAACTACTTATTTGGTTAAAATCTCTATCTTTGCGCACACAATGCCACGCAAGATCTTTCCATGCTTAGGATGGAGATCGTGTTTTCCATCCCCTTCCCGATTTCCCAACTTCTTTCGACAATGGGTTTAGGATAGGGATCATATTTTTCGTCTCCTTCCTGATTTCCTCACGAAATCTCCATCCCATTCAGAATCGAACGTTGTGGAGC
Source organism: Fraxinus excelsior (assembly GCA_019097785.1). Taxonomy (NCBI): domain Eukaryota; kingdom Viridiplantae; phylum Streptophyta; class Magnoliopsida; order Lamiales; family Oleaceae; genus Fraxinus; species Fraxinus excelsior. The sequence goes on from CM032630.1 coordinate 2,742,096, forward strand.
ACAGTGAAAACGAGATATTTTGCTATCCCTACTTTATTTAAATGAAAGTGTTAGTACAACTTACAGAATCCTTTTCAACTTAGCTTGACTCCCCAGATATCCTTCCTAACATCTATGAAACAAGTGATGTTATCTCTCATGCTCCATATCAAGCTGGCACATTGGGACCTGTTACTCCTTTATTTCTCATCTACTAATACAAACCAACAAATAATTTACAATATCTATAATTTATAGATATAAAAATATATAGTGGCAAATAACTCCAAAAATTTACATTATTTTCCAAAGCACTAACCAATCAGCTCGATCACTCGCATGTCAGTTATAAGTGATCCAATGAATAGTACTTTGATGAAATCAATATTCGAATAGAGTCCAATAAATATGAAATCAATTAAAAGAAATTAAACTATAATTACTTTATTAACATTAAAATAGAGTAATACAACTTGTACATAATGATCTACATACAGATAATGTGTCAAAAAGAGCGTAGGAATTTTTTTTATATAAATTTGGTTGAAGAAACTTTGATCTCATCAAATCACATCGGAAAATGTTTTTTGTACATAACTATTTACATAACGATAAAGTTAAAATATAAGTGATGAAGTTATTTGATTGATGTGATTTCGATCCAATTAAATTTCACCACATCATCTGTTATCAAGTCAATTTCAGCAAAATTTTAGAACTTCAATAAAATAAATCACAATTAAGAAATGTATTATCGAGTCGATTTCTCAATCAATCATTATGTTCATATTTCTTCATTAATTATTAGAATCTCTAATTATTAATTGCGTTGATGTATAATGAGTAAGCACACCAGAACAGTTTAGTCATTTGGAGTTTGATTATGACCTTTAATTTGGAGTTGTGTCATGCTATTAATTGTTCAATCACAATCCTAATTTTCAAGAGGAACTATGCTACATGTACAACATCCTTTTTTGCATCATCATATCCATCAATTTTAAAAAAATTATTTTTTACATCATATGATAGGATTTTGACAACACATGATTGTCAACCATTGTTGTCAACTAATGTTGTACATTTAGATCTAATCTTTTCAAGAGACGAGATAAGTTACTCCGAACCTGTTGGTTTCCTTGGCTTTTCATTAATATATTTTCGACAACTCAACACATATAATATCTTCTAGTAAATGATATGAGATCAACACATTTTTTTGACATCTGGACACATTGTTCGTTGACGTCTTCTCGTTTTGTTAAGAAGAAACGATGTGTCGAGATATGAAAAATATAGAGACAGTCAAGATCGTAACATGTTCACATGTAATTAAAATAAGTTCGATTATAAATTTAAAACTTTCTATGATGGAAAATTTAATTGATTGAGAAAGTTGAATTGGAACATATAAATTATGCAAAGAAAATAATGTTTAATAATGATTTGGGTTAGCATATAATACAAAAGGAAAGTTCCAACTCAGCTAAATATGGTCGGTGAAGAAGATGAAATTAGCAGCCCAATTGGTCCAATAAACAACGCACACGTGGCAACCATGACATGCTCTGGTGGGTAGTTAAACATAGTGCATACTTTTAATTTAAATATTTCATTGGAATTCATGATTCATAATTTAATTAATGAATGATCGTTCATTTTAAATATGTTTATTACTAAAATAATCTCAGTATGTACTCTTCTAGGTTTTTGATTTGTTTATACGTGGTATTTAATGATTACGTGAGATTTTTAGATTGTATACGTGTCATTTAACGATTACACGATATCAAAAGATGAACGTAATTAGACATATATCTTTAACAAACACGAAGAAATAACTTGTGGATTAGTTTGTATTCTCTCTCAATGCATACTCGATATCTTAATCTAGAGGTGTGATACAGCATCCTAATTATAACGATTTTAAGCTAATGAAATTTCTTGTCATGTGGGTTTCAATTCGTATAAAAGGCACAACCATGGGCGGACCCACATGGGTCATGTGGGGTCAGATGACCCCACAAAAAAAAAAAAAATTTGAGGGTTGTTTTTAATATTTAACCTAAACATTTTTGAAATCTCATTGTTGACCCCACAAAAAATTTGTCTCGATCCGCCCCTGGCGCAACCATCTAGATTTTTTAATCAATATGCCCTCGATGAAATAAACATGTATATGAAGATGCAAACTGTTTGTAAATTAACAAAAGTATCTTACTTTAATGAACATAACCATGCACAAATGGTTAATGTAAATGTGGTGCATCCACCCTTTCACCCCCTGGAATGGGCGTAGTCGGCACGGACATATGACAGCAACTTGACACAAAATATCATTTCTTTGTTATCAAACCATTTTTGTGGATTAAACTCTCTCCACGTGTCACTTATGGGCTTGCCAGGATATATAGTGATATACAAACTGTTATTGGCACACACACTCCACTATTACATTACACGCCTAGTCAACGTTTTTAGAGAATGATACAAGATGGTGGTGGCTCAGCCAGAGCAAATTGTTTTCCGGCAGGATGGAATGCGGCGACAAAGCCATGTGACTATTGCAAGTCTGCGGCTGCGTTGATATTTTGCGTGACAGAGTCGGCCTTTATGTGCATGACTTGTGATGCTAAGGTGCATAATGACGACCATGAGCGTGTGTGGACGTGTGAAGTGTGCAAGCAGGCCCCGGCCAGCTTCAGTTGCAAGGCCGACGCGGCCGCAGTATGCGTCGTGTGTGATCGGAATATCCACTCGGCGAAACCTTTAGCCCGCCGCCACGAGCGGACCCCGATTGTGCGCTTTTATGATACTGCTGAGTCAATGATGAAGTCTGCCTCGGTCGCTACGACCTACTTATTGCCTGTTAACCACTTGAGTATCACAGAAACGAAAATGGAAAACGCGATAGATAATTGGATATCTTCCAACCCAATTACATCAAAACTTTCTGCAGATATGAAATCCATGGAATTATTGATTTCTAATTCTGATCAATTCTTGGATTATGAGTATCCAATCTCTGCGGACAGTGTTGTCCCTGTACAAACCATAAAGCCTGCTGTCCCAACAAAACTGACTGAGTATTCATCTGAAAATCCTTTTGAGATTGACTTCACTAAATCCAATATAAATTCAAACACCACCACCATTACCACCCCATCCTTTAGTGTAAGTACAGTTCTTGATTCTTCTTAGTATATAGTCCTCTGTTATAGATTTTTGATAGTTTGATTGATTCTTGGTTAATTTTTCAGGTTTCATCAACGTCGTTGGATGTGGGAGTTGTGCCTGATGGGAGCACCCTTTCAGATATATCGTTTCCTTTTACGCTAAACATGAGCATCAGAGGAAATGAAGCTTCACACGTGGTGGGAATGGATAGGGAAGCAAGAGTCTTGAGGTATAAAGAGAAGAGAAAGAAGAGAAAATTCGACAAGACTATACGTTATGCTTCACGGAAGGCCTATGCCGAGACAAGGCCAAGAATCAAAGGGCGGTTCGCCAAAAGAACTGAGGCTCGATCTGATACTGATAAACTCACTTTCAGTTCTTTCTCAGCCAGTGAATTACTGGTGATGCCTAATTTGGTGCCGTCCCTTCATTTTGATGCAAGAAATGGATTGAAACGGTTCTGAACAAAAGTAATGTGTAGATAATTTAAGTTTCAATAATCCGAAATAGATTTTAAAAAAAGGTTAGAACTGATATGCAGGGACATGACATGTTGTTTGAGTTTCTGCAATCTAAAAGCCCAAATACTTTTTATTGAAGGGCTAGATGTAATTTTGTTTGTAACGACAAGAAGTTGTCTAGATATATTTGTATTAGTTTAAATGAACTTGATCGATTGGCATAACACGCTTGAATAAGCTTTAAAAAAATAAATGTTAAGTATACATATAAGGATAATACTATATGTACCGATTTTTTTATCGAATCTTTTACCTACCACTCACAATGAGGATGAAGACCACATTGTTGGAATTTTTAAATACATGCTGGCCCCGCAAATTACGTGAGAAGGGTAATCCATTATGTGCAAATGAATTAGGACCGCTCTATTTGTACTGGACCGGTACGTACCAAACGTCAAGCTAGCGCCTGATGATAGGTGGGGGCTGACATCAGTCCCCACCTATCACCAGGCGCCGAGTAGGGGGCTGACATCAGTCCCCACCTATCACCAGGCGCCAACTCGGCGCCTGGTACAAGGGGCATTGCCCAATGGATTAACCCTACATTTAATACATGGTTTTTACATTTAGTCTATGTCTGAGCCACATTAAAATTTTCATTTTCATTCTTCTACTCATTTTCAACTACACATTTTTTAATAAAATAATATTTTTCATTCTTTTTCAACCATACATTCTCCATCAATCTACTATTCTAGAATACATTTTTCCAAACTAATGTAGTTCAAACGCACCCTTAAACTTTTCTAGAAAATTCCAAACATGTCTGGCACAATAATTTACCTAGAACTAAATTCACTTTTTTTAGGCCAAACCAAACATGGTGAAATACATAAAGTTAGCAACCAATGTCACATATCGATGCTTCCTATACATTTTGATAATTTGTGAATTTTTTATTTTTATTTTTCTTACAAGTGATTGTGATGTATAATGTGAAATCTATCTTCAAAGATGTGTCCAAACTTGGACCTCTTCTCTTGGTTTATGATAAAATTATAAGTGGATCTTTTTCCTGGCTGATTTGACAAGGGGCCTTTTCTTGCCCAAAAGTTGGTGGCTTCTTGAAAATGAAGTCAGCTTAATGTTTTATTGGACAATTGGAGCTTTTGTATTGAAGGGTTATGGTCAGAAAATATGTATTGTTATGGAATTTGTCACTGGTGGTAAACTCGTTCACAGAAGTGTGCGTTTAGGATTGCGGACTTTGTCGTGCAATAGTTAATGATACATTTAGATTACACATTGTGTATAATTTCAATGAAGTATGAAGAATATGTCATGTGCAGTCACTACTTTGAACAATATCAAAGAAGACTTGGGAGTTTTAAGTATGGAAAATCAAGAATGTTTATTGGAAACTATTGGTCTCTTAAAAAATCTAGAGTTAGAATTAATCACGCGAATATGGTAATTTCCTAAAACGCTATGTTTTTGGTTAATTATATCGATCGCAGATAAAAATATATAATTAAATCTCAGGACAAGTAGACTTCGTTGAACAGAAATTGTAATTTGTGATTTCTCCCCGCTAATTTCCAACACAAACTGATCGGATGTAATTGGACCGTTTCAAGTAACTATTTATCTTGACAAAAACTCGGTGCCACAATCTTTCAAAAAACATGTTACTTACCGAAGTAGCGAGTCTAAATATCGAGCTTTAGAATATTTATTCACTGAGTTAACTTGGTTCGAGTCAATTCTTTTAGTATTAAAGATTCCTTGAGTTCATACACGTTACAATCGATACCCCGTGACATATAAACTGAATAGAATATAATTGACAGTATTGTGGTCTAAAAATTAACAATAATGATAAATATACACTCCTTCTTTTACATTCATTTCGACATTGCATTTGTTTTTTGAAAATTGTGGGCGAAAAACTGTCAAATAGTGTTTTGTCATGTGGCATAATGTAAAACATAATATAAAAATGATGAACATGTAGCATGATTGAAAAATTAATGAGTCTAATTTAGTGTGTATGCATAGTGGGACAGATTGAGGCAACCTACTTTGGATATCTAGTACCTGAAGTCCATCACCCCCATCCCCTAGGTTCCCATGACCACAAGTGTGTGCGGTTGGGGAGTGCTCGGTCGATTAGGGGGTTGGGGGATTTTTCGGTTATTTGAGTTGAGAATTAGAAATCCTAATTATATTTTATCGAGAGCAATCAATTATCAAAAAGAAATAAATATATAAAATTTATAGGGGTTCATCTCAATGTGAGATTACATTCGCTTCCACCACTGCAGTAATTCACTATTACGAAGAAGTTTACAAAAGAAAATCACAAACATATCTTCTACATACAACCTCTCTTTCTCTCATTTATGATGGTAATTTAAAAATTTAATGCCGCCTCCCTATTTATAAGACAAATTAGGTAAAAAGGAAATTTACATGAGGATGCAATTTCGACTCAATTACCTTTAAATTATAAATTTAAACTATTATATTAAACAAGGGAAAAAGTAATTTGTTTAAAAGAAAAATGTGAAGGTCACGCCATCGCCCATGATCTTGAAGATACATAAGGTTTGATGTCTCCAGTGGCTCCCGCGGAACAAATTGGCAGCTAGTCCAACAATTATACATATTTCCAATCCCAATCTATACATCCAAATTATGAGAATGACGATTAAAATAATTTCGTAAGCCACTACTACTTGATTGCACTCTAAAATCCAATCATTAATTGACAAAAGAACTGAAACAAGTCCCACTACTGAATTCATTAAGGGTCCGTTTGATTGCACCATGAAAAAGAGGGTGGAAAGAAAACGAATTCCAGGGAAAATATTTGTCTAGAACTTATTTTACGGGGAATTGTAATTAAGTGTGTTTGATTGGTATAATTTTCTATGGAAAATGTTGAAAGTTTGAAATCCGTTTGACTTCCTTTTTTATGGAAATTGTCCATTAAAGTGATAATATTTTCTACTATTGGGTTAAGAATTTGTTCCAATTACCAAAAAGTAAAAAAAAAAAAAAAAATTTAAAACAATTAGAAAAAATTACCATATTCGTTTGACTTTGTTTTGCATAGAAATTGTCAACAAAAATGAAAATCTTTTTTACAATGGTTGATAGAATTGGTTGCCATTGCTAAAAAAAAAAAAAAAAAAAGTTGGAAAATGCTTTCCCACCTAAAAGGTGGGAAACCCTTTTCTACCATTTGTGCATCAAAGGGTTGTACCTAGAAAAAGGGAGGAAAACATTTTCCGTGGAAAATTTAGCATATCAAACAGTCAAAAAGTGGAAGTAGGAAAATATTTTCCTACTTTCAGGAAGAATATCGTCAATCAAACAGAGCCTAAACTGCTATGGATGAAGATTTATGGATGATAATGTGGCGCGGGATTACAAAAAAGTCAAGTTTTTTGCCTCTCGTTTTCCGTGTTTAATCATTCTGAAAGGACTTTTTACGATTTGATTGACAGAATACCATATAAACGTAAAGAAAAACTCGAATTGTATTCGTAAAGTTGTACCAAATTCAAAAAGCTTGTATTTAATTTTGACTTCCCTCTCAACTACAATTTTGTTGCCTACAGTTGGTGCCATCTAGTTAGCACTAATTAATAGTGGCACTTAGTATTTAGAGATTAATTAAACACGTAGCCAATCGCCCACACGGGGTCATTGGAATATGATTTGAGGGAAGAGCTTCCTTCACTACTAACTCTCATTATTACCAATATTTATTGATTCAACATATCTTACCAAAAAAAAAAAAAAAAAAAAATCAGTACAAAAAATTATGTGTCACGTGTACTTATGTACAAAGAATATTTATATTGTGATGTTTTCGAAACTCTAAGATGTATCCGTAAAACTAGTTGGTGTGAAACCTAACCACGAAAGGTACTTTGGATTCCAAATCGATCATTGTTAACCTTAATCTTTAATTATCCGTTAATAGTACATTCTCGTTTTATGTTGACAATCGATATTTTCTATGTGCTATATTATATCTATATGGAGAATTTGAATACATACAAATGAAAGATAAAACTAGAATATCAATCAAAACTGCAGTATACGTGTTTATTATTTAAGCTATAAACATGTATTACCTCTCGATCTCAACACGAATCCCCAAACAATCCAAGAATTAGCTATATAATAGGATGGAAATCAAATGAGTAACAAACAATCAATCAATCAAAACAAGAATTAAAACTAAAAATGGACAGTTATTGGATTAAAGAGTTAACAAGGTTTCACCGTAAATTCTAACAACTAAAAGTTCAGCCTAGCATAATTTGATTGCAAGAACTTGAATAGCTCATAATTCGGATAAATTGGAAGAAAAATAGGGTACAAACTGTAATCTTAAATATTTTCAATGATCTTGGACAAGACCTTCTTAATCTTCAAATCACCTAAGCCTTGAAAGAAATCTTGTATTTTGCTCCTAGATTTGTTCTATGATGTTGTATGGTGTCCTCCTCTGATGTTCATAAATTTCCATCAAAATGGCCATCAAAAGAAAAGGATGTCAAATTGTCAACTCACCACTCACGCCCAATTAACACACCGTTTTAATAAACTGATGGGTCGGTTAATAAACTGTAAAGGGAGGGAACCAAAAAATTAATATTGACATGGGCCTGGCCCAATCCCAAGCCCAGGACCCACGACCCGGCCGGTCGGACAGCAGCACGCGCTGGGCCTTGGATTAGTCTAGATATTGTCTAAGACTCCCCTCTTTCAAAAACTATTGGTGCCCCTTAGGACCCAAAACTTATTTCCAAACTTGAAGTTTATTAAGTGGTTCAAGGTTATGTTTACAACTTATGTGAGATTAGAACAGTTTTCCAATTTTTTCTCATTTATTCCTCTTATTTATTGTCCAACTTTCAACTATAATTTCTCATTCATATTGAAATGGTTTTTCACAATTAAATATTCTACACTCATCTACTCGAAACGTAGAATTTAATTGAACATTTATTTCGATCAATCGGACATAAGATCCCACTTAAAATTATGGTCAAAGTTGACCCACTTATGACACCATGTCCAACACAACCGGTTATCAATTCAAGCCTCTATGTTGTATCTGCGCACAAAAACGGCTTGCCTTAATATCCATGAGAAATATTAGGTTGATCGCTAGCCCAAGAAAAAAGTCGAGTACAATTAAGCTCCACACATCCAACGCTCTTGTTTCTTCTTGGAACTCTCTTCCTCGGATACGTCACTATTTTCACTACTAGTGCTACAACTACAAGTTCTCTCACTTCCAAATTATGATGCCCTACAAGAAATAGGGGTGGCCAAGAACGTTGGCTTGTCTTCGCCAGCCATGATCACAAGGTACTTCTCTTCAAGCACTGGTTGTGTTAATTTAAGGGCACCGGAGGCAGAGCCATGGCCGCCACCATTACGGCGATTTTCAAGGTAGTCAATGAACTTCAAATAGGTGCATGACAGGATAAAGATAGTCAAAAGAGTGACTCCTAAGAGAGCAGCCAGTCCTCCGAAGAGGTAAGTCGCTGGTGAGTGCCACGATGAGTGATGTGCAGGAGAAAAGGAAGGTGCTGTTGCAGGCGTCTCCATTGACTGTATGAATATATTCTATATATTATTAGCAAACTGGACTTTGTCTTGTGAATAATTATGTAATGTACAGTGGCTAGGTGTTGGTGGAGGAGGAGGAGGTGGTGGTGAGTGTAAAATGATGAGGAAAAGATGGGTTAAGGTTAGTATTTATAGTGGAAATTAAAAACAGAACAAGATGTTAGCATTAATTGGAGAGGGGGGGGGGGGGGGGGGGGGGGTGTGTTGTTATCGAGTCTAAAAGTTTAAACAAATAGAAATTAAATATTATCTTTAATATTGCTACTAAATTATATGATCTATGCTTTAATTATAATGGCACAGAAATAAATAAATTACATATATAATAATAGAACTTTCAAATTTAAGTTATCCTTATTCGAGCATCTCTAAGATATTCTTTAAATATGAAATACTCTTTATTTTAAAAAGTCAGCATTTAAAATCACGTTCTAAGATACTTTTTAAATTAACATTTTAATTTAGAGCTCTCTATAATTAAGTGCATTCAAAAAGTTTCAATTTTTAATGTATGAAAGCAATAAAATAATCTAAAGAAAAGTTAGTTAAAATAAAAGATAAAGAAAAATAATAAATATTTTTTGGGAGTAGTAAAATTAAATGTTAAATATAAAAAGTTTGTTAGAGTACTTCAAAATTTTTACTTTCTAAATTTATAGATGATTTCCAAATAATAAAATATACTCTTTAAAAACAAAAATTTTCTTGGAAATGCTCTAGTGTTTGATTATCACGAGGCATGTATCAAATGTAAGGGTTTAATTATTTACGGTTGATTTAAGAATAATTATTCACTTAATAATTAAAATAAGTTAAAATCAAATAATATTTAGTTTAAGGGTTATTAGCACAAAACTTCCTTACATTGGAAGTTTATCGTGCAAAACGTCATTTCCTTACTTTCCCTTTTTTTTTTTAAGCATTTTGCATTTTTACCCCGTATTTATATGTTTCATTGTGAAAATATCATTTTCATCCATTTTTTCAATACAAAAGTCTCAAAATGATGAATATATCCTCCTACTTAAAAAATAAAATAAAAAAGTAAAAAATTAATTGTAATCATAGTCTGAAAAAAAAAAATTTACAAATAAGAGAGCCCTATTTTTCTCCCGAAATGTATTTTAGAATATTTTTCTAATGAAAAATGTAGAGGGTGTCAGTGGGTCGGTTCGGTTCTGCTCGGTTCCAGAATTTTCGGGTATTTAATAAATGGACCCATCAGGTCCAAATATAATTATGGAACCGTTCGGGTTCGGTTCGGTTCGATTCGGTTCCGTACCATAATTAAATTTTTTAACATTTACAGCAACACTACATAAATATAATTAATGACATTTTATTTGTAACTTTTACAAATTAACGTAGTCAAATTCAAAAATATAAACATTAATTCAATGCATACAAATACCAACTACTACTGCTTGACTTGCCATGACAAAAAAACTCTACAAAAATTGAAAAAGCATAATTAACAAACAAATAAACTAAAAAATATTCAACTAATAAGATTTGATAAAAAAATATAAAGTGTGTTTGGTATGGATTAAAATCAAATTAAAATTGAAAAATTAGCCGTTATTGTTAACTTTTATTAGACGTGTGAGACCCAATAACGACTATATTTTCAATTTTAATTGGATTGAAATCTATACCAAACACGCTCATAATAAAATACCTTCATCTACTTCCATCTTCTTCCCCTGCACAGACCCCACCCATTCTACCCAATTTCAAAGTAAAATGCAGCAACGTGAAGACTTCATTTTTGTAATTCAATATTCCTCTTGATTACCTAGATTCCTTGTACTGATATTGTAATTCGAGGACGACTTCATTTTTGAACTTCACTCAACAGTAATAATATTAACAGAAATTTAACATAAAAGTATTCCCCCCCGTTTTTTTTTTTTTCTCACTTGTACTAAAGACAAGCTAGTTCGGAAGGCAGACCCACCAGCATGTTACAAGTTAACATCCTGAAGTAATTCCAGGTTGTCTTTCTCAGACCAAACAAACAGTTATTCAAGGTAAATTAGTCATTCCATGTAAAGGGAATCCAACAAACAAGATAATACAAGAAACATTCGTGGATAACTAAAACCGTCCAATTTAACAATGCCAATAGCATAAGGTCCCCCCAGCTTTTCAGGCACGATTTCGTTTAATTACAAAATATAAGACAGCAAAAAGATTACTTTATGCCATAGTCAACTATTGATTCTATGATATGTCAACATATTACATATGTTTACACCGAGGAAAAAATCGAACTTGATTTCAGAAATTAGCAGTACAAGTTCAAGTTGACAATGAATTGAAGTGATGAAAAATGAGGTGCAGATATGCAAATGCGTTTGCTTTGGAATTCGGGATGGTGGCGGATTGTGGTGTGGGAGGAGGCGATCATCGACGGTGGCCCACCAATGGTTTTTGGTTGTGATTTGGTATGAAAGTGGGTTGGAATGGGTGGGGGAGAAGATGGAAGAGGATAAAATGACTTTTATGTTTTAAGTCTTGATTTTTAATTATGTATTTGTGACTTATTTGTATTTTTTTTGAAAATTTTGGAATTGTGATTACAATTAGTTCTTTATTTATTTTTTTCTTTTTTTTTATTTAATAAGATGATATATTCGTCATCATGAAGCTTTTTATTGAGAAAATGGATGAAAATGATTATTTTCACAATGAAATGTATAAATAAAGATGAAAATATATAAAAAAAATAAATAAATAAAGCTGAGAATGTTTTGAATAGTAAATTTCAAACGTATGGACGTTTTGTGCTAATAATCATTTAGTTTAATTATTATTTTTTTGATCTATTTTTCAGAAAAAAAAAAAAAAATCATCTCAAACATTATAATATATACAATTGTACACGATAACCTTAGATTGATTGATAAGAGTGTTTTTAACCATCACCTTTTATGATCAAATACTTTCCATAATTTTCATTGATTGCTTAAACTTTTGAGATTATTTTTTTAATAAAAATAAACCCTTCTAAATATATTTCATTTTTGTGATGTTACAAATATAAAGTTATTCAAATTGTCTTATCATTTTCAATATTTCCACTCATTTTCTTTAATTTTTTTTATTCAAACTATTTTATTAAATAAGAGAAAAAGTGAAATGAGAGGGGGTTGCAGCATAGTCACCCTCGCCCAGCGGCCCATGATGTTGGGGAAAGATAAGGTTTCTTGTCTCCAATGGCTCCCATGCAACACGTAGCAAGTTAGTCCAAATTACAATTATTTATATTTTCAATCACAAACAATACGTCCAAATTATGAGATCAATAATTAAAATAATTTCGTAAGCCACCACTACTTTGTTGCATACTAAAATCCAATCATTTATTGAAAGAATAATTTCAACGAATCCCACTCACGAATTGATTTAAGTACTAGAGGACAAGAGATGTAAAATTAGATGGAAATATCGACAAATATTATAGACGAGAATGGTGTACAATCAGTAGAAATTTCATGATATAGTCGATAAATCACAATACGTGTTTTATTTTTAAAATTACTAACTTTTAGGATATTTTAGGACCATTTTTCAGGTAAAATATTTAACATGTCATGTGCCGTGTCCTTTATTTAACCTATAGCAGCAATTTAAGAATTTAACCTATAGCAGCAATTTAAGAATTTAAGTACTAAGAAATGTTAGACGACATAAAAATTACGACAATATGCGTGACAAATAATAAAAATTGGGGCAAAATTTTTTTTATAGAAATAAGGTGCCAAAAGTTTTCACGACGATAAACTTTTATTTCTTGCAAAAAAAGTGTTTGTGAAGTAATATTTTACTCTTTACGACAATAAATATTCAATATTAAAAATTCTATAAATGGAGGAAAAAATCTCAACTAAAAAACTACATTTTATAACTAAAATTTTTAAATGTACGACGATTATGCAACAATTATAGTTGCTCCGCCCCATTTCGCTTGCCGCTCCCCTCAATCCACTTCCACACCAGCTTGCTTTTTCAATACATATGTGTTTCACTTTATATGAACTATAAATTATCATAGTTAGCTTCTCAATACACATGACCAAATTTTGAAAGAATGTTATTATTCGCAATTAATGTTCAAAACAATTGAGTGAAGTTACCCAGAAGTTCACAAAGTAAATATCTTTATATTACTTCAAAGATGGAAATTTGGAATTTTATAAAATATAAATAATTTGAATTTTTGGCCAAAAAAGGAAAAAAAAAGGAGTAGGTGCGGAGACACAATTTTTTTTTTTGAATTTATTATATGTATGTATGGAATGAGTTTTTGTAAAATGTAAATAAGTAGAATTTTTAGCAAAAAAAAAAAAAGAAATAAAAAAGCGTGGATGCGGAGAAAGAATAAATTTTGAATTTATTATATGTACGTATGGAATGAGTTTGTGTAAAATATAAATAAGTAGAATTTTTGGCAAAAAAAGGAAATACAAAAAGGCGCGGGTGCGGAGAAACGGAAGAAATTTTGAATTATGCGGAGATATCAAACCATGTCTTCGCAAGACGGAAACTAAAAAAAAAAATTTATATCCCGACACTTTAAAAAAAAATTATGCGCCAAGCCATGTCTCCGCACAGAATCTAAAGGAGTGCGAGCTCCGCATAATGCATAGACAAATGGAAGAAATTTTGAATTTATTATATGTATGCGTGGAATGAGTTTGTGTAAAATGTAAATAAGTAGAATATTTGGCAAAAAAAAAAGAAGAATAAAACAAACAAAGGCGCGGGTGCGAAGACACGGAAGAAATTTTGAATTTATTATATGTATGTATAGAATGAATTTGTGTAAATGTAAATCAATATAACTTTTGGCAAAAAAAAAAAAAAAGGGGAAATAAAACCATGCGTGGGTGTGGAGACACAATTTTTTTTAAATTTATTATATGTATGTATGGAATGAGTTTGTGTAAAACGTAAATAAGTAGAATATTTGGGGAAAAAAATGTACAGTGCCAAAAAAAAGGAAATAAAAAAAGGCGTGGGGTGGGGAGATACGGATGAAATTTTGAATTTATTATATGTATGTATGGGATGAGTTTGTGTAAAATGTAAATAAGTAGAATTTTTGGCAAAGAAAAAAAAGGTGCGGGTGCGTAGAGACGGAAGGAATTTTGAATTTGTTATATGTTTGTATGGAATGAGTGTGTAAAATGTAAATAAGTAGAATTTTAGGCAAAAGAAATAAATAAAATAAAGGCGTGGGTGCAGAGATACAGAAGCAATTTTGAATTTATTTTATGTATGTATGGAATGAGTTTGTGTAAAATGTAAATATTTGGATTTTTTGCGAAAACAAAAAAATAAAAATAAAAAAGATACGGGTGCGAAGAGACAGAAGAAATTTTGAATTTATTATAGGTATGTATTGAATGAGTATGTGTAAATTGAATTTATTATAGGTATGTATTGAATAAGTATGTGTAAAATGTAAATAAGTAGATTTTTTGGTAACAAGAAAAGGAAATAAAAAAAGGGTGCGGGTACGAAGACACGGAAGAAATTTTTAAATTTATTATATGAGTACTTGTTTTTATCCAAGGTAGTTTAGGTTAGAAACATTATTTGCTTCGCATAATGCGGAGCAACAACTCCGCATTATACTTAGCAACTAGATAGTTGCTCCGCATTTTGCACAACACAATTTTTTTGGCATGTAGTTGCTCCGCATAATTCGAAGACATCTCCATAGAATTTGGAGACATGAACCATGAACTCCGCATTATGCGGAGTTGGAGTTACGATGCTCCACACCAAGCTGTATCTCCAAATTCTATGGTGACATCTCCATAGAATTTGGAGACATGATCCATGAACTCCGCATTATGCAGAGTTGGAGTCTTCCAACTGAGCCAATTTTTTCCGCCCTTTAAATGGTGGCTGCCTTTTTTTTTTTTGAAGGTTTTTTTAAAGGTTTCTTGCTTCATTCCATATATATATAAAATTAAAATTTCTTCTGTGTCTCCGATCGGCGCCTTTTTTTTCATTTTTTTTTTTTGCCAAAGTCCATAGTAAGTTCTTGTATAAAAGTTAATTTTGTAACAACAATGTTCCCTTTGGCTTTAATTTGTAGCAACATTTTTTATGAAAAACGATGTGGAATGAATGTCATTTTCTATTTATGTTTTTTTTTATGAAACTTATACTATGAAAGGGTTTTTAATTAATTAAGTTAGGAAAAGTTCAAACAAATAAAAAAAAATTATTTGCTCCGCATAATGAGGAGCAACTCTGCATTATGCGTAGCAACTACATAGTTGCTCTGCATTTTGCGGAGTACAATTTTTTTTTTTTGCATGTAGTTGCTCCGCATAATGCGGAGACATCTCTATAGAATTTGGAGACATGAACCATGAACTCCGCATTATGCGGAGTTGGAATCTTTCAATTAAGCCAATGTTTTCCTCCCTTTGAGAGAGTTTTTAATTAATTAAGCTAGGAAAAGTTTAAGCAAATAAAAAAAAACCTTATTTTCTCTGCATAATACGGAGCACAAGTTTTTTTTTTTTTTTTTTTTTTTTGCATTTAGTTGCTCCACATTATGCGGAGCAACAATGTCCCACACCAAGCTGTGTCTCCAAATTCTACGGTGACATCTCCATAGAATTTGGAGACATGAACCATGAACTCTGCATTATGCGGAGTGTTCTTCGCATTATGCGGAGTTGGAGTCTTCCAACTGAGCCAATTTTTTCCTCCCTTTAAATGGTGGCTGCCTTCTTCCTATGACTTTTTTTTTTCAAAGATTTCTTGCTTCATTCCACATATATATAAAATTAAAATTTCTTCTGTGTCTCCGACCCGCGCCTTTTTTTTTTCATTTTTTTTTGCCAACGTCCATTGTAAGTTCTTGTATAAAAGTTAATTTTGCTACAACAATGTTCCATTTGACTTTGATTTGTAACTCCAATTTTTATGGAAAACAATGTGGAATGGATGTCATTTTCTATTTATGTTTTCTTATGAAATTTATATTATGGGAGGGTTTTTAATTAATTAAGTTAGGAAAAGTTCAAACAAATAAAAAAAAAAAACCTTATTTGCTTCACGTTATGCGGAGCACAATTTTTTTTTTGGGCATGTAGTTGCTCCGCATTATGAGGAGCAACAGTGCTCCACACCAAGCTGTGTCTCCAAAATTCCATGGAGACATCTTCATAGAATTTGGAGACGTGAACCCTGAACTCCGCATTATGTGGAGTTGAAGTCTTTCAATTGAGCCAATTTTTTCCTCCCTTTGAGAGGGTTTTTAATTAATTAAGCTAGGAAAAGTTTAAGCAAATAAAAAAAAAACCTTATTTGCTCCGCATAATGTGGAGCACAATTTTTTTTTTTTCATGTAGTAATGCGAAGCAACAATGCTCCATACTAAGCCGTGTCTCCAAATTCTATGGAGACATCTCCATAGAATTTGGAGACATGAACCATGAACTCCGCATTATGCGGAGTTGGAGTCTTTCAATTGAGCCAATTTTTCCTCCATTTGAGAGGGTTTTTAATTAATTAAGCTTGGAAAAGTTTAAGCAAATAAAAAAGCCTTATTTGCTCTGCATAATATGGAGCACAAATTTTTTTTTTTTTTTTTTTTTTCATGTAGTTTCTTCGCATTATGTGGAACAACAATGCTCCACACTAAGGTGTGCCTCCAAATTCTATGGAGACATCTCCATAGAATTTGGAGACATGAACTATGAACTCTGCATTATGCGGAGTTTATGTGGAGTTGGAGTCTTCCAAGTGAGCCAATTTTTTTCTCCCTTTGAAATGGTGGTTGCCTTCTTCCTGCGGCTCATAATTTTGTTTTTAAAGGTTTCTTACTTCATTCCATAGATATATAAAATTAAAATATTTTTCGTGTCTCCACACCCCGCGCCTTTTTTTTTTCATTTTGTTTTTTTTTTTTTTTTGCCAAAGTCCATTGTATGTTCTTGTATAAAACTCAATCTTGCTACGAAAATGTTCCCTTTGGTTTTGATTTGTAGCTACAATTTTTATGGAAAACAATGTGGAATGGATGTCATTTTCTATTTATGTTTTTTTTGGAGACATGAACCATGAACTCCGCATTATGCAGAGTTGGAGTCTTCCAACTGAGCCAATTTTTTCCTCCCTTTCGGAGAGTTTTTAATTAATTAAGTTAAGAAAAGTTCAAGCAAATAAAAAATATATATTATTTGTTCCGCATAATGCGGAGCACGATTTTTGTTTTTTTTTGCATGTAGTTGGGTAATGCTCCACACCAAGCTGCGTCTCCAAATTCTATGGAGACATCTCCATAAAATTTTAATAGAATTTGGAGACATGAACCATGAACTCCGCATTATGCGGAGTTGGAGTCTTCTAACCGAGCCAATTTTTTCATTTCTTTGAAATGGTGGCTGCCTTCCTTATGTGACTCATAATTTTTTTTTTTTTTTTTTGCAGTTTTTTTAACAGTTTCTTACTTCATTCCATATATATATAAAATTAAAATTTCTTCCGATTCTCCGCACTCCGCGCCTTTTTTTTCATTTTTTTTTGCCAAAGCTCATTGTAATTTCTTGTATAAAAGTTAATTTTGCTACAGCAATATTCCCTTTGTCTTTGATTTGTAGCTACAATTTTTATGAAAAACAATGTGGAATGGATGTCATTTCTATTTATGCTTTTTTATGAAATTTATACTATGAAATGGTTTTTAATTAATTAAGCTAGGAAACGTTTAAGCAAATTAAAAAAAAACCTTATTTACTCCGCATTATGCGTAGCAACTACATGAAATGCGGAGCACGATTTTTTTTGTTTTGCTTTTTTACATGTAGTTGCTCCGCAATGCAGAGTTGCTCCGCATAAGGAAAAGTTTAAGCAAATTAAAAAAAAACCTTATTTACTCCGCATTATGCATAGCAACTACATGAAATGCGGAGCACGATTTTTTTTGTTTTGCTTTTTTACATGTAGTTGCTCCGCAATGCAGAGTTGCTCCGCATTATGCGGAGCAACAATGCACCACACCAAGCTGTGTCTCCAAATTCTATGGAGACATCTCCATAGAATTTGGAGACATGAACCATGAACTCCGCATTATGGGGAGTTGGAGTATTCCAAGTGAGCTAATTTTTTCCTGCCTTTAAATGTTGGCGGCTAATAAAATTTTTATTTTTTGTATTTTTTAAAGGTGTCTTACTTCATTCCATAGACACATAAAATTAAAATTTCTTCTGTGTCTCCTCACCCTGCGCCTTTTTTTCATTTCGTTTTTTTTTTGTCTAAGTCCATTGTAAATTCTTGTATAAAAGTTAATCTTGCTACAAAAATATTCTCTGTCTTTGATTTGTAGCTACAATTTTTATGGAAAACAATGTGGAACGGATGTTATTTTCTATTTATGTTTATTTGGAGACATGAACCATGAACTCCGCATTATGCGGAGTTGGAGTCTTCCAACTGAGCCAATCTTTTCCTCCCTTTGAGTGGGTTTTTAATTAATTAAGCTAGGAAAAGTTTAAGCAAATAATAAAAAAAACCCTTATTTGCTCTGCATAATGCGGAGCACGATTTTTTTTTTTTCGCATGTAGTTACTCCGCATTATGTGGAGGAACAATGTTCCACACCAAGCTGTGTCTCCAAATTCTATGGAGACATCTCCATAGAATTTGGAGACATGAACCATGAACTCCGCATTATGCGGAGTTGGAGTCTTCTAAATGAACCAATTTTTTCCTTTCTTTGAAATGGTGGCTGTCTTCCTCCTGTGGCTCATATTTTTTTTTTTGCAGTTTTTTTAACGATTTCTTGTTGCTTCATTTCATATATACATAAAATTAAAATTTCTTACGGGTCTGCGCACCCTGCGCCTTTTTTTTTCATTTTTTTTTTGCCAAAGTCTATTTAAGTTCTTGTATAAAAGTTAATTTTGCTACAACAATGTTCCATTTGGCTTTGATTTGTAGCTGCAATTTTTATGGAAAACAACGTGGAATGGATGCCATTTTCTATTTATGTTTTTTTTTTATGAAATTTATACTATGAAAGAGTTTTCAATTAATTAAGCTAGAAAAATTTCAAGTAAATGAAAAAAAAAACCTCATTTGCTCCGCATAATGCGGAGCGACTCCGCTTTATGCGTAGTAACTACATAAAATGCGGAGCACATTTTTCTTGTTTTGCTTTTTTTCATGTTGTTGCTCCGCATTATGCGGAGCAACAATGCTCCACACCAAGTTGTGTTTCCAAATTCTATAAAGACATCTCCATAGAATTTGAAGACATGAACCATGAACTCCGCGTTATGCGGAGTTAGAGTATTCGAACTGAGCCAATTGTTTCCTTCCTTTGAGAGGGTTTTTAATTAATTAAGCTAATAAAAGTTAAGCAAATAAAAAAACCTTATTTGCTCCGTATTATGCAGAGCAACTACATAGTTGCTCTGCGGAGCACAATTTTTTTTTGAGACATGAACCATGAACTCCACATTATGCGGAGACACGGAAGAAATTTTTGGCAAAAAGAAATTAGTTTTGTAAAATGTAAATAAGTAAAATTTCTGGCAAAAAAAATAAGAAATGAAAAAAAGGTGCGGGGTGTGGAGACACGGAAGAAATTTTTATTTTATATATATAGGAATGAAGCAAGAAACCTTTTAAAAAATTGGAAAAAAAAAATTGTGCTCCGCATTATGCGAAGCAACAATGCTCCACACCAAGCTGTGTCTCCGAATTCTATGGAGACATCTCCATAGAATTTGGAGAAATGAACCATGAACTCCGCATTATGTGAAGTGTTCTCCACATTATGTGGAGTTGGAGTCTTCCAACTGAGCCAATTTTTTCCTACCTTTGAAATGGTTGCTGCCTTCTTTCTGTGGCTCATAATTTTTTTACTCCGCATTATGCAGAGTGTTCTCCGTATAATGCGGAGTTGGAGTCTTCTAAGTTTTTTCTTAGAGCAGATGATCAAATAAATGGAAGCTGGCTACTTATATTTCTGTGTGTAAATAAATGGAGTAGATGATCAAATAATTAATATATATGTTTTTTTATATTACTTTGTATATATGGTCCAAATTAGGTATGTATTCTGTTGAATTCATTAGACTTTTATCCACTTAATCAATTGCAGTAAATGTCTTAATATCAAAACTTAACTAACTTATAAGTAAATTTCAGAGAGTGAACAAATACTGCAATTGAAAAAGAAGCTGCTAGGTGATCTCGATAATTCAAATAGGAGAAGCCTCTCTGTTCCATTTGATGCAAATCACGATCTTGGTGCAAGTCTTTCAGTTTTCATTTGGAATTTGAATTAATTAGTTAGTGAGCAATATTCACACAATTGTCTCAACATTTGTACGGTTCTTGTTTTGCTCATCTAAATCAGTTTGAAAGTCTGCCCGAATGTGGTAAAGGAAAAATTAGGAACATAATTTACGAATAAAGAAGCAAAAAAAAAAATACAACTTAATTGACACAAAAATGAGTTCTTCCGTACTTATAATTTTTATCTTCTTTTACATACTTACGAACTCCACAATTCAGGAATCCAGAGATCAATTTCTTAGTTAAGTCAATTTCAAAATTGTCTCAACTTAAAGCTGAACACATATCCTTTCATCATGAGCTTCGCATTATGCGGAGACAATGCTTCCATTTGTCTCCGCATAATGCGGAGCTCATGTCCTGATATTGTGAAGACACGGTCTTGTCCGGAATTTTTTTTTTTGCCAATAATCTGCAATGTGTCATTTCCATTTGTACAATCATAGGAAAATTGCATCAGTGATGCATGTTTATCACCTTCACTTATTAACTATCTAATAAAGTAATAAAATCATGAAGATGAGAAGTGAAAAGATTAATAATTGAAAATCGAGCATCGAACCATTTCAGATGAACTTTCAGAAAGCTATTACAATGGAAAAAAAACAATTACAACTACAAAAAAGAACAAATATTAAACACGAGAAATTATATATAAAAAAAACAATATGCAACCTTACCAGAGGAACTTTACGATGTACGTATGAAATGAGTTTGTGTAAAATATAAATAAGTAGAATTTTTGGCAAAAAAAAAAGAAATACAAAAAGGCGCGGGTGCGGAGAGATGGAATGAATTTTGAATTATACGGAGACATCAAACCATGTCTCCACCAGACATAAACTAAAAAAAAAATTATGTCCCGACACTTTTAAAAAACAATTATGCACCAAGCCATGTCTCCGCACAGAAAATAAAGAAGTGTGAGCTCTGCATAATGCGGAGACAAATGGAAGAAATTTTGAATTTATTATATGTATGTGTGGAATGAGTTTGTGTAAAATGTGAATAAGTAGAATATCTGGCAAAATAAAAAAAGAAGTAAAACAAAGGTGTGGTGCAGAGACACTGAAGAAATTTTGAATTTATTATATGTATGTATGGAATGAGTTTGTGTAAATGTAAATAAGTAGAATTTTTGGCCAAAAAAAAAAAGAAAGAAATAAAACCATGCGCGGGTGCTGAGACACGGAATTTTTTTTGAATTTATTATATGTATGTATGGAATGTTATTCTTTGCAATTATTGTTCAAAACAATTGAGTGAAGTTACCCAGAAGTTCTCAAAGTAAATATCTTTAAATTACTTCAAAGATGGAAATTTGGAATTTTGTGAAAGATAAATAATTAGAATTTATGGCAAAAAAAAAAGGAAAAAAGGCACAGGTCCGGAGACACGGAAGAAATTTTGAATTTATTATATGTATGTATGGAATAATTTTTTGTAAAATGCAAATAAGTAGAATTTTTAGCAAAAAAAGAAAAGAAATAAAAAAAGGTGCAAGTGCGGAGACAGAAGAAATTTTGAATTTATTATATGTACGTATGGAATGAGTTTGTGTAAAATATAAATAAATAGAATTTTTGGAAAAATAAATAAATAAAACCATGCTCGGGTGTGGGGACACGGAAAAAAATTTGAATTTATTATATATATGTATGGAATGCGTTTGTGTAAAATGTAAACAAGTAGAATTTTTGAAAAAAAAAAAGAAACAAAAAAAAAGAAATAAAAAAAAGGTACAGGTGCGGAGACACGGAAGAAATTTTGAATTTATTATATGTATGTATGGAATGAGTTTTTGTAAAATGTAAATAAGTAGAATTTTTAGCAAAAAATAGTAATTAAAAAACGGCGCGGGGTCGGAGACATAGAAGAAATTTTGAATTTATTATATGTATGTATGGAATGAGTTTGTGTAAAATGTAAATAAGTAGAATTTTTGAAAAAAAATGGCGAGGGTGTGGAGAGACAGAAGGAATTTTGAATTTATTATATGTATGTATGGAATGAATTTGTGTAAATTGTAAATAAGTAGAATTTTAAGCAAAAGAAAGAAATAAAAAAAGGCGTGGGTGTGGAGATACGGAAGCAATTTTGAATTTATTATATGTATGTGGAATGAGTTTGTGTAAAATATTAATATTAGAATTTTTTGCAAAAACAAAAAATAAAAATAAAAAAAAGGATGCGGGTGCGGAGAAATGGAAGAAATTTTGAATTTATTATAGGTATGTATTGAATGAGTATGTGTAAAATGTAAATAAGTAGATTTTTTGACAAAAAGAAAAGGAAATAAAAAAAAAAAGGCGCGGGTACGAAGAAACAAAAGAAATTTTTGAATTTATTACATGAGCGCTTGTTTTTATCTAAGGTACTTTAGGTTAGTCTTTTTAAGATAATTATATTCATATGACAGGATTTGCACGGATAATTTATGTAATTAATATGATGAATTCTTGGAAAGTAGTAATGATTATATTTGTTCTTTGGGTTTCCATGACCATGACCATGACCATGAGGTATGTGTTTGGTAATGTGCATAATTGTGTGTAGATAGGTGGAATTCTTCCATCTTGTTTAGTGTGAAGGATGAAGGATTTGTAAAGAATTTTACCTATTGTATTTTAATGTTTCTCAAGTATATATATGTATCTGCATCTATATATTTCTCAGGTGAAAGTTTTGAATTTTTTATTATGATTTTTTTATTATGCGGAGTTGTAGTCTTTCAATTGAGCCAATTTTCCTCTCTTTGAGAGGGTTTTTAATTAATTAAGTTAGGAAAAGTTTAAACAAACAAAAAAAACCTTATTTGCTCCGCATAATGCGGAGCACATTTTTTTTTTTTTTTTGCATGTAATGCGGAGCACCAATGCTCCACACTAAGCTGTGTCTCCAAATTTTATGGAGACATCTCCATAGAATTTGGAGACATGAACCATGAACTCCGCATTATGCGGAGTTGGAGTCTTCCAAGTGAGTTTATTTTTTCCTCCCTTTGAAATAGTGGTCGCCTTCTTCCTATGGCTCATAATTTTTTATTTTTTTATTTTTGCAATTTTTTAAAAGGTTTCTTATATCATTACATAGATACATAAAATTAAAATTTATTCCGCGTCTCCACACCCCGCGCTTTTTTTTTCATTTCAAATTTTTTTTTGCCAATGTCCATTGTAAGTTCTTGTATAAAAGTTAATCTTGCTACGAAAATGTTTCCTTTGACTTTGATTTGTAGCTACAATTTTTATGGAAAAGAATGTGGAATGGATGTCATTTTCTATTTATGTTTTTTTGGAGACATGAACTATGAACTCTGTATTATGCGGAGTTGTAGTCATACAACTATTTTTTTCTCCCTTTAAGAGAGTTTTTAATTAATTAAGCTAGGAAAAGTTTAAGCAAATAAAAAAAAAACTTATTATGCGGAGCATGACTTTTTTGTTTTTGTTTTTTTTGCATGTAGTTGTTCCGCATAATGCTCCACACCAAGCTGCCTCTCCAAATTCTATGGAGACATCTCCATAGAATTTGGAGACATGAACCATGAACTTCGCATTATGCGGAGCGTTCTCCGCATTATGCGGAGTTGGAGTCTTCTAACTGAGCTAATTTTTCCTCTCTTTGAAATGGTGGCTGCCTTCCTCCTCTAGCTCATAATTTTATTTTATTTTGTAGTTTTTTTAACGGTTTCTTGCTTCATTCCATATATACATAAAATTAAAATTTCTTCCGAGTCTTCGCACCCAGCGCCTTTTTTTCCATTGCTTTTTTTTTTTTTTTTTTTTGCCAAAGTGCATTGTAAGTTCTTGTATAAAAGTTAATTTTGCTACAACAATGTTCCATTTGGCTTTGATTTGTAGATACAACTTTTTATGGAAAACAATGTGGAATGAATGTCATTATGCGGAGCACATTTTTTTTTTTTTTTGCATGTAATGCGGAGCACCAATGCTCCACACTAAGCTGTGTCTCCAAATTTTATGGAGACATCTCCATAGAATTTGGAGACATAAACCATGAACTCCGCATTATGCGGAGTTGAAGTCTTCAAACTGAGCAATTTTTTCCCCTCTTTGAAATGGTGGCCGCCTCCCTCTTGTGGCTCATAAATTTTTTTTTTTTTTTCAGTTTTTTTAACGGTTTCTTGCTTCATTCCATATATACATAAAATTAAAATTTCTTTCGGTTCTCCGCACCCCGCGCCTTTTTTTTCATTTCTTTTTTTTTTTTTTTTTTTTGCCAAAGTCCATTGTAAGTTCTTGTATAAAAGTTAATTTTGCTACAACAATGTTCCCTTTGTCTTCGATTTGTAGCTACAATTTTTATGGAAAACAATGTGGAATGGATGTCATTTTCTATTTATGTTTTTTTGGAGACATGAACCGTGAACTCCGCATTATGCGGAGTTAGAGTCTTCCAACCGAGCCAATTTTTTCCTCCCTTTTAGGGATTTTTAATTAATTAAGTTAGAAAAAGTTTAAGCAAATAAAAAAAAAACCTTATTTGCTCCGTATAATGCGGAGCACGATTTTTTTGTTGTTTTTTTTTTTTTTTTTGCATGTAGTTGTTCCGCATAATGCTGAGAAACAATGCTCCACACCAAGCTGTGTCTGCAAATTCTATGGAGACATCTCCATGGAATTTGGAGACATAAATCATATACTCCGCATTATGCAGAGTGTTCTCCGCATTATGCGGAGTTGGAGTCTTCTAACTGAGCCAATTTTTTCTTCTCTTTGAAATGGTGGCTGCCTTCCTCCTGTGGCTCATAATTTTTTTTTCGCAGTTTTTTTTAACAGTTTCTTGCTTCATTCCATGTATACATAAAATTAAAATTTCTTCCAGGTCTCCGCACCCCACGCCTTTTTTTTCATTTTTTTTTTTTTTTTTTGCTAAAGTCCATTGTAAGTTCTTGTATAAAAGTTAATTTTGCTACAACAATGTTTCCTTTGGCTTTGATTTGTAGCTACAATTTTTATGGAAAATAATGTGGAATGGATGTCATTTTCTATTTATGTTTTTTATGAAACTTATACTATGAAAGGGTTTTTAATTAATTAAGTTAGGAAAAGTTCAAGCAAATAAAAAAAAAACTTATTTGTTTCACATAATGAGGAGCAACTTCGCATTATGCATAGCAACTACATAGTTGCTCTGCATTTTACGGAGCACGATTTTTTTTTTTTTGGGCATGTAGGTTCTCCGCATAATGCGGAGACATCTTCATAGAATTTGGAGACATGAACCATGAACTCCGCATTATGCGGAGTTGGAGTCTTTCAATTGAGCCAATTTTTTCCTCCCTTTGAGAGGGTTTTTAATTAATTAAGCTAGGAAAAGTTTAAGCAAATAAAAAAAAACCTTATTTGCTCCGCATAATGTGGAGCACAAATTTTTTTTTTCATGTAGTTGCTCCGCATTATGCGGAGCAACAATGCTCCACACCAAGGTGTGTCTCCAAATTCTATGGAGACATCTCCATAGAATTTGGAGACATGAACTATGAACTCCACATTATGCGGAGTTCGAGTCTTCCAGTGAGCCAATTTTTTCCTCCCTTTGAAATGGTGGCTGCCTTCTTCCTGTGGCTCATAATTTTTTTTTCAGTTTTTTTTAAAGGTTTCTTACTTCATTCCATAGATATATAAAATTAAAATTTCTTTCGTGTCTCCACACCCCGCACCTTTGTTTTTATTTCTTTTTTTTTTTTTTTTGCCAAAGTCCATTGTATGTTCTTGTATAAAAGTCAATCTTGCTACGAAAATGTTCCCTTTGGTTTTGATTTGTAGCTACAATTTTTATGGAAAACAATGTGGAATGTATGCCATTTTCTATTTATGTTTTTTTGGAGACAAGAACCATGAACTCCGCATTATGCGGAGTTGGAGTCTTCCAACTGAGCCAATTTTTTCCTCCCTTTGGGAGAGCTTTTAATTAATTAAGTTAGGAAAAATTTAAGCAAATAAAAAAAAACATTATTTGTTCCGCATAATGCGGAGCACGATTTTTGTTTTTTTTATGTTTTTTTTTCATGTAGTTTGGTTGCTCCACATTATGCAGAGCAACAATGCTCCACACCAAGCTGCGTCTCCAAATTCTATGGAGACATCTCCATAGAATTTGGAGACATGAACCGTGAACTCAGCATTATGTTGTGTTCTCCGTATTATGCGGAGTTGGAGTCTTCTAACCGAGCCAATTTTTTCCTCTATTTGAAATGATCGATGCCTTCCTCATGTAGATCATAATTGTTTTTGCAATATTTTTTAACGGTTTCTTGCTTCATTTCATATATACATAAAATTAAAATTTCTTCCAATTCTCCGCACTCCGCGCCTTTTTTTCATTTTTTTTTTTTTGCCAAAGTTCATTGTAAGTTCTTGTATAAAAGTTAATTTTGCTACAACAATATTCCCTTTGTCTTTGATTTGTAGCTACAATTTTTATGGAAAACAATGTGGAATGGATGTCATTTCTATTTATGTTTTTTTATGTAATTTATACTATGAAATGGTTTTTAATTAATTAAGTTAGGAAAAGTTTAAGCAAATAATAAAAAACCTTATTATGCGGAGCACGATTTTTTTTGTTTTTTTGGCATGTAGTTGCTCCGCATTATGTGGAGCAACAATGCTCCACACCAAGCTGTGTGTCCAAATTCTATGGAGACATCTCCATAGAATTTGGAGACATGAACCATAAACACCGCATTATGCGGAGTTGGAGTCTTCTAAATGAGCAAAAAAAATTTCTAAATGAGCCAATTTTTTCCTATTTTTGAATTGGTAGCTGCGTCCCTCTTGTGGCTCATTTTTGGTTTTTGTAATTTTTTTAACGGTTTCTTGCTTCATTTCATATATACATAAAATTAAAATTTCTAACATAAATATTCAATTTTATTATATGTATGTGTGGAATGAGTTTGTGTAAAATGTGAATAAGTATAATATTTGGAAAAAAAAAAAGAAATAAAACAAAGCGCGGGTGCAGAGACACTGAAAAAATTTTGAATTTATTATATGTATGTATGGAATGAGTTTGTGTAAATGTGAATAAGTAGAATTTTTGGCCAAAAAAAAAAAAGAAATAATACCATGCGCGGGTGCGGAGACACGGAAAAAATTTTGAATTTATTATATGTATGTATGGAATGTTATTCCTTGCAATTAATGTTCAAAACAATTGAGTGAAGTTACCCAGAAGTTCACAAAGTAAATATCTTTAAATTACTTCAAAGATGGAAATTTGGAATTTTATAAAATATAAATAATTAGAATTTATGGCAAAAAAAGGAAAAAAGGCTCAGGTGCGAAGACACGGAAGAAATTTTGAATTTATTATATGTATGTATGGAATGAGTTTTTGTAAAATGTAAATAAGTAAAATTTTTAGCAAAAAAAGAAAAGAAATAAAAAAAAGGTGCAGGTGCGGAGAGAGAAGAAATTTTGAATTTATTATATGTACATATGGAATGAGTTTGTGTAAAATATAAATAAGTAGAATTTTTGGCAAAAATAAAAAATAAAACCATGCGCGGGTGTGGAGACACGGAAAAAAATTGAATTTATTATATGTATGTATGGAATGAGTTTGTGTAAAATGTAAACAAGTAGAATTTTTGAAAAAAAAAAAAGAAACAAAAAAAATGTACAATGCCAAAAAAAAAAAAGGAAATAAAAAAACGGTACGGGCGCGGAGACACGGAAGAAATTTTGAATTTATTTTATGTATGTATGGAATGAGTTTGTGTAAAATGTAAACAAGTAGAATTTTTGAAAAAAAAAAAAAAAGAAACAAAAAAAATGTACAATGCCAAAAAAAAAAAGGAAATAAAAAAAAAGGTACGGGTGCGGAGACACGGAAGAAATTTTAAATTTATTATAGATATGTATTGAATAAGTATGTGTAAAATGTAAATAAGTAGATTTTTTGACAAAAAGAAAAGGAAATAAAAAAAGGCGCGGGTGCGAAGATACGGAAGAAATTTTTGAATTTATTATATGAGCGATTGTTTTTATCCAAGGTACTTTAGGTTAATCTTTTTAAAATAATTATATTCATATGACAGGATTTGCACGGATAATTTATATAATTAATATGATGAATTCCTGGAAAGTAGTAATGATTATATTTGTTCTTTGAGTTTCCTGTTTCCGTGACCATGACCATGGCCATGAGATATGTGTTTGGTAATGTGCATAATTGTGTGTGGATAGGTGGAATTCTTCCATCTTGTTTAGTGTGAAGGGTGAAGGATTTGTAAAGAATTTTACCTAATGTATTTTAATGTTTCTCAAGTATATATGTGTATCTGCATCTATATATTTCTCAGGTGAGAGTTTTGAATTGTTGAGTATGATTTTTTAGTTTTCGAATCTCTTCGCATCATCTGCTCTAAGAAAACTCAGAAGACTCCAACTCCGCATTATGTGGAAAACACTCCGCATAATGCGGAGTTCATGTTCCATGTCTCCAAATTCTATGGAGATGTCTCCATAGAATTTGGAAACGCAACACTTTGGATCGGTTTGTTGCCAGCCACCATTTCAAAGGAAGGAGAAAACGGGCTAGATTTTGAATTTTTGTAGTTGCCCATCGTCTATTTAAGAAATACTCCGCATAATGCAGAATTGGTGCTCCGCATTTCTGCGGAGTTGGTGCTACACATAATGCAGAGCAACTCTGCATTATGCGGAGTTGGCGATCCGCATTATGTGGAGCACCTGCTCCGCAAAAATGCGGAGTATGTTTCATTATTATTTTTTTCCTAATATTCTTCGTTTTTTTTACATTCTTTTTTACGTACTAACACTAATATATTTTGGTGTAATATAAAATTAGAAATGTAAAATTGAATATTTATGTTAGAATTTATTGTACTACAAACTATGCGGAGACACGCATAAATTTTTTATTTTTTTTAAGTTTATGTTATAAACCTGAATAAAAAATCCATCTTCTCTGAACCCCCACGAACATTTTCTACGGTCTGTGGGATTTTTCTACACAAATAGATTTTATTCAAGTATTGTTCCTGTTGATGAAATAAAAAAAAATCACAGATTCCAGGATATGCCTATTTCACATATGGTTCCGCTTAAACACATTCAAACTAACTTTGTCACAAAAGCTGGAGCAGAGATTGCCAAGGGAATGTTAATGCTATGGTATGAAACGATAAATTGTAGAGAAAATTAACAAGCATGAGAAATGCAGTGTTAAGATAGGCTTGCAACAAAAATTTCATTTTGGACCTTTTCAGTATTACCATTGGATTAATAGTTAATCGACTCTAAGTATGGGTTATTGATCTTTGCCAAATCTAAATATCTATGTGGTAAATTGAGGCTATGGATTAAATCTGCAAAAACATGTGAACAACTATTACAGATCTATCATGAAGTGTGAATTCGAGAAGTCTGCTTCCAAATTCATAACATAATTGCTGGTTCTGTTATTACTTGGAAATGTCACAAGTTGTAATCTAACTATGGAACTATCTTACTGAATTTTGGCAAAACTTCTATAACCTACAGTGTGCCAGCGAATTCCATAATGATAATTGTGATTTTTTGTAAAAATCTTGAAAAGCTTGATGATCTCGTGAAGATGTTGATTTAATTAAAGATATTAGTTTGTGATCTTGTTGATTATATGAGTTCAGCATTTTGCGGACACAATGGAGCATTTTGCGGAGACAATGCTTCCATTGTCTCCGCATAATGCGGAGCTCATGAACAAGTTGCTCCGCATAATGCGGAGCAACCAAAGCATTGTCTCCGTATAATGTGTAGCTCATGTATGCGGAGCAACTTGTTCATGAGTTCCGCATTATGCGGAGACAATCAAAGCACGGTCTCCGCATAATGCGGAGCTCATATTCGGATATTGCGGAGACACGATCCTGTTTAATTTTTTTTTTTTGGCCAATAATCTTCAATATGCCATTTCCATTAGTACAATCAAAATAGAATTTTTCACATGTAAACAATATTTTCATCCATGTTCGATTTTCTTCACAGGAGAAAAAATAAATAAAATATCAAATCGAAGTGAAAAGATTAATAATTGAAAACCTAGCATCAAACCATCTCAGATGAACTTCCAGAAAGCTATTCCTAAGGAAAAAAAAAACAATTGCAACTACAAAAAGAACAAATATTAAACACGAGAAATTATAAAATAAAAATAAAAATGCAATCTTACCAGAGGAACTTTACGGTAAAAACTGAAAATATTAATAATTTGAAAATCCAATACCAAAACATGTGAGATATATAAAGAAGAATAATTGAAAGGCGGTAGAATAATTGAAATTGAAAGGCGGTAGAAGAAGATATATAAAATATCAACCCAATAGTCAACAAAGAATGCTCAATCACTGTAGAATAAAGGCAGGTAACTGTTGCAAAACCAGTTTCAAACATGACAAGTGTGAAAACTCATGTGATAAAAGTGAATAGTGAATCTAAGGATGACTCTTTTAATAGAAGGATAGAAGGAGTGATTTAACAGTTTTTAATGACTAGTTTAGAATGTGTCCAAAGGTATTCATATATGAAAAGTTGAGCCAAAACTCAAAAACATCTTTAGTCATAAAATTCCTTCTCTACGACGTCCTCTATTGCGGTCGGTGTCATTCAAGGCATTTAGGAGTTGGAGATTCATCGAACACTTGGCCCTTAGCCCACTTCCATTGGAAGAGAGGTTTTAGAATAATAAAGCTAAGTCTACGTTGTGGGGTTAACAACAGTGCAAATTTTATTGGAGTTCAAAAAGTAGTGGACGGAAAATAGTGTTTTTTTGTAAAACTGTCCAATAGTATATCATCATATGGAACAATATCAAAAATGTTGTACATGTAGTAGCATAATCCATTTTAAAAAAGACTTTCCCTCCTACGTAAATCAATTTATTCAATTGATTAATTTAAAATATATTTCAAGGAAAAAAAAAACTATACAAAAATTTGCATTAAAGTTAAACACACGAATATGCGCCCACAACCCACACACTTCGGAATCCACGTGATTGATATAGAAGGTTAATCTATTAAAGTGGTCCAATTTTATAATAGGGTGTGGACTTCTATTATAAAAGGTTAATCTATTAAAGTTGTGTTTTTGTTTTTCTATTTGTGTATCGGAGTTGACACCCGTTCATAGGGAAAGTCCCATTGTACATAATGGGGGGTTACCGAATGGTGTACCCCCCTCGCAATGTGTGTGGGTCCCGTGTGTGTTTTAAAATGATGGCTCGTGGTCCCCACCTCCTAATGTGAGTGAGATGTAAACGATTAGGTAAAAAATTATGTACATAGCATAACTCCCCGTTCATAAAAGGGGGTCCATATCCAACAGTTGACACATAGCAAAACCCATTTTTTAACGTTTTCAACAATTTTGACTATTCAGTTTAAAACTATTGTAAAAGAAAAAAACTAGCATAAGTTGGTAATATCTTCAAATCTTATTAATCTTATAATGAATATTAGAACGTGTTACGTATAAAGAAATGATACTTGATTTTATATGTTTACTGAATGCTTATTAGTTAACAATTAAGTGGATTGGCAACCATTCGCTAAAAGATATGGGCTTTTTTTAATTGGTAGAATCAATATTATTATTATTATTATAGTATAACACTAACTTTCTTGAAGTTGAAACAATGTATATAATCATGATCTTCGAGGTTTTATTGAACGGCTATTAGATCGGTGTATAAAAAATTATAAAAATTGTGAACCATATGATAATTACGATTTACAATATACGAGACGAAAAACAATAATCATATGGTTACAATTTTTTGAGTTATTTTTTAGCAATGCAAAATTCTTCATTTAAAAGTACCGAGGAAAGCATAAGGATTCAGGGGCGGACCCAGGTGGGTCCTGGGGTCACGTGACCCCCAACTTTCGAGATTTTTTTTTTTTTATATAAAGGCATGCTTAGTATCAATTGAAATCTAAATTTTAATCTAAATCAAAATTAACAACTAATTTTAATAACATATTTCATGAAATCCATAACTATTTAAGTTTTTATCAAAATATACTAAAAATTTGATTATAATCTCTACCAAACAAGGGCACAATCATAATAAATTTGAATTTTTCTCTTTTCTATTCTTCGCTTTTACTCTTTTCCTCGCGCCTTTTAAAAAAAATCTTAACCTTTCTAAAGTTTTTAAATTTGTATATATTTTCTCTACAAATTGTCACATTTACTACAAATTGTCACATTTCAATCAAATTTTCAAGTAATTAGAACATAAATCTGCATTTTCTCGTATCAAACTGTGTATAAGGAATGTGTCTAAACTCATTATATTCAATTTGACTTATATTTTTCGAATTGTATTTATTTGATTGATTATTAGTAATGAATATTAGTTATATGTTTTTCTTTTCGATTACTTGAATTGATTGTTTGTGTCAAATACATTATAAGATTTTTTTAACGTAAACATTTATTTTCTTGTGATGAACAAAATATTAATAAAATGACTCTTCAAAATCAAATGAATGAAAATGATTATATTAATGAAAAAATGTTTTTTTTAAATGTAAATCTGCATTGTTTGATTTGTTTCAAGTCAAATATGAATTATTCAAAAATCAAGAACAAAGTATTCGATTTGCACAGGGTTTGATTGTGCCTCATAACCTAAAAGTCTGTCTCCACCTCTGTAAGGATTCATATATTGTAGGGTTGGGGCCAAGTTTTGGATTTTTTTTTATATTCATGAGAAAATAAATCTGAACCATTAGATTACTTTATGATAACGGATGATATTCTTTGTCAAATTTATTTGTCAAAAATCTTTGTAGGAGGAACGCTCCTATATATATTTTCCTTGCGACTCCAAACCTTTCTTTGTCCTCCATGATATTTTGCCAGCTTATTCAAAACTTTACACTAACGTACAAATTGGAAATAACTTGATAGATAAAAATTGTTAACTCGTTTCATTGAGACTTGATGCTAGAATCAGTTTTTATTTGTAATGAAATTATGTAATTAATTATTCAATTAAATATTTAAAGTTAAATAATAAAATTATTGATTTAAAATTATATCTTTAATAGTTTGAGATGGTAGAATTGATACTTCAGTTCCTCACGTTGCAATTTTTGGATCAATTGAACGGAATAAATTTTGGAATATATTAGTACCACAGGAAACACTAAGAATAAATCCGTCATGAAGGATATTTTGTGATTAGGAACCCTATTAATCAAACATATCAAAATTAAAGTACTTTTTAGATACAATCACACAATGAACAATATAAGTCAATGAAAGTTACACTACATTTCAAGTAAACTATTCATAATCAAACGTGCAAATGCATGTTATTTTTAAATTTTTTGTAAGTGTATCTATAATCATATAGTCTATTATTATTTGAACAAAATAAAAAAACACAAAAAATGTTGATTGTATAAAAAACACACACACACACACTGACACACACACTCACCCACACACACAAAAAGCAATATGGGTGCTAAACTTCTTGATATAATCACTAAAAATATAAATATAAATTTGCGACAAAAAGAATTGTCGCATAAATAGAGATTTCGTTGCAAAAATAATTTAGCGACAACAAGATATTTGTTACGGACATTGTCATGTTATATGTGTCACAAATGTATTTTGCCAAACTTTTAGTCATTCATCGTATAAACAAATTAACAATATTATTTGTTCAAAACAGATAATACGAAATAGCAATAGGATATTTGTCGTCATAACGTCATCAAAATGTATATATGTCGCAAAAAATTAAAAGGGCGACAAGTCAATTTGTAGCAATAATTATTCTAAAAAAAATTGTGAGAAAAATGTTTGTTGCGAATACTATTTTAAAGGTATAACATTTGTTATCTATTTTATTTTACAATAACACATGCTTGTAGTAATATACATTTTATAACATGGTTGTCACATAATTTGTTTTACAATGTGTTTGATGTGTTGCAAATTACATTTTAAAATATTCAATGTTAATAGTACAATTTATTAGGTAATAAGTTGTATTTGTAATTAAATTTATTATACAACATAAGGAGCTTGTCGCATCATCATTTGTGCAACAATGTATAGTCACTGCCTAATTTATTTTGGTGATTATTTATATATGTCGCATATTCTATTTCACAACATATAAAATTGTTACACAAATTATTTTGTGGCAATGGATATTCATTTAGGCGACAAATTGGGTTTATAACTAAATTTATTTCGCAACACTAAGTGTGACACATCATCATTTATACAACGATATATAATTGTTGCCTAATTTACTTTGCCTATATTTATATATGTCGTAGATTTTATTTTGTACTATAAATAATTATAGCTGATTTTTGTTGATAACAGGATTTACCAACCAAAAATCTCTATTGGTAATCCACCACTAAAAGCATTACCACTAATTTACTTAAGAATTCATCAATGATTGCCAACTAATTAGCAACAAAATTTTTATCCGTCCCAAATTACCTATCATTGCGAATTTTCGACTTGTTTTATCAACGGGAAATAAATCAAATGATAAATTCATCAAATTTTAAACTCAGAACATAAATAAATATTTTTTAATGTACAAAATATAAATAAAAATGTACATGAAATTGTAAAACAAATCCATTCAATTCCTTAGTTTAGAGTTAAAAAAATATAAAATCAATTTAAATTACAAGAATAGTCTGTCTAACTATTGAATGCACTCTATCTTTTGCAAATGCGGTACCCCTCATAGATCAAATACTAGCATTTAAAAAGGTCTACCATGTTTTATGTTAGAAGGAATGAAGCAAACTAATAAATAGAAAGTAGGGATATTTCTAAGTTCCCAACGAAAGCAAACCCACCTAGACTGCAAATCTTAACACAAGAAAACTTTTGAACCCTATAGTGGACTCAAAACATCATGTAAAGATTACAAAGCATCAAAGACAAGGTTCTTAAATTAACGTAAATGAAAAATAAAAAAATTATAAGAAACACATATTCATTCTACATAAGACTTATACAATTGATACTATCAAATAAGAATTCCAGTTGTAGACGTGGGATTCAACAAAATACATACAAATACATACAGACTGCATAAAGCAAGAATCTACTCAACTACATTCTGTGTTGATGCAGGGAAGATGGAAGATTGAATCAGATATCGTTCTGATTGACGATTTAGTCTAGATATTGTTCTAAAAGATGAAAAAACAAAATAATTTCTGGAACTCAAATAATATTATTCATTGATATGACGGAAATCGCTAAAAAGCCTTTATATAGGCGTTACAAGAAACCCTACAAGTGGAAAATATCGAATCGTGCCAAAATTGGTGGAAAATAAAAACGAAATATACTAAAAATAATTATTTAAAGGCCTAAATAAAGGAATTTGGCTAAAATTCCGAGATCTCGAGCTTTGTCCCGAATCCAATTTTTCTAGCCGTTTCCAATCAGCCTACCAAATTTCAGTCAATTCCGACACCGTCGCGATAAATAACGAAAATGTCCCTGGCGCCGGCTGGACTCTCCCTACATCATGTGTCCATAGTCTCCTTATTTTTCAGTAAACAAAAGCAAACCATACAAACCATTTTACGCTATGAACATGACTCGAGAACCTTCAATTTATCATCCCAGAACTTATCGAATCTATATTTTCACCAAAAGCCTAAACATGTCAGTGTGAAATGGAAATTCCTCCATCTTATATAGAATTAGTTTATTCAAAAATTGACTCCTACAACGTGAAAAGATTATTAACTTTGAACGTCACATGCGCACATCATATTTAAAAGAAATAAGAAAATAGACTTGTTTGCTTCCAACATAAAGGTAGGCATTTAGAGGAACTCTTTCCATATAGGAGAAGGAAATGAAACATGGTGAAATATCAAGATGAAAGTTTAAATAGAAAAACAGGTTGTGAACTAAGGGTCATTAGTAGAACGAGATTGTAGGGAAATATTATTCTAAAATTCATTTTGGGCAAAAAAAAGGGGGGGGGGGGGGGGGGGGGGGGGAGGGGGGGGGGGGGGGGGCTCAAATGGGAGCTAAACATTAAAGTATAATATATAGTCGATTCTAGAAATTAGTTTACAGAAACAAGTCCGGACTGAACAAAAATCAACTGATTCTGATCGATTTGCTCTCTTTTTGGCCAATGGAACCATTTAGTCCACCTCACAAGAACTCGGACCCAGGAAATATTCAATTAGTAAATTTTTATCAACGTCTAAATAATTTTTTCAGCTTACCGATGGATTTTTTCGTTGACAAGAGAGAAATAATCAAACATGTTCCGTCCTCGTGCCGAGCACATTTGGATGCATAATTTTCTCCAATTATAACAAAATAATTTAGACCACATAATATTGTAAAAATAATAACAAGTAAAAATCGTAGCGATAAGAAGTATTATCTTGGAAAGAGTTTCATTGAATTACTAATATTATAGAAGTTTGGGTTGTTATGTGATTGGAAGTTTAATTGTCTAATAGTTCTTTTTTAGATTTTTTATTGAAAATAATTTTTTTCGGGAGACATTTTATAGTCTTTATTATATAATTTTTTCTTTTATCTAAAAAATAATTAGAGTAAAAAATACAATTATATTACCATTACAATATCACATTTAGCTACCCACAAAACAATGTAGTATAAATATAATGGTATAAATCATATCCTTGGAAATTAATTTGAGTATTCTTCATTTGCTTGGCTCATGTTTTTGGAGAGAAAAATTCGTTTCCCTCCTTTTTTTCTTTTACTTATTTTATAAGCTTTCCATTTTAATTTTGGCTCAAGTGTCTGGAGCGAAAAATTCCAATTCCTTCTTTTTTCTCATTTTTTTTCCATATTCTTTGCCTGTTGCAAAAAGAAATTTTTTTGTCCTTCATTTAGAGAATTTTTAGCAACAAATATTCATTGTCGCAAAAAGTAAACTTTATTGCTTCACAAACACTTTGTTGCAAAAAATAAAAGTTTGTCGTCAAAAGTTTCCTACCAAAAAATATGTTGGCACCTTGCTTCCATCCTTTTTTGATGATTGTCGTGCCTTTGACATATTACAACTACTTTTTACGTCACCCAATATTTTTCTGGTACTCTTTTTTTTACCACGGTCTTTGCAGAAAATCTAAATATAACAGCACTGAGAGTTGCAAAAACCTTAACAACATACATTTGAAGCCTTTTGCAACATGCATTACATGTTACTATATCTTTTTACTCTACGATAAAAATAGGATCTACGACAAAGTTCTTTGTCCATTGCAAAAATCATTTTT
The DNA here is from genome assembly GCA_019097785.1 of Fraxinus excelsior. Lineage (NCBI taxonomy): Eukaryota > Viridiplantae > Streptophyta > Magnoliopsida > Lamiales > Oleaceae > Fraxinus > Fraxinus excelsior. The sequence continues at coordinate 2,780,034 of CM032630.1, forward strand.
ATTTGTAGTGAATTTTTTTCTTTCCAATAATAGAATTTTTAGCAACAAATATTCATTGTTGCAAAAAGTATATCCTATTGCATCACAAACACTTTGTTATTAGATACAAAAGTTTCTCGACATAAATTTCCCACCAAAAAAAATTTTGGCGCCTTGCTTCTATAATACTTTTTATGACAGTCTTCATTATTTATTGTGCTTTTTGATATATAACGACAACCTTTTACGTCGTCTTATATTTTTTTGGTACTTGTATATCCCACTATAATATTTGCGATTTGCGCAATTTTTTGTATGACGTAAAATATTTTGTCGCTAAATCACAATTTTGTTGTAGTGAATGGTGACATGCATATTATAATTTAAATATGTATATAGGCGAAAGCATGAATGTGAGTAAAAATATGAATATATGCATAAATATCTAATTGAGAATTCAGTAATATAATATTTATTGTGGAACAAGTCCAGAATTATCAAATATTATTGAAGACGTTGTTGTCCAATAAGTATTCTCTAATTTATGACACTATATTATACTATATAAAGTTTGTTTGGTGTAACTCAAAGTTCAACTAAAATTGAAAATATAGCCGTTATTAGGTCTCACTCGTCTAATAAAAGTCAACAATAACGACTAGTTTTTCAATTTTCATCCGATTTTAATCTTTACCAAACACGCACATAATAAGTTATAAATTATGATTATTGCTGAATGTTAATCGACATATTTAGATGATGTAACATCTACTTATGGACACATTCAGCAATCTTAAATAGAATTATTGAATAAATTAATTAAATTTTTATTTATATTGTTTGATCATTTTGAGTATTGTGCACTAAGAAACTCTTACTTGAGCCTCTCAAGTAAAGAGAGCAAAATTATAAAATTAAGTTAGGCATAATTTACACCAAATTGATTAGCATGTCATAAGAAAATATAAAACACTTGGGACATTTCTAATCCAACTTCAAACGAGGAGTTTGCAGTGTAATGCAGAACAACACAAGATTTGAGGTTTATTAATCTTCTTCCTTTGGCTATTTGGGTTTTCAAAATAGAAAAACTGCGTAGAGGATTTTTCGCGTTTCAATTGAAATATTTCAAGGAAATATAATTATTATTGTTATTATTATTATTGAAGTTCTTTGAAGGTTTTTGTTTGGATTGAACTACTTAAAAGTATCTTTGAAATTCTTTTATGGGTTTCTGGTATTTTTTACCATGAAAAATTAGTGTTTTATAAGCATAGAGTGGTTGTGTATGAATGTTGAATGTCCTCGCTTCAATTGAAAAAGTGTTGTCAATGTTTTTATGGAATGTTTGGAAAGGAGGAACCCACAGTATAAATCAGACAAACCATTTTAAATAACACTGAAAATTCCTTGAGCAAATAGAGAGACGTGAACTTAAATATTCAGAGCTAAGTTCTCTACCTATGGGCTATGAATTTTATCTTTAGCTCTCAATAGTACAGCATTAGTTATACGCTTGTTTTGTCATATGATTATTCACATCCAATGTGAATATTTGGATTTGGTCAAATTTGTAGGAGAACATGGTAGATGTTATCGATAGATCTCTTTTTCTTTCATCTCTTTAGTTGAATCGTCATATTTCACTTCCCAACAGAATTATTTAACCATTAGGAAAACTTGGGAATTTGAAAGCTTATGCATCTGGGCGTGCCAATACTTGCAACATTACGTTTAAAGGAAACACTTCTATTGAAACTGCCCACCCTCAATAACCAGGACCATATCTTTTGGATGGTTTGCAAAAGTTTTCTATCTTGTGGACTATTACTCTAGTTTTCATTTTGCATATTCAAAGTGACGTATTCTTGAAAAGTTTACACATGTTCCTGTAGAAAATAATTATAATAAATTAATCTTTTTTGGGTTTTGCTCTTTTTCTCAAGTCAAATGATATAAAGCCCTTTTCGCAGTTTCATTTGTTTTATCATTGTTTTTCATAGGTTAAGAATTTCAGTTGCTCATGTGTAAGTGGTCTTATTCCACCACTTCGGAACAATTCTTAGTCATTTGTTATTGCGTGGATTTCAACATAATTCTCAACTTGGATATTTCATGGGGAAAGTACCATGTGGTATATATATTGTGAAAAGTGGCCATCGATGATCATACCATGATAGAGGAATTCGATGATATTCGATTAAGGAAGGTTCAAAGCCAACAATTGCCTCTCGTGATACTATAGCTTGTCGTTTGTACTCCTTTTTAGAGTCTACATTTCATGTGCATGTTGGTAATTTCCGTTCATGTGGGAGATAATTGTTGTTTGTAAATACACAGTGATTTCTTTATTGTGGTAATTAAACTTATTGAACCCTACCCAAACCCTACCCCGTCTTCAAATGAAAAGTTGAACTGGACGTATAGTAATGAATGAAATGCAAAGGATCGAGGCAAGAGTTAAACTATTTGCCCTTAAAACGAATGTGTCCCGCACTAGTGCATATGGTAAATGGCAATCGATACAACGATCAATTTCAAGTGATTGCAGCACTTCAAATCACTTGAAACGACGAACCAAAAAGTGTTTTGAACTCCCTTTCTTATGAAAATGAAAGGCTGGTTTTGATGTAGAATTTCAATAGAATTTTGATGTTATATGATATGCAATGAGTGTATAGGATTGAAGTGAATGAAACCACGGAAGGGTCCTTTATATAAAGGTTGAAGAGTTGCATACAAAGAGATACAACCCAAAAATAACCTATTCTCGAAAAGTTGCACAAGTACATATGCGCTTGATGGCCACCGACTTGGTCGCTGGAGCGTTGAAAGGCTGGTTTTGATGTAGAATTTTCATGTTATATGATATACAATGAGTGTATAGGATTGAAGTGAATGAAACCATGGATTGGTCCAATATATAAAGGTTGAAGAGTTGCATACTAAGAGATACAACCCAAAAATAACCTATTCTCGAACAGTTGCACGGGGTACATTGGTGTTCACTAGCCACCGACTTCGCCGCTCGAGTGTTGAAAGCAGGGACACCACCGCTCCTTGGCACGAAACTGCCGCTCTAGAAGCGGTTTCATCTTTCAGCTTTTTCATTTTATTCAAGAAATCATGATTTTCAACTTAACTTCATCCGCTAATTTCTCATTCATCCAGAAATAGTTTTTGATATCCAAATATACCAAAATCATCTACTTGATGGGTAGAACATGATCGACCCATTTCACGCTCAATTCGAGTAGCGAAACCCATCCAAATATTTGGTCAAAGATTGATAAAAATTAACTTTTCCATAACTATTTTCCAACCGATCGTACCATGACAGAAGAATTCGAAAAGCTCAATGGTATGTAGAATAAAATAGAAGAGACATCAATGTACCAATTTTTTTTGTATAAATTTCTTAGTCAAACATATGCAAGTTAAAATGCTAAGCCCTTGTTCAGTTTGTATAAAAATAAGATTTTTAGTAAATTTTGATAAAAATTCACTACAACAAAATTGTGATTTCGCGACATACAAAAAGTTGTCACAATAGGTGACTTGTGGCATATTTTGAAAGTTTGACACGAAAATTATGATAAAAAAAATAAGTACCAAATAATATAAGGCGAGGTAGAAAGTTGTCGTGAAATATGAGAAATTGTGACAAATATTAAAGAATATCGCCAAAAATATGAGGCAAGTAAGGCACCAAAATATTTTTGACAGGAAACTTATGGCACTAAACTTTTATTTTTTGCAACAAATTGCTTGTGATGCAATAGGGTCTACTTTTTGTAATAAAAAATGTTTGTTGCTAAAAATTCTATAGTTGGAGGAAAAAATCGCTACAAGAAAAATAAATTTTTGCAACAAACAAAAAATGTTTCTATAAGTTTTTACAATGCTTACACATATATTGTAAGATCTAATATTGTAGTAGATTAGAAGGATATGACAACATGCAATGCGCGCTGCAAAAGACCTCATATGTACGTTGTTGTAAAATGTACATCTTCATTCGCTTATATTATATTTTGTAACACTCTTTGCTTGTTGTCTCAACTTCTTTTTGCAACATCATTTTTTGTAACAAATGTTTATTTTTTCGCCTGGCTAAATTTTAAAATGTAATACAATTTTTTTTTTAATTTTAATTATTTTTAGAGGAAAATTTTCATAATAAAAGCTTTATAAAATTTCTAGAAAAAAAATTTATTTCCAAAAAAATAAAAAATCATTAGACGGTTAAACTTTCAATCACATAATAACTTACAAAAAAAAATCTACTATGTCGAACCAATCCATAAAGAAAAATAGGTGTCTCAACACTTAATGCAAATAAATAAACATATCATAATTCATGTATTATCAAAAGGTGGTGGCATACTGAATATTGTTGCTAGTTCAGATTGTTGGGGAGACATGTCAACTTGACTCAATATCAACTTATGTATTAGCGTCTCAAATTGAGAAAGTCTAGCACGGATATCTAATAATTCTTGCTCCTGTTTCTGTATTTTCTCTTGAAGGGCTATTGACTCAGTATCAACTGATATCAAATATACAGAGTGGCTTGAGGCAAGTTTTCAATCATGTCCAAGTCCTCTAATGTAACCTCTAAATTTGCCTAAAACCTCATGCATTATCTCGAGTTTAGTGGAGGCATCAAATCCCTTCGGAACGAGTTGCTCCTTAATCTGAAGCATCCTCTCTTATATATAATTAAAGAGAAAAGATGGAATATATATTAATAACGGAATATATAAAAAAATGTCAATAAAGATGAATAAATTGTTGATATACATACATATCTTGTTCGTGCTTCATTACCCACCATTTCTTTTCAATGTAACGAGTCTCATAATAACGGTTAATTTCTCATTGTGCGTCTTTAGTAATTCATCTCTATTTGAAATAATATATATCACGTAACATAATTTATTTTTTTGATAAATTCAAAAGAAAACATTACTTTTTCTTCAAGACGTGCAACAAATGAATTTGATTCGCCGCAATGATTATATTTAATAGAGTTGTGGCTTGCTATATTACGTGTAGACAATGCCCGCAATTAATTTATATATAAATATAATTAACTCCTTATTATAATTTATTATTGTTAATTATATCAATTATTTTAACATAACATCTAAATCATGTTATTATTAATATTTACAAGTACTAATATTTTACTCTGTGGTAGAAATGAAAAACCTAATTTCTCCTTGTGATATGACTTTTTTTTTCTCTTCTATAGTTGTTTAATATTTCTAGTTCTGTTTTCTACTTTTCAAGTTTGGTGAACTATCCTAAGTATTCAACCATGAAACTACTTGTATTATACTTTATTTTTATTTGTTTTGGATTTGAGATTGAGATAACTAAGTTTGTAAATAGTATATTGGTCTATATTATTTATTTGGTTGACACTAATATGATTTTTTAAATCTATTTTGATAACATTTATATTTTAATAATTGTATATTGAAGCATTATTTTCATAAAGCCATGAGTTATTTTTAATGAAGATACGTTTTCAAATATATGTGTACCATAGTAACAATTTTATTGTGACGAAAGAAATTGAAAACCAAATGTTTGAAATAGAATCTCCGACATACATAAATAAAAATAGAATAAATTCGGTGACGATTGTACATCGTTGAAGCGACAAACTATTTTTGTTTCGAAATAAATTTAATCACGAGCACAAATTGACACAAATAAATATTCATTGTCGCAAAATGATTTCTGTAATAGTTTTATATATTTAGAATAAAATATGCGACATATATAAATAAACACGAAATAGATTAGACAACAACTATACATCGTTGCACAAATGATGATGCGATAAACTCTCCATGTTGTGAAATAAATTGAATTACAAATATCACTTGTTACATAATAAATTGTACTACAAATGTTGAATATATTAAAATATATTATGCGACATATCAAAAACATTGTAAAACATATTTCACGGCAAACATTACTTGTTATTAAAGATATATTACTACGAGCATGTTTCGTCACAAAATAAAATAAGTAGCATAAATTACACATTTAAAAGAATATTCGCAACAATTTTTTTTTTCTCGTAGAAACTTTATTGGAATAATCGTTACGACAAACTTTCTTGTCTCTCTTTCATTTTTTCGCGACATATATGTATTGTGATGACATTATGGCTACAAACATTGTGTTGCTATTTTGTATTTTTGCGTTAAACAAATAGTGTTGCGATTTTGTTAATGCAATGAATGGTCAAAAGTTATTGCAGAATACATTCCGTGACTCAACATTCACAATAAACATATTTCTCGTAAAAACTCTATTGGAAAATTCGTTGCGACAAACTGACTTGTCGCCCTTTTAATTTTTCACGACATATATATATGGCGACGATATTATGGCCACAAATATTGTGTTGCTATTCCGTATTTTTCGCGTCAAACAAATAGTGTCACAATTTTGTTAACGCAATAAATTGTCGAAAGTCTTCGTAAAATGCATTATGTGACTCATATAACACGACAATACCTGCAATAAACACATTGTAGTCGCTGAATTACTTTTACAACAAAATCTCAATTTTTGCGACAACATTTTTTTGTCGCGAAATCAGTTATTTTTTGTAGTGATTGATGAAATGTGTGGTTTGGAGATTTGATAAAATAAATCCCATTAAATGTGTAATAAAAAATGAGTTTAAAAAATGAATTTTAAGAAATGGAGGTCAAACATGGGCTAAATAAGTTGAACAACAAATTGTTTGATATGTTGCATAAACTTTTGAACAATCATTTCCAAATTAAATGGTAATACCAACATCTAATTTGAAGCAAAGATAGCATTGCATACTTTCAATTTAACGTATGTCGAGTATAAGGAGAAAGCCGGTGAGAAAATAGTAATGGTAAAGGAAAGAATAATACTCATAAGAACATGCATTATTTTCTAGTTACACCTTGATATAAAAAATTATACATGTCCAGGCATGCCTACAAAGGATATGAGTTGATAAAAAAAAATCCTATGTATTGAAGAAAGGGTTTTAAGGCATTCCCTGGATGAAAAGGTTTGGAAGCATTCTGAGAAATTATATTCCTCATCTGAAAGTGATCCAAGAAATGCTAGATTGTGACGTAGCAGAAGATTATAGGAAAAATGAACAACCTCACAAAGATGAGAAAAACTCACGACAAATTTTATTCAATTCAATAAAACTGCGGCCTCAAAGGATTTACAATGCTTTAAATAGTAAAACCCTAGCAAAATTCGAAAAATAAAAAAATGATATTTTTTCATAAATGAAAAATTTCAAGATAACAACTTAAATGGAAACTCTCAAGATTTAGGATCGCCCTCCAACAAATGGAATACGAATTTAAATTTTATTGATTGGGATATTACCAAAATAAAAATTACCATAAACTAGAAAAACGTTTAATCGAGGGCTTAAACAGCAGAATCTACCCAAACTTCGACGTGTGTCATGGTCAAAAGAGATGAGTTGTGATCATTGACCCTTTTCCTATCGAATTAGATTAGTAATTCGTAAAAAAGGGACAAACTCGAAGTTATCATGAAATCATTATTTTGCCTTGCGATCCAACTTCATCATGAACTCTAACTCCTTATGTACTTCATCAGATTGAGTTTGGCATATGATGGGTATATCCTTGTAGAAATTGAGGTCATTATCCTCGTAGAAATTGAGCAATCCCTACGTTATGTAGCCAATAATCTTAGTCGAGTAAAACTCATATCTATGTAAATGTGTAAAAGAATCATTCTTTGTGATGGTTTTGTTAATTTCTGGACCAAAGTCTCCTGGGGAGGGCATAGATTTCACTTTAAGGTCACTTCCACGTGAACTAAAAGAGTTTTGGAAATAGGAAATTCGAGTTCAACAATATTATGATTAAAAAATAGCCATGTCCTTTGGAAGCCATTAATCTCAGAACTAACAAAATAATCAAGAAGAATTGACTCCGTCCAACATTCTATTGAGGTAAGTTAACACGAGACTAGTATAATCCAACACATATGGTAGAAAGTGCTCATATTTTCTGAGGGATTAAAATCATCAGGCTTTAAATCCAATCGAGCATATATAGCTTAGGTAACTTGCGAATGATAGCATTTGTCAAAGTGTTTCCAAATCTTTGAATTCATGTGATGGCTTACAACCTCTTCATTAATAGGTCGACTTTCATCATATCATCTCATATGCCTCGATTTGTGCGAACATCTCAATTGAGGTGTTACGCAAATAACACAACTTATGAGCAACATTTTTCTTGATACTTTCTTGACATTTGTCTAATTTAGCATTCTCATTTGAAAATATAGCACAAACTCGCTCCATAAATCCAAGCACACAGCGTGTTTTTGCTTGATAATATGATGTGGGTATCTGAAGTAGCAGAAGATTATAGGAAAGATGAACAACTTTACAAATATGAGAAAACTCACGAGAAAATTTTATTCAATTCAAAACAGTGGCCTCAAAGGGCTTATAATACTTTAAATAGTAAAACAGTAACAAAATTCGGAAAATAAATAATAATAAAAAAATTGATTTTTTTCCATAAATGGAAAAAATCGAGATAAGAACTTAAATGGAAACTCATAAGATTCAGGATCGTCCTTCAACCAACGGAATACGAATCCGAGTTTTATTAAATGAGATATTACCAAAATAAAAATTATCATAAACGGTAAAAACGTTTAATCGATGGTCTAAACGATGGAATATGTCCAAAATTTGAGGTACATCATGGCCAAGGGCGATGAGTTGTGATCATTGGCCCGTTTTCAATCGAATTAGACTAGCAATTATCTAAAAAGGGACAAATCCGAAGTTAGATGAAATCATTTTTTCCCTTTGCAATCTCATCTCATCATAAACTCTAACTCCTTATGCATTTCATCAGTATCACAATCTGCCCTTCTAATATCATAATTCCCTCCTTCCGTAGTGTAAACAGTTCATCTGCTGATAATTGCAATGCGGGTCTATTAAATTTAAGCATGTCAAAACATGAATGCATATTTGGATAGGCTTAAGGTACAATATAATGGAGGATGCGGGCTTTAATAGTACGTTTGATATTGACTAAACATGATTCAGAAAAATAAGCATGTGAAATATTTATCTGTCACTCAATCAAGTTTTGCTTTGGTAGGCAATATTGAACTGAAGCATGCCTGTGACTTGCATCTCCTTTGTCTATCGATTCAATATTGCACGATATTCAACTTTTACTTTCGTCTGTACCATATTCTCCAGTTATGCATATGAAACATGCCCTTGAAAACTTTTTTGTTCTTTTTCTCTCTGAAAATTCAAAAGTTGAAGGAAGTGGATTCCAATGTTCTTTGGAACCAAGATTTTGGCATCTCTTATAGCCCCCACACTTGGAAAAGAATTGCATAGATAGGCTGGGCGGTGCCTCCATTGTGCAAAGGTATTTACACCTACCAATTGCTAAAATCATGAATTGAAGTGAAAGCATAATTTCGAGTTGAAAATATACAATATCATGATAAACATTTTCTTTGTATAGTATATATATAAAATAAAATCTTTAACCGTAGTCTAAAGGGGACGGAAAAATTTATTCAAATATTTTTTTTATAATGGAAGAAAGAATAAATGTTATTTATATATTGTTTAATACCACTGTTAGAATTTGAGTGTATTTGTGAATTCTAATTAAAGCGCACATTAATTGAATCCTATTTGAAATACAATTGTGAAATTCTATTCAAGTTTTCATGGCAAATTTTAATTGAAATTATGCTTGGAAGCCCATTGAGAGTAGGAATTTGTGTTGGACTCAAAAAAGATTTTAGAATGAAGAAAAAAAATCATTGGAAGGAGTTTGTGTCGAAGATGAGGAGCCTAGGTGCCACAGCTGTAAATATTAACAGCAAGGTCGGCGCCACCTATTCTATTTATCTGCGCTGTTTGGTCTCATTTTCTGTTTTGAATTTCATTTTTGACATTTTACTTCAACTACAACTCTAATATAAGAGTTTGGACGTCCCCTATTTATAATTGGCTCTTCATCGTATTTTATTACAAGTAAGAAGTTGTTAGACAAATAGTAAAAACATAATCTTTGTATTGTTTCTTCATATTATAATAAAATCTCAATTCTCTACAAAATTACATTGCTCTTGTATTCTTGTGGTCTTTACTTCATATTAATTCGGTATCATCTCTACTTTTCATAACAACTACGATCTAAATATGTAATTTGTTTCTGCAAAAAGATGAAACAATTAATCGTTGATTATCTTTTTGTTAATCTTATTGGTGCTTCCCCTAATGCGCTTCTCTCATTATCATAAAGAAAAGCTACTTTACCATATATCCTAAACTCACAAGTGTGAATGGGAAATGAAGAGTAAAAAGTCTACCTGCTTTGGGTACAAGAAGCCACCAAAAACCTTTATGCCTTTGCTTGAAGTTTGAACTTGATGTTATGATAGTTCTTTGGATATATTCATACATGCATAAAGTGAGGTGGGGTGTGGCTTGCACTAGTGAAAAAGAATATGGGCCCATTTGTCTCATAATATTCCATCAATTACAAGTTTTATTGAATCATGAACCCATCAATTGCAAAGGAAAAAGGGACTCATGGAATTACTATATGTTGAATTTTTCTATTTAAGCAATAATAATGATATTTATCATTATAATGATGGAACGTCGACGATTAACAGTATATGAAATTGGACAATTTAATATTTATGAGAGAAAAGGAAGAGGAGAGAGACAAATGTGATGAATAATGGATCGTCACATCATCAATATTTCATCATCATCATGATAAATAGTATTACTCTTTAAGCAATGACGAGAAAATAGAAGTCTTGTGGAAGGAAAAAAATATAAGGGTATTACGAATGATGTCTATCTATAATGGGCAGGATTGGGTGGCATGAAAAAGGTGTAAGATGTAGTGCGATAAACGTTTTTGTCAAGATATAGGGTCCCAAGTAAATAGCTTTTGAGGTTAAATTTCTAGGGGTGTGGTGGGGTAGGGGTGTTTAAAGGTGATGATGAGCTTGAGTCAAATTAAATTGAAGGAATAATTATAACGTGTATCATTCTCGAGGTGTGGTCTTATTTCGGAAAGTCTGAAATCAAAAGTTACTTATTAGTATAAAATAAGTTTGGCAAAAAAAACCTTAAAAGGGTAAATTTGAATTCTCTAAACTTGCTTTAATCAATTTAAATAAATTATATTGGAATTTCTCCTCTTTTTTTTTTTTTTTACTTTCAGTTATTCTTTTATTTTTTTTCCTTTCTTGATTTATTGATAACCAAATGAACTCTCTCTCTCTCTCTCTCTCTCTCTCTCTCTCTCTCTCTCTCTCTCTCTCTCTCTCTCTCTACGTTTGTCCGTATGAATATCAATATGTTAAATGTGAAACAAAAAGTAACATCGCGACATAATAAAATTATTTTTTTTCCCCACAAAACAACCAATTGATTAAGACTAACAAAAATGTATACATATTAATAGTGAGATACAAAGAACACATTCATTCGAGGAACAACAAAGCATTTTTTTATATTATTTTGAGTTATTGATTAGAGTACACGTTGTTCTTATTCTCGATCTATAAAACCTAAGATATTTTTCCATCCCAATTTCAATTCCAAAAAAATAATTATAATCTAATTTCAATCAATTAATTTAAATAGTGAACTAATTGCGACATACAAATTATTCTTTTCTTTCAATACATAGGCATATATGTTTCAAAAGATGGTGGGGTTGAAAAATGTCATTTTAGACTCGAAAAACGTGTAATAGGTTAATGATAGCATACGTCACCAAAATATAACATGATATGATTTAGTGACTAAGGGCACGTTCGGTAGAGATAATCGAATTAAAATTGAAAAATTAATCGTTATTATTGACTTTTATTAAATGAGTGAGACCCAATAACAACTATATGTTCAATTTTAATTGAGTTTTAATATCTACTGAACGGGACCTATATTTACCACTGAGACTACCCTTTATATATTTTGTTTTAATCCCACCAATGTTAGATAAAATGTTGTGTGCGCGACGTATTGGGTTTTTAGTAATGATCGAATAAACGTTGAATAAAATACACTTATAAGTTCAATAAACAAATGGATTTCAAACCCTACGAAGGAAATTTAATGCAAGATGAGGGTTGAATTTGCAACGAAATCACAGTTTGATCACTAATATGCAAATGGTTCTATTTACCCGAATTTTTAAAGTTGTTCAAATTGAGATGGACCTTGTTTAACAAAGAAAATTAGAAACTAAAATAGAAATTGTTTCGTTTTTGTCTAAAAAGCATTGTTAGAAAATCAAATGAAAAGACCAATTCAATCGAGAATATGAAGAACTAGACTAACAAAAAAAAAAATCCTAACATAAATTTATATAGACCAGTGTTCTAAAAGGTGCGCATTGACGTGAGCGTGGTCAAAACACCAAGTTAAGTGGGTTAGCTTCTTATTTAGCGGTCAACGACAATCATTGACCGTCAAAGCGCGTCAAGGCGCGTACTACCTTTTTTTTTTTATTACAATTATTTGAAGTTAAGAATTATTAAATGTTAATTTCTTCATTTTGCCCAAATTTAACATCAAAACAACCATTTGAACTCAAAAGTCAAGTGACCAATGAATCTTATTTACGGTAGATAATTTCTTAAGACACTCGAGTTATTAAAAGAAAAATTATTTACTTATCGAATTTGATGAAGAAGAGGTTAATAAATTGGAGTCCGATAAAGAGTTAGATAAAATTTAAGTTCATAACTATTTACTTACTATTCTTTATTTAAATTTGAAACTTATATTTTTGTTGGAAACTTTGGAAAAAATGTATAAAGTTCCTATAAATCTGTTTTAAATGTTTAGTAAATATTATTTTTAATTGATTAAAAATTAAAATAATATTAAAATTAAAAAAAACATATTTTTACGTTTTTTTTTACGTATATGTCTCGCCTAATCTCGTCTATCTCATAGTTCGACCTCCACGCATCGCTACGCATTACGCCTTTTAAAACCTTGATACGGACAAATACAAACAATCTCATTTGACCCCCATCAAGTACTTTTCTAGTCAGTATGGAATGACTTTTGAAAATGCAAAATTTGATTTTAAAAATAAAAAATTGTTTTTGAACATGATTTGATAATTCTCTACAAGCGCTTGGTCGGATTAGGCTTTTAGAGGAAGCTTAGTTAAACATTTAGGTCATGTTTAATTGGTGTTATTTTTCGTAGAACTTGGAAAATGAATTCCATTTTCTTGATTTTAACTTGTTTGATTGTCACAATTTTCTAGACAAGACTTTTCCCCCTACCCCTATTTTCCTCAAAATTGATGAAAAGGTTTTTTTTTATTTTTTTGGGCAATGAAAACAAATTCCATAACTAGTTGTAAAAAAAAAAAAAAAAAAAAAATTCACTTTAATGTACAATTTTCATGTAAAATAAAGTCAAATGAACACTGAACTTTCATGAAAAAAAAAATGATTTATTTAGGAAATTATTTTTTTTTCATTTTTTTTTTTACTTTTTGGCAATGGAAACAAATTTTATAACCAATTGTGAAAGAAATTATCACTTTAATGGACAATTTCTACGTAAAATAAAGTCAAAACGAACACAAAATTTAAAAATTTTTCGGATGAAAAATTATATCAATCAAATACAACTAAATTAACAATTCTCTACAAAACAATTTCTAGGCAATTACTTTTCATGTAATCCATTTTCTTTCCATCCATTTTCCACATTTACAATCCGTTTGATTGCAAGAAGTGGAAAATGGGTGAAAAAAATGAATTTTAGGGAATTGAATTATTTAGAAATTATTTTACTGAGAATTGTAATTAATTGTGTTTGATTAGTATAATTTTTCACTTGGAAAATGTTGAAAGTTTGGTGTCCGTTTGACTTTATTTTTCATGAAAATTGTCCATTAAAGTGACAATTTCTTTTACCATTGGATTTAGAATTTGTTTCACTTACTAAAAAATATAAAAAAATTATTGTACCGAATACAATTCGTTTAGCTTTGTTTTGCATGAAAATTGTCAATAAAACGGATAATTTTTTTACCATTGGGTCTAGAAATTTTCCCAATTGCCAAAAAAAAATGAAAAATGAAAATTCACATAAAATGTGAGAAAACAATTTCAATCAAAACAAGGAAAGTGTGCAGTGTGAGAGAGAGTAAGAAAAAAAATTTCAGGTAAAAATTAGGAAAATGGAAAATATATATTTTCCATTTTTCTTGGAAAATTAATGGTATCAAACAGATCCTTAGATAAATTAATTAAGGCGAGAACCTGTGAATTTAATTAAAAAAATAAAAATAAAGGAAAACTCAGTTTTGAAAAAAAAAAAATATATATATATATAGTGGCTATTAAACGGAAAATGTTGGTTTAACGGAAAAACTAACGGAATTTCTTGTTTTTAACGGAAAATCTTTTTTCACCACCCCTACTTTCAAAATTATAATTAAATAGTAATAATAATAAATTAGCTTTTGATAACTCCTTCAAACTAAAATATCTTGGAGCTAATTTATCCGAATCGACTTTTTCTCGAATCTGATTTATGTATCTAATTACGATTTAATCAACGAGACCAATATTCATATATTTACGATAACTCAATCAATATTTAAATATTTGACACAAATAAAATATAATTTGATAAATGTATCATTTAGTCCCTAACTTTCAAAATATTAAAATATAGTATGTAAAAATTGAATTATATTTTATGAAAATTTTCGGGGTATTACATTCTCACCCCCTTAAAATATTTTCGTCCTCGAAAATTTACCCGTTACTTACCAATACTAAATCTAACACATGATATACATATATCATCGTAATACATATCATACTTTAGCGATAAAATAAATTGCATTATTACTTAAAAAAGAGTAAAGACTTAAGTCATGCAAAAAGTTTAAGCTCAGTTTGTTTCTCATTAAAAACCCATAAAAATGAAAAATATGACCGTTATCTATCACATCAATCTATCAATTTTGAATTTCTATCTCTTGTGTGAGGTCCAATAACGACTATATTTTTCATTCTCATTCTACATTAATGAGAATCAAATGGAGTCTAAGTAAATTCATCTTCTTACCCTTTAACATACCTTGAGTTTTCTGTTTGTGATTTTGGGTTAGAAATGATAGAGAGAAGCACTTTATTTAATTATTACATAAACATTACATCATTAATTATTTAATTAACCAAAAAAATTATATCTTTATTAATAACAAATTAATTTTTAAGCAAAACTATTAAATATAAACTAAGCAAACGTGCATTGCACGTTACTTACACCTAGTATATATATACACACACGTGTGAGAGAGAGTAAGAAAAAAAATTTCAGGTAAAAATTAGGAAAATCAATGGTATCAAACAGATCCTTAGATAAATTAATTAAGGCGAGAACCTGTGAATTTAATTAAAAAAAATAAAAATTAAGGAAAACTCTGTTTTGAAAAAAAAAAAAAAAAAAAATATATATATATATATATATATATATATATATATATATATATAGCAGGTTACCGTACCAAGAAAGCATATTTTACCCAGAAATCCTTGCAACTGATAATACTTCCATTGTCCCTATTTTCCATAAATTCCCTCCCTCTTGCTCTTTACAACAAAACAATACAAGAAACATTGCATGCTCCCTTCTCTGACACTTGCTACTTAATTTTTTTATGGCTTTTCTGAGGTTGTATCAGAAAGTTGCTCCATTTTTTTTACTCTCATTTATTATGCCATTCACATTAATTCAAGAAAATCAGTGAGAAACATTTATTATACCATTTTCCATTTTTGATTTGGATATTTTTTGTGGGTTTTATGCTTTTATGTGAAAAGGGATGTGATCCTTCCTTTTCGCGTTGAATTTTCATACAGCTTTTTAGTGTCACGCATACATAGTATGCACAATCCTATTCAAGATTACCAAAATTAAGGGAAACCAGTCAGTTTCATACATATTGTCCCTCTTGGATTTCATTTTCTTTGCATAAATAAGATTTTCTTCACTTCTGAATTATTGAGTTTTGTTCATTTTAGCTGAAAATCTAAGTTTTGCAGCAATTTTTGGGTAATTATTTAGATTCTAAAGTTTAGTCCATTCTTTGAAATCATCGATTTTGATAGAGAAGAATGAGAACAGGGTTGAGTACTATTCAGCAAAGTCTGACGCCTGAGGCGGCGAGTGTGTTGAACCATTCAATTGCGGAGGCTGGGCGCCGGAACCACGGCCAGACGACGCCGCTACACGTGGCGGCGACTCTAATGGCGGCGCCATCAGGGTTTTTAAGACAGGCATGCATCCGCTCTCACCCCAATTCTAGCCATCCGTTACAGTGCCGAGCACTAGAGCTCTGCTTCAGCGTGGCCCTGGAGAGGCTCCCCACGGCTCAGGACGTGGCTTCTGAGATGGAGCCAGGGATTTCGAATGCGCTAATGGCCGCCCTGAAGCGTGCGCAGGCGCATCAGAGGCGGGGGTGCCCCGAGCAGCAACAGCAGCCGCTGCTGGCTGTTAAGGTGGAGCTGGAGCAGCTGATTATTTCGATACTGGATGATCCCAGTGTAAGCAGGGTTATGCGCGAGGCGAGTTTTTCTAGTACTTCTGTTAAGGCCACGATTGAGCAATTGCTGAATTTGAATTCGAATGCGAATGTGAATGCTCATATTCATCATGTTGGTGGTGCTAATGTGAATTTTGAAGGAGCTTTTGGAGGTATTGCATCCAGGAGGCTATCTAGTCCAGGTCAATTATCAACACTGAGCATGCCAAAACCATCTGCAGTTGTTCAATTGCCTAATCGAAACATGTATCTGAATCCGAGGCTGCAGCAAGGGGATACGGGGCAGATTGGGAATCAGAGGAATGAAGAAGTGAAGAAAGTGATTGATATTTTGTTAAGAACTACGAAAAGGAACCCGATAGTGGTTGGGGATTCAGAGCCTGAGGCTGTGGTGAAGGAATTGTTGAGGAAACTAGAGAAGAAGGAATTGGGAAACGAAGGGCCTTTGAGTAATGTTCAGGCAATTTCGGTTGAGAAACATTTTCTATCCGATAAGAATCAAATACCCATGAAGATAAAGGAATTGGGCTGCTTGATTGAGAGTAGGATTAAGAGTGGAGGGATACTTCTTGATTTGGGAGATTTGAAATGGCTGGTGAAGTATCCTGTGGATTTTGGTGGGGTACAGCAACAGCAGATGGTTTCGGAGATGGGGAAGACGGCCGTGCTGGAAATGGCGAGGTTATTGGCCCAATTTGGAGGGGAGGGTAGTAATGGTGATCATAAGCTTTGGTTGATTGGAACAGCAACATGTGAAACTTATTTGAGGTGCCAGGTTTATCATACTACAATGGAAAATGATTGGGATTTGCAGGCAGTGCCTATTGCTTCGCGATCGCCTCTGCCAGGGATGTTTCCGAGGTATATTCTTGCAAAAATCTGTTTATAAAGGCGCTTCAAACTGTTTAACTAGCCTTCCAACAAACGACGGTAGAATTGTTTGTGTACTTGTTGATTAAATCTTGGTATATTGACAGTTTGCAGCAATAGTATCTTTCGATTCTAAGGAATCAAAAGTCTCTGTTCACGTTCTTAGGAAATATTTTTTGCTCAAGCTATTAATTGTATTCATGTAATATAATCAAAGACAGATTTTTAACTATAGTACTGCTTATGCTAGGTTTTTGAGAAGTGTTTTCCTTACTTCTATAGTTATCAATCATATCATTTTTCTGAATTGATTTGTGCATCTTAGGCTCGGAACTGAGAGAATTTTGAGTACTCGTATAGAATCTTTGACTTCGCTGAAGAGTGTGCAGCCAGTTTTGGCACAGCGTCTTTCGGAGAAATTGGATACTTCTCAGAGAACAACCTTTTGCCCAAGATGTTCAGAGAATTATGACAAGGAGGTGGTAAAACTCATAGCCATTGAGAAGTCATTTTCTGAAGCCAAACCAGAAGCCACTCGACCATCTCTGCCACAGTGGTTGCAAAATGCCAAACTCGAGAGTCGGGATGCAGTTGCAACTGATGACGCACAAGTATGTTTTGTTCAACTATAAGTCTTAAACAACCAAGTTATATTCACGTGAAGGGAAATTAATGTCATTTATATTTTTTACAGGGTAAAGATCAAGGCATGCTTTCGAAGCAGAAATCTCTAGAATTACAGAAGAAGTGGAGGGATACATGCTTGAATCTGCATCCTGATTTTCATCGTAATATCTGTTCTGAGAGAACAGCTCAGGCAGAAACTCTATCCATGATGAGCTTGAAAAATCCATCCATGCTTGCTCATTATCCTTTCCAGCCTAAGTCGCAGAAGAGCAAACCACATGGAGAATCTCTGCAGTTGAACACAAATCAAGTTACCAGTCGCACTGCAGGTAGCCCCCCGGCAAGTCCAGTGAGGACGGATCTGGTTCTTGGACGTAAAGAAACTGAGAGTACACCCAAGAAAACTACTGAAGACCATGATAAAGATTACATGGGTCTCATTTCCTATGAACCACATACCAAATTTCTCAATAAGTTTGCGAGTGCATTGGATTCTGATTCATACAAAAACCTCCTCAAAGGCCTCATGGAAAAGGCGTGGTGGCAGGCAGAAGCAGCATCTGCAGTGGCTTCAGCCATAACACGGTGTAGACTGGGCAATGGAAAGCGGCGTGGTGCTGGATCAAGGGGCGACATATGGTTATTGTTCACGGGACCTGACAGAGTTGCGAAGAAGAAGATGGCATCGGTACTTGCAGAGCAAATATGTGGGACCAGTCCATTATTGACTTGTCTTAGCTCACGACGTGATGATGAAGACTCAAATATGAATTTCCGTGGTAAAACAGCTATTGATCGCATTGCAGAAGCAGTTCATAGAAATCCATTTTCAGTTATCATGCTTGAAGACATTGATGAAGCAGATATTCTGGTGCGTGGGAGCATAAAACAAGCAATGGAGAGAGGTCGACTCACTGATACTCACGGCCGTGAGGTCAGTCTTGGCAATGCCATATTCATTCTCACGGGAGATTGGTCGACAACTCATCCTAAAGATGGTCATTTTGTTGATGAAAAGAAGCTTGCCTCCATAGCAAGGGACAATTGTCAGTTAGGACTCATAGTCCAAGAAAAGAGTGCAAAACGCCGAGGAAATTGGTTGTCCTATGAAGATAGACCTACAAAGCCTCGGATTGAAGTTGGAGCCGGCCTCTCGTTGGACCTAACTCTTGCAGTAGACAATGAAAATGAAACTGATGTATCTCACAATTCCAGTGATCTCACCATTGATCGTGAAGATTTTCTAGGCAACATGCATTCATCAATTACATCAGTATCTCATGAGCTAGTCAGCAATGTTGATGATTCCATAGCATTCAAGCCAGTTGACCTCGCTTTTGTTTGCCACGAGATCAAGAAAACAATCTCGGTGAGATTTTCCATGGTTGTAGATGACAACATGCCCTTAAAGGTAGAAGACAATGTTATAGAAAAGATCTTAGGAGGGCTATGGCACGACCGAACCAGTCTACAAGAGTGGATAGAGAAAGTTTTAGTTCCGGGCTTTGACCAGCTCAAGACATGTCTACCCTCTGATGCTGGTTGTAGTAAGGTTGTATGGCTCGTGATCGATTCAGAATCCGGTAACCAAGGCAATGGAGATAGGCTGCCTAGTAGAATCACAGTAAAAGGTTGAGGTAACAACCATTAGGCAGAAGGTTAGGAACAGTGGGTGAAAGGTTTTTTCAAGTCTTGTTTTTCAGAAATATTAACTTTAATTGTTACATTTAAGAGGATCAATGAAAAGACAATGGTTTTCTCAAGTCTTGTTATGTAACAAAAATTGTAGCATATGTACAATTTAATCTTTAACCTTTTATTATAACAGTTGATATTAATGTGGTTCTATATGATAGAACTTGAAATGGATTGGTTTAATCGAAAGCTCGTGTCCATGGTTTTAAACCCCTTCACTTCTTCAATTACTTGTTATAAAATGCGTTCAAATATTAGTCCATGTTTGGTGCACATTTTGAGTCCAAGAATACATTTTTTTGTTTTAAAAAAAAAATTATTGATGTGATAGGAAAATATTATTTTATTGAAGAATGTGTGGTGAAAATGAATAAAATAATGGTAGTGAAAAAAATAATGTGGCTCAAACAGAGACGTGAATAGATTGTTATGTGATGCTTATGAAAATATGTATCCGTTTCAATTTCTAAACATCGTCTCGAAATAAAAAATAAACTCTTTTAATAGGTTTTCGTCGTTCATACTGATTGTGCAATTACAACGATAGCTCAAACACCAACTTGTTCATCTTGAAAGGGTTGAGACTTGAGCATCAAGTTGTTACTACTCTGACAATAGAATGAGTCGAATAGTGCAATTTTTTCGCAATTTTTTCGTATTTTGTTTTATTGTGAGGGGACATTAGGGTCATTTGACTAGTAAATATAAATACAAGATAGATTTACCGAACTGATGTGATTGATGAAGTAATTGACGGTCAAAAATGAGCTTTTTGGTTTGATTATCATCACCAAAATGTGGGCCCCATTATTAGTAAGTTGCAGGAAACTCGTATTTGCACGTGCAACATGTCATCACCCACATCCCTGAAAATAATTTTTTTTTTTTTTTAAATTCACTTCCTACCGCTCAAATAGAAAAATAAATAAATAAATTATATACTCCCTCCGTCCTATTTATATACTTACTTTCTTTATTTTCTTGTCATAATTATATAGTCTTGTATTTTTATTAAGAATGTTTTGTTTTGTTTGTTTTCTAATAGACACTTATTTCTTTACTATTTTCAATAATAATCTATTATCAGTTATTGATAATTAAATGAGGATAAATTAGGAAAGTTTTGGACAAAAATTATTTTTCCAATAATATTAAATAAGATTTCTTAATTCGTGTGAAAAACAAAATAAGCATATATAAATGGGATAAATGGAGTAATAAAATATATACACGAGTAAAAAAATTCATTTCATTAAGAAAAAATCATGAATCGACCCATCTACATAAAGATGGCAAAAAAGCTCGTTGGCTCAGACGGCTCGAGCTCGGCTCAAAAAAAGCTCAAACCGGGCCCGACTCGGGCTCGGTTACAATGAGCCGGACTCAGGCCGAGCCTCATTTTTTTGCCGGACTTTGCTCGGCTCCACTTGGAAAAGTCAATGTTCAATATTTTAAACAAGTAATAAGTAATAACTATTTAATCTCACATTAACGTCATCTAAATTGTGATTGTAACTCTAGTGTGGTTGAATAGCATTGCTCTTAGCGAAATTGACACATCCATAGGTAATAGTCACAAACAACCGCCCTCTTTAATGCCCTCACCTTTAGACCATTGGCTCTTTCAAAGGGCAACAATATTAATTATAAACACAAATTTCGCTATCCCACGCCACCTCTCCAAATTAATGCATTGGCTTCCCAAAAGGGACATTTTCTTTGAATCTAGACACACCTTGAAAGATCAAATGAACAACAACTAATGAACACGACAAAAATGTTGCAATCTTTGCTTTTTTCTTTACCATTTGTGTCATATGGTCCATTTGACTCTCAAACAATACATGTGTTTACATTTATGATCACCTTTTTGTAGTTGAGATTGCTATCGTTTCACACATTTCCAACTCGGATTGGCCCGGTAAAAGACCTCAACGTTACGTAAGTTTCTAGTGACATGATTGACAGATTAATTGACGTGGTTGCATACGATATCTAAACAGAATTATAGATTTTCATCTTAAATATGATCAAACTTGTA
This sequence comes from Fraxinus excelsior, assembly GCA_019097785.1. Classification (NCBI taxonomy): domain Eukaryota; kingdom Viridiplantae; phylum Streptophyta; class Magnoliopsida; order Lamiales; family Oleaceae; genus Fraxinus; species Fraxinus excelsior. Next base: position 2,801,925 of record CM032630.1, read on the forward strand.
AAGGGAAATCCGAAACTTGTACATATTCTTACAAAGATGGAGGCTCATCTAAGAATATCAATCTTGAAATTTTATTGCTAGTTTGAGCTTTAAGTCGTTCTAATTACTAGTTTTAACCTTTTGAGTTCATAAACTATATTGAGTCTTGAAAATCATCTTAAAATGTCGATTTTGTTGGATCGAAGTGTAACTCAAGTGCTTCTATGTTAATTATTTTTACAATCTCGTCGCCACCTTTTCATGAAAATTATAAATGTATCAAGGTGTATGATATAAATATAAACCTAAGTTTGTACACAGATATGTTAGAAAATAATTTAAATGTTTAGACCAATATATTCAACGCAAACATTAATGTGCATTAAATAAAAGGGGAAATGGAAAGACTAATGCCACACAAACTCTATCCAAATTCCATCAAAATCGGGGATGCTCTCTACATTGTCAGCAAAATAAGTCAAACAAAACAAAATTTTTGTATGCATTGAGAGCACTATGCAACGGAAAATTATGTTCGAATTTTGTAAGATTAGATTAAATGTGAATATTATGAAAATAGAGCAAATAATATCGTGTTTAACTTCAAGTAATTACTAATTTAATTTAGAATTGTAGAAATACAAAATTCGATTAGATTAAAGAATCGTGGAGATGTGAAAAACAAAAATTAGTAAAAAATAATTTAAAAGCATAAAATAAAAAATCAATATTGGTTTAGCACGATTCATAATCTTTTTGTATTATGTCAAATTCATATTTCACGAGACTCACATGTCAGGTCTTCCTATATATCTTCGAGTGATCCAGTCAAATTTTCAAATACGACGACCGCGTCTTCAATTAATTGCATCAATAACAAATCGGTTATGTTAAATTTGACCAAACATTCAAAATTTATGTGGACACATGAATGATCATAAAAAATTATCATTGTATATATTAAACCGAGTTAGAGTTATAAAATTCCTAATTAATCCTATGATTATTATATGGGAAAAAAGGATTGTCCATGTTACCTTGAATATTGAATAAACTTTTTCATCCTCAGAAAGTAGAGGGGGCACGTGAATTTGTTCCTTTCTCAACTTTTCTACTAGCAAAGATTTACACAAGAGAATGTGACAATTATTTGATCCACTGATTGACAACTATTATTTGGAGAAAATAATGGTTTGAATAGTGGATTATTAGGAGAATATATGTGGTTGAAAAGTACGAAAATATTTTGCGTGTAAATAATTTTATTGTGTGAATATGCTTGAAATGAGTATGTAGAAATTCAAATAATGGTTGTCAAACATCGGTTGAATCCATTAAGATTTAAAAAAAAAAAAAAAAATCATCACCAATAAAAAAATTTTGTTTTTAAATTATAATCATATTGCATTTAGAAGTGTGCAAAATAGAGCAATTAAACCCATTAAATCCCCAGTGGCATTTGTACCCATTTCATTTTCGAATTAAGTTAAGCGTAATGATTTGGATACCAAACTCGGCCCAACTCATCTTTGTCATCTGTTCGGAGTTGATCATTTGGGCCAAATTCAGACTTGGGTCAACCCGATCCGACTCTTTCCAAGTGTACAAGGTTCCAAGTTCCAACTCCACAGTTCACTGTGTGTGCTGGTTTTTTGGAGAAGATAATGTTGACAACTGTCAGAGAAGTTTCTTATTCTCTTTGTTCCATCAGTTCTCTAACTCTGCACTCCTATTCAAAACAACACCGTTTTAATAGTAAGCCCACCAATTACTTTCAGAGAGCAGTAAGAACTCCATCTGCATAGCCACTCTTACTGTCCATAGAAAGTCTGACCCTTTATGGAATGTTTTCTCTTGGAATTCGAAATTTTTGTTTTTGCAATTTAATTGTCGGAATTTCCCTGGTTCAAGTTTTGATTTTTCTTGTTCATGGAACGATTCTTTTCGTTTCCCTCCATTTTTCTTGAAGTTAAAAATGTTTTATGGGTTCGCTTTGTTAATCATCTCAATTTCCCTATATTATTTTGAAGGTGAAAGGATAGATGAGTCCATTAAAGTATACACGGTAGGCACTTCCCAAACTATAGAGGTCTTAGGGGTTAGTAGTAGGTCTATTACTGGTAATCTTGTTGCCAGTTTATAGACTTACTGATAGAAGCATTGTTGAGGCTCACAACGGATATAATGATGTGTATGGAGAGAACTACTATCTATTCCTTGCGAACTTAGAGCAGAATTTGTTAATGTAGGTTCTAGAAACATTTTTTGGCTAACAAAACTCCATGGTAGAAATCGAGATAGACAGTCTCTCACGCCTTAACCTGTTTATAGAGTCATCGATAGACGCATTGTTGAGGCTCATAGCGCATCTAGCAATAATGTGTATAGAGAACTACTGTCTATTCCCTTTGAACTTAGAGCAAAATTTGTTAATGTAGGTTCTAGGAACATTTTTTGGCAAACAAAACTCCAAGGTAAAAACCGAGATAGATAGTCTTGCTTTAGAGTCACCGATAGAAGCATTGTTGAGGCTCACAGTGGATCTAGCAATGATGTTTATGAAGAACTATTGTTTATTCCTTGCGAACTTAGAGCAGAATTTGTTAATGTAGGTTCTAGGAACATTTTTTGGCAATCAAAACTCCAAGGTAGAAACCGAGATAGATAGTCCCCCACCCATCTCGTTAATACCATTATGATTTTAAGCTAAGAAACAACGCACCGTTCTATACACTCCGGTTCTGGTCCAACAAATCCTTTAGCAACCTTATGCCCATGCCTGTTAATTGCATCTTGCTTCTTCATCTCGAACCTTTGCTGTCCATATTAGTAACTTACATGATGAGATAAGATGAAAAAGTACTTTAGTAATGAAAATAAAAAAGTTTTTAAGTTATTATATTTTCCATTTTACTCTTTTGGCAACTTTCTCTTTTATTAGGAAATCTTAAGTATACACAGGATTTAGACAACTAGTTTAATATTTAAAGATATAAAGATTATTTCCCTAGCTCCTACAATTTCATCTCTCATACTTTTATTTCTTCTTCTTTTCTCTTTTATTCTTTCCTGTTTTGATTTTATTGTAGATTCAAAAAAAAATTGAGTATTTTAATTCTATTTCGTAATAATTCATTGTCAGGTGAATGGGTTACTCCATTAGCTACATGCTTGTTTTCTTATGAGCTAAACAATTTGGAGATTACTAGTGGCATTAATGTCTTGAATCACATTAGGTCGTGAAATTGGATTTTGAAAATTCTAATTTATTTTCTCTTATGAATTCCAAAGTTGAGGCCCCAGTTTCTTGGTTCAATGAGTTGAATAATGATCAGTCCTTAGTACTGTGTTTTTGGCAATTCTGGCTTCTGGTCCTGCTGTGATTGAACAAGCTACCCACCTCACTGCATTTAGGGGATTTGCAGGCACGTCAATTCTTATTTTTGTTCGTTGTGCAACAGAACAGCAAGAAAAGTTCAAGCAGAGATAACATCTCAGAAGTACAAGAATGTTGAGTTATGACATTGACAAAAATTGACAATAAAGAGCAATAAGAGTTGCCTTAAATATTTCATAGGATACACTTTTATTGTATTTGTACATCTAGATGACATGATGATAGTTCATCTGACATTTTGTAAATCAGCCAACTTTCTTTTTCTTTTCAGTATTTCTCTGTAATCCCAACTGCTAAAAACTGCAGCTTATTTTACTGGGGTAGGTTGAAATTATGTTAGTTGCGTCGAACTATGGTTGGCTGCCCAGGCATGGGCAACCTTGCATGTAAAGTTCTAAAGTATCACAAACCTCTACACGTAAATGTACATGCTTATATAAGTTAGTCCAGTGGCATATCACAGAATGCGTTGATATGTGATGTAAATGAAACTACAAATAAAAAGAGAGAGATTGATTTAGTAGTTACAATGTTTAGATATAGTTGATTGCAAGCTGTACTTTTCTAGCCTGCTGCAGATTCTATAGATAAAGACATAAAATGACATAAACAGAAAGGCCACCTAGCAACCATCCTTCCACTAGCTACATGATGTTCCTTGGTCGACCTGCTGCTATAATTTCAGGGGCATAAATACAGGGAATATATCATATTCGAGCATTAGAATGTACTTCATGTGAGTGTTTTCATTGTCAAAAAGTCAATTGGGATGCTTCTATCCTGCGGAAACGTGTGAAATGAGCTGTACAACTGACCTGAAGTTACTAATCATCAGTCTCGACTGAAAAGTCTGGATCTTCGGGTTTCTGTAATTTTGGTGACCCTAGGTCTCTAATCTTCTGAGCACTTCTCCTTGTATTTGCAGCAAATTTTGAAGCCAAAATTGTGACCCCAAGTTTTGATATCTGACCAGAGTTTGAACTGTCAGTGTCCTGATTCTGTTCTACCTCTTTGGAGTCCAATGCCGTCATCTCGTCCAATGTGTTTGATTCCATGGTCACCAGATCTTTTGCCATCTTCCTCCTCTTGTACCGTCTCCAAGCAGCCTGTATGAAACACGCTGCCCATGTTCTCCAGTGATGTGAGTACAAGCGGAACGTATGCTGCAACTTCTTGCTGTGGAGTCGTCTAAATTGGTTAGCTACAAACTTGAGATCTTCGGCTCGCAATGCAAAAGCTTCGACTTCAACAAGTGCTCTCACTGTTCTAGTTGAAGAAGGCAAGTTGACGGTTGATTTTGGTAGCAAAGCCCATGCAAGTAGCTCCTCCCCACAAAAATCTCCTGGTCTCAGGGTAATGGAATTGAAGAAACCCGTCCGTCCTCCATTTGTAGTAGAACTCTCGAGTCGACCTCGGATGATGAAGAGCATCTCTGTCACGGGATCACCCTCACGTACAATGTACGTGCCCTCGGTGCTCAAAGAGGAGACTACGAGCTCGCATATTGCCTGAAGCAACTGATCGTCCATTTGTGAGAAAAATGGAACCTGGAGAATTGGACCCAAAAAAAGAAAAAAAAATCAATAACCAAAAGGAGGTTAGCACGTGAGAAAGCATAGATACAAACAAAAAAGGATCACACGAGTCTTGGAGCTTCATGTTTCAATAGGACAAGTACTGCGACAAATGTTATTTTTGCCACACACTATGATTCAAGAAAACACTCAAGATTTTATTTTGCAATGAAAAAAGATAGTCGGGAAATCATACACGTCGAACAAGGTCCAAACACAGATGAAATTGTATATCACGACGGAGATCAGCGGGTAAGCCAAGTAGAATAGTTTCCTCATTTACTCCTCGAGTTGCAAGCCACTTATATTGAACAAACCGCCGAACACGTTTCCTCAAATCTTCTGGAAGTTGACGATGCTGCATCCACTCCTCAGCGTCTCTTCGCTTAAGTCTCCATTCCTCCAGCCTTATTGTTAAAGACTGCAGGTATGTCTACATGCAGAAAATGTTGGAAGTAAATTACACTAGTTTAGAACGATAAGCACAATATGATGTAAAGAAAAAGCGAGATACAAGTCATTGTGTCACTGGTAACAAGATGTTAGGTATTCTTGATCACTGGAACCAGAGATGGTGAGTTTTTCCCCCATTCAACCAACATTGTGCCAAAAGAAATGGTATATCTCTTCAGGTCAACAAGTAACAAGAAGGATTTTATGTCCTTTATTTAGAAGTTCCGTATGGGCTGATTTTTAGTAGAAAATATTAATTTTCTGTCCAGTGTAGACTTGCCATTTAGTAAAATATTTCATGCCATCGAGACATTGAAGCAATAGAACGTTTGATCCAAGAAGACTGTACATATAGCACAGACTTTTAGATGTGAAGAAAAACTTCCATTGAATTTTACTCCGTGTCTAAAAAGGTTTCTTTATACACAATTCTTTTTCAGGTTTCAAGAGCTCAATACTCTTGGAAATTGAAATTTTAGAATAACTGAATAAGTAAAAATGGATTCTTGAAGTGAGGAACTCATATTTCATTCATATGTTAGGAAAAGATGACAAGCCTAAAAGTCCCCAGAACAAGACCACCATACAGCTCAAACTTGAGGGGCAATTTTGACAAAATTAAGAAAGATATTGACCAGATTGGAAAAAAAAAAAAAAAAATTGGTTGGACTTGAGCACATATCTCTGAGCTCAAGCACCTTGAAATTAAATGAGATTAGATAAAATATGGGATTGACATTAGCACTACACAAAACTAATGGTAATCTTGATTTTAGGTATTCTTCTTGAAAGCTTCTCATCAGGTCAAATTCAAAACTCTAAACCTTGTTTGGAAATTATATTAATAAATATCCAAAACATCACTATTAAACCTTAGATTTAACAAAGCTTCATGATTTGCACTTAAAGTTTTAAAAATAGGCAACAAGATCAATGAGATCCCCAAGAGCAGCAAGAATCTCGGGAAGTAAAGGGTAGAGAAAAAAATGAAATGAGACACTAAACTCAAACAAGGATAATCAAAGTAAACTTAGAAAAGCTTGAAAAATGTGAAAATTCAAGCAGCAAACTGCATTCTCACATTTTAAAGAATTAGTAGGATTTTATGCATAGAAGATCCAGAAAAATCACCAGTAAATTAGATATTCAAGCAAAGGTTTAGACGCATGCAAAACTGTGACCCTTCTGAACAAATTAGTTGCAGTTTCAATTTTGTTTTGTAAGAAACCATGAAGAGCATTTTGATATGCCACAACCTATGATGCATGGACACGTGTGTCGGACACGATGCGTGTCAGATACGCTGACACACAATTTTTAAAAAAAGTACATACATGACACGTCATCGACACGTTGATTAAATTCTTAAAAATTCTTCATTTATATAGTATAAATTTAGTTTTATACTTGTTATTAATTTTTTTCGTAGAAATATTTTAAACATGAGTACCTATTTGTTACTTGCTAATAACTTTGAATTAACAATATATAATATTTCTAATATAAAAAGAAAAATAATGACGGTAGAGTGTCCGAGAAGTGTCGGTATCGACTCGTGTCCGACACATGTCTGACACGGACACGCTACCCTAATTGAAGTGTCCGTGCTACATAGGCCACAACCAATAAATAACATTACAGAGTCTGAATTTTAGGAAGAGATGGAAAAACCTTTTTATTTACCTGCATATTTCCAATAAGATGTGCGAACAAAACAAGACCCAAGATAGCAATGAGTATGGCAAATGACGTTTCCCCAATAAATGTACTTGTTGACAGATTTTGTCCATATGAACTGAGAATAATAAAAAGAAATGTATTGAGATAAGTTGCTTCAGTTTCAATTAACTAGTAGAGGTACAAAACGGAATCAACTCTACTTCCTCTAGAGCTAGAAATACTACCTATGGTTCCAGTGACATTCATTTCATGGTCTCTCTTAATATGAGAATTTTAATATGTAGGGGCATAAAGAAACAGTGAAGAATCAAACCAGTGACATGTCAGCAAGTACATGCACATTAAAAAAAACTTGTAAACATGCCCACTTGAAATTACAGCGGGTTTATTATTCAACAGTCCACCACCACCCCACCACCAGAAAGAAAGAGAAAAAAAAAAGAATAAAAAAATAGGAAAGAGAGAGACGAGAACAATGTGGAGGCGAGTTGAGACATAGAAAAGTAGAAATTGGAGGAAATAAAACCAGAGAAGATACTTATAACGCTCAGTTACCATTCCATTGCTGGTTCTAGCTTAAGCACACTACTAGTAGTTATGGTTGGAATTGCTGAATATTTCTTAAGCATTTTCATAAGGTTTCTCTTTTTCAAAGTTAACATCTGTATCTTCCGGCACGTTCAAAGGTTCTTGTTTATATGGTTCAAAAATTTAGTTGACTCATCAATTAGCCTAAAAAAATAGAAAAAGCATTTTTCTAGTTCAACATTTTGTCACACGAGTATTAGAAATTTCAAGCAGAAATCAGAAATATGACTAAAAAAGGAAGTGCTGCAATATTTTATTCAATGCTCAGACAAGTCATTTTGATAGAAAAATCCTTTTTTTTTCTTTTTTTTTTTTTGTGGTTGGGGGTGGGGGGTGGGGGGGGGGGGCTTAGCATCTTTGTTTTGAAGATTTCCTCTTTGAAATTCAACAACAGAATAGAAAAAAGTTTAAATAATGTAAGGTTACCCCTATAGATTGTATTTTCTTTTAGTTTCAAGGTATAAATATGTGAAAATTTTGTGAAAAAATAACTAGAGTATTTTCATTCAATATTTTGTAATTCCATAATAAATTGTAGTATCAGAAACAAATAAAGTTAAATATTAATGTGCCAACTTAGTTTCTGAAGTTAATGCATTCACGCTACATGTCAATATATTTGATGCTTGAGGTTCTAACTGAATGCAGATCATACATCCAGACAACACCCAATTGGATATTATAAACTGAATAGCATAAATAATTGTCAAAATGGAAAATAAATAAAAATTACAAAAGAGTAAATCATTATCAAACATCTTTCAAGTGCTGAAAAAATAACTCTATTGTATCAATTAGCTCAATTAATTCAGTCCACATCCACAATCAAGGTTGAAGAGTTGTAAGAAGCTTACTATAACAAAATAACCAGAAGAGCATGTTACTTCTGGGATAAGAACCAAGAAAATACAAATAAATTATTTGCTCTGTTTGTCAGATACATATAATGAAGAAGTCATACCTTAGATTCTGTAAACCCCACCACAAGCAATAGAAGTACTTTCGAATAAAACTTGAAGAGACAACATTCTTTGAAACTGCATTCTCAAATATCCCGAAGTTGAAAGTAATATTTTCATTGTTGGGATCACAACTTCTGAACACATTCGTTGTGTTAACCCAAATACTTCGTTCGTCATGGTTGGAAGTGTCGCAATCCAAATATTCAAGAAAGCATCTTCTGGGGCTGATTTCTTTCTTGCATATTGATTTCCAGCAAGACAAGTATCGATCGACTGACAGCACGTACCATGCTGCCCCTAAGACCTGTAAAGATGTCTTGATAAATTAAGAACAGATTCATGATTGGAATGGGAGTTGAGAAAAAGGATTCGTTTAGCAGACTCCAAATTGATTAGAAACATGGTTAGTTTCTTGTTGTTTTCGACATACGTCACTAACCAAACTTACATACTCTTGACCTAGAAATGATTCCACAGAAGAGTGACTTACATGACTAGCCAGCATGTAGAGCAGCAAATTATAAGCAGCTCCAGCCCAAGCAGTTTTGGTGACAACTCCAGTCGCTTTAATAATTTCTGAACTTAATGGAAAAATGAGATATAACCTGGGAACATATTGTAGTAGGACAATCAGCGCAAGGGCATTGTTATTATGGTTGGCTCGTCGGCTTCTCGTTGCTGGTATAATGAACCAGATGACAATCTGCAAAACATATAGTCAATGCACATACTTTATAAAATAGAAAACTATGATAAACACAAATTAAGAGCATAATTAAAATAAGACATCACCTTCTTCAGGGGAAAAAAAAAAAAAACAAAGGTTTAGCATTAAGTAAGTATTTTGATGTTGAACAAGTATAGATATCAACAGATTGCCCAGGTCTACAGTGTTCTAAATGCCGAACAAAGACTAAAGACTCTAGGAGATTGTTTGCTTCTCTTATTAGATCGTTTTGGAAATTAGCACGAGATTTTCATTTCTCTGAGCGCACAGAGTGCAGTTTGTTATCTTTAGCTACTTAATGGCTTTCAAGTAAGGCTAACTTTTGTTAGTCTCATTGTGAACAAAGGAACGAGACAGGGAAGATAAATTTAGGCTGATAAACTAATCATGCAACACAACTGCCAGCAGAAAACTGTTAACAGGAACTCTCCTTCCCTCGATAGGGAAGTTCCTAATAATACACACAGTTTACAAGTAATGTCTGATGTAACACACTGCACTGAATATTGAAGGAAAATTAACCAGAAAATTAAGCCATCCAGGGGATGGAGTAAAAGCTGGCAACTACTGGCCGTGAATTAATCTGAAAGCATCAGAGTCGGCAGATATACCATCTGTGATTATTTTTATTGACCAGTAATAAATTTGATAATATAAGCCCAAAAAACATCAAGACAAACCTGAAGGTTGTGTTTTATATATCAGTAATACGGCTCACCACAACTCAATAAAATATCAAAGCTAGCACGGATATAAAATTTGTATAGAAAAAGAATTATCATAATCTGCTTAGATATCGACTATATGGTCAGCCTAAAGAATCACAGAGTAGGTGTAAATTAAGATCCTAAAATAAGTTGCAACTCTTCCTTTGAGCATCTCCTCAGAATTACATTCTTGAAAGAGTCACCTTCTTCAAGATCAAGTACTGAAGAATATCCCCTAAGCTTAGATTTAATATTTCAATTATTTGGCCCTAAGCAAGCGACCTCATTCTTTTCAAAGAACTCTTGTGCACTGAATTGGGTATAAGGCGATGTTTTACATAGATGTAATGAAGATATTGTTCATAATAGTAACATAATCACGGTAAAACAAGTTAGAAGAGAGGTGGCTAGACCAATTCTAGTATGACATGATGTAAGCTAATGATGTAGTTATTTTAGATCTTCAAGTACATTTAGCAAGGAATTGAATGGAGAGGAGAAAAATTATTCATGTAGCTGACCCCATCTTATCTTTATATTAGAGCAAGATTTATTCTCGCATCATTTTTTGAAGACAAGATTTACGTCCTGTTTGGTTTGGATTAAAATTCAATTAAAATCCCAAGTCAAAGTCAACAATTAATTTTAACCACATATTTTATCGGTCCCACGACTTTTTAACCACATATCTCATCAACTTTTATCAAAATCGATTAAAAAATTGATTTTAATCTCTACCAAATAGGAGCTTAAATAAATACATGTAATCTCTTTCTAATAGCTATGTTTTTAAACGAGATGGCTAACACGGTATCAAAACTAGGCCACACAAAAGAAGAAGTTTCACTTTCACCTATGAAAATTGATCTGGATTTATGGGAACACGTTTAATACACGATTTAAATAAACAAATGCGACCCTTTCGAATAGCTTAAGCTTTTAAATTTGATAGTTAACACTCTTCAAACTCGTCTTTATATAATATTAACATAAACTTGGAAAGTCTACCACCTTGATGTATTATTGGCAATTCAAAGGCCACAAAGCTGCCTTCAGCAACTACTTGCTGTTATACAAGAAACATAGTTATATGCAAAGACTCAACATCTGATTTTCAGGTAAACTAGAAAAATCTTTTACTTACTATTTTGTCTCATTTTTTAAGGTACAATTTGCAGACATGAAACTTTTGACAAGGAATTTCATGGGTTAACTTAGTAGTGCACCATCCGATAGGAGATGAACTACACCTTGATGAGCTATGTTGTTAAATTAGCAATAATATGTAGGAACACCACATATATTATAATATTATTTACCGGATGAAAGAGACAAGTTCATGCTATTCAGGTATTGGGATTTGTAGCAAAGAAGCCAATTCTTATATTTTAAATTATTACAAATATCAAAATAAAGCACAAAAATTACCAGACTTGTGCTTTTAAGGCATAAACCACATAATTAGGTAGAGTTCTAGAATCCAGAAAGCCAGATTAACAGCAACAGCAATTACCTGAGGCAGAGGCAGTGTGGCAATAATATCAATCAAGAAGTCAGATCTTACATATCTCCGGGCAATCTTCTTAGGATCCCTGACAAGCTCACCCCTTCCAAACACCCGTGAACTGGGTGCCACATAAGCCGTCCTGAACTTAATCACCACATGCAACAGATAGAAAAGATCGGCAATTGTACGGAGAAATGTCACGACAATCCGTAAGCTCACATCTGATTTCGCGCACCAAGAATCATTAACCCCTCCTATACTAGGCAAGTAAAAATACAATGGATCGACGAAGAGTGCCATCAAGCAAGAAACAATGAAAACCTTGTTCCATTTCAGCACAATTTCACTACCCGGATCAAGTATTCGCATGTGGCACGGCTCATGGTCCTCAGGAAAGACCTTGGATCGCCCAAACTTAAGGGTATCGGTGATTTTACATTTCCTATCAGAATTCAACATGGATGGAAGCTGGTACACAGAAGATGATTTCTCAAGAGAAGAAGAGCCATCTTTTCCTCTCCATAAGGTAAAACCCTTTTGCTGTTTTACTTCAGAATAAAACCTGAGCAATTAATTAGCCCCATAACAGCAGAAATTAAAATCCCCTATATTAAATCGCCCTAAACCACTAAAGACAGAATTTCAGATCTACCATGTTGTAGTTTCAGTGTGTTCAATGGGCTGGAGTCTGGAGTTTTAAGATTTTAATCTCATCATAAAGTGAGAATTTCTAAGATTCAGTATTTTCCTTGTGCTTTTACTACATTTTCTCAGATAAACAAGAAAGTTGAAGTTAAGGAAGCAAAAGATCGTCGTCCCTTTTAAGCTCCACTAAACCAAACTCCACTTTTTTTTTTTGTTTAAAAATGTAATCTTTCTTCAAATATACATTTTCTTTCACTACTTTTCTTTCTTCCTACTGATATCTCCTTAGAAAGATAGAATTAATAAAATAATAAGAATCCACCAAGAAATAGACATACCTCACAAACTTCTCTTTCTTCAGCTCCATTACTGGATGGCTGCAAACTGAAACCCTCTCTTTCTCTCTCTCTCCGAGTCTTGTAAAGGAATTGATATGATAAGAAAGCCAAAAATCATTCTCGACTGTGCTAGTGAAGATGGGCGTCGGACTCGGAATTGTCAAAGAAGAAAAAGAAAATGGTTGTATAGTGTGAATGTATAGAGTTGTGTTTGTTTGGTTTATGAATTTGGAATAATAATCAGAATTAACAACAAATTATTACGTAGGTAAGAATGATAATATATTTTGTTTCAATATCGTCTCATCCTATCAGGGATCAATATGGTTCGAGCAACATGATACCTGTCTCGAACCTCAGCTCGAAGTCATTCTGTTGCCATACCTATATGTTATTTTCAAAAAGTTGGGGACCCATCTACAATTTTTTTCTACAATAAGAATCCAAATTGAATTTTTATGAAAAGTGGAATGGCTGCTTTGTTGACCCATTTGATGACTTCTTTGATTTTCCTTTTATAATACCAAAAAATGGAGTTCGATACGGTGCTCGCGTGCAAAATTGAATATCGATTGAATTTTAAGTTGTACCAAACATGCCCTTAACCTGAAGACAGAAATCAGGAATTGTCATATTGTATTTTTGGTGTTTTATATATAAGTTTAAATAACTAAAATAGAAGTAAAATGGTTATGGGATCCCTTTCAAGATTACGTATATAATATACTAAGTTGAGTTATATGGAATAGAATCGACAATAATTTTAGACACAAGAAAAGTACCAAAAAAATGTTTTGAAATGGTTGTCTAAATTTTATTCAACAGTACATGCACGTGACATTTTTAAATTATCTAAAAATGAAGTTTAAAAATACAAGAAAAGACGGGCAAATTGTTTGGGTCCATTAGTGAGTCAACTCAACTTGCAAATTAATTGGTAATCAAACACGGGCAATAAATTCAAATTTGGGGTCTGTGGCTCATTTCAGATAATTTACACGTTAATTTCATGTTAAAAGGATCATTCTTTGATTATCTTTAAGTTATCGAACTTTATTTTGTAGTAAAATTTTTCTGATTTATCGCTAATATGCATGAAGGGAGAAAGAAATTAATTCAATTTACGTGTAATATATTTTATTATTTAAAAATACGATTTAAAATGATTGCGAGAAATACATAATTTTAATTTGAAGAGAAACAAAATGAACTTTCAATGGTTAGACAAGCATGCCCTGGAAAGCCTGATTATCAAAATGGGACCAAAGTCAAAGTCTTCCAAGATAACAATTAAGAACCCCCCATAGGTTCATCTTGCACACTCGTACTTCTGTCTCTGCAATAGGTTGGTATCATCAGACGGACCTTGAGGTAACTTCCAATGTTTATAGTTCTTCTTGAATTCAATCCTTTTGATTCCTGTGTCACAGCTTCAATCTGCCCATTTATCCAAATTGTGAGATATCTGGATTAAAAGTTTTTTTTATTTTATTTGGTGCAATTACGATCGTATAGAAATTTATCAAATATAGTTTTTTTTTCCCTTGATATCCCATCAAAAATTAAAATTTGCATTGTTAGCTAATCCTGTTTGAAGGTGCAGGCGGTGTTTTATGTATATGCATCTTGAATATTGATTGCCAGGTGAGACTCACCGTGCCTTCATTGTTGTCTCCTCCTTGTTATATGGTGTCATTAATTTCTTAAATTTCTCGATCTTCTTTTTTTGGTTGTTAAAACATCTTAAATTTAAGGGAAATTATCATATTTGGAAGAGTGCTTAGTAAATTTTTCATTCTGCTGCTGCAGATAGACTTCTCCAATTGTATGCTGATAATATCTGCTTGAGTGAGAAGAAAGTACTTGATTAGATTCGTTGGACATTTTGATAATGGCAGAGCAGATGTGCCAGTTCTGTGCTGAGAAACTTGTAGAATTCACAGTTGAACCAATTTTGCGTCAACTGAAGTACATATTTTGCTACAATAGTAACATTCAGAGATTGAGGGGTGAAGTGGAAAAACTGGAAAATAGGAGAAATGATGTTCAACTATCAGTTGATGCAGCGAAAAGAAATGCGCAAGTTATTGTGTCAGAGGTGGGTGCATGGCTGCAAAAGGTCGATGACGAGGAGAAAGTGGCATATGAAGTTTTAAATGGTAGCACAAATTCTCAAATGCGGTGCCTCTACCTTAATTGTCGAAATTTGAAGTCCCGTTACTCACTGAGCAGGAAAGCTGTGAAGAAGACTGCTGATATTGTTGAGCTAATAGCGGAAGGTGAATTTAGGGTTGGGCCGGTTGGCTACCCTGCACCACCAGTGCAGATGCCTTACCAAAACCTCCATGACTTTGAGGGTTTTGAAACAAGGATATCGATTAAGAACAAAATCATGGAAGCTTTGAAGGACAAAGATATCAGCATAATTGGGATATATGGCATGGCTGGAGTAGGTAAGACGACGATGGTGAATGAAATAGTTGCTCAAGTCAAAGTTGAAAAATTATTTGGCGAGGTTGCAATGGCACTTGTGTCTCAGGATCAAGACTTGATAAACGTTCAGGAACAACTTGCCGAAATGCTCGGTTTGAAAATTGAAGAGAAAACAAATAAAATTGTGAGAGCTGGACGACTCCGTGAAAGACTTGCTGGAGATGATGATAAGAGCATTCTTGTAGTATTGGATGATGTCTGGAAAGAAATTGATTTGGTATCTATAGGAATTCCTTCAGTAGGTTATCGCAAGGGGTTGAAAATTTTGTTTACATCACGAAATTATTATGTGTGGAGTAAAATGGGCCCCCAAACAAAATTCGAAGTTAATGTTTTGACTGAAGGAGAAGGACATGAACTTTTCAAGCATGCTGCAGACATTTCTGATGATACATCTGATGTTGTGAAAGGCTTAGCAAAACAAATTGCAAATGAGTGTGGAGGCTTACCGCTCGCACTCGTGGCAATTGGTGAAACACTCAAAAATAGAGAGGAATATGCATGGAGGAATGCACTAGAAGAACTACGAAGTTCTAGAGTCACCAATGTCACAAATGAAAACAATTTGGTGTACTCAGCGATAGAGCTCAGTTACAAATATCTGCAGAGTGATGAAGCCAAGTTATTGCTTTTGCTATGCTCTCTGTTCGCTGAAGATCAAAGTATTTCAATTGAAAGATTGGTTATATATGCAAATGGCCTGTTTAAAAATACCACGTCTTTATCAAAAACAAGAGATAAGGTAAAAACAATTGTGGATAAGCTGAAAAGTTGTTATTTGTTACTATCAGGTAAAGAGGAGGAGGACGTGAAATTGCATGATGTTGTAAGAGATGTTTGCTTATCAATTGCATCTAAAGGCGAACATGTATTTATGGTGAGACATGCTGGTTTAACAGAGTGGCCAGAACAAGACACCGATGAGTCGTACACTGCGATGTCACTGACATTTAATAAGCTGCATCAGTTTCCCAGTGGGTTAAAATGTGGGAACCTCAAGCTGTTACGAGTGCGATGCCAGAGGAGTTCGAGGAGACCAAACAGGACATCCATAGATTTTTTTGAAGATATGAAGGAACTCAGAATTCTTGATTTCATTGGGATGAGCATTTCAATTCCATCCTCAATTCAATTGTTGACCGGACTTCGAACTTTGTGCTTGGACAGCTGTGAAATAAATTTTGATCTATCAATGATTGGGAGTCTAAAGAAGTTGGAAATTCTCACCTTTTTTGATTCTTCTATTTATGTTGATTTTCCTAGCGAAATGGCACAACTTGGCAACCTAAGGTCACTGGATTTGAGGATTCAGAATGGCTCCCATACACTAGCACCTGGTATTTTATCGGGTATGAAGAAATTGGAAGAGTTGTACTTGGGAGATTACTTTCAAACGAGAGATGAAGAACAAATGCACATTATTGAAGAGGTAAGTTCGTTGACTTCTCTTAACACTTTCCAAATTTCCACAGACGACTCTCAGTTTCTGATGCAATTATTACAAGTGCTGTGCCTTGAGAAGCTGGAAAGATTTCAAGTCATCAGAACTAAAGAAAAAGCACCCAATACTAAAGATTATCATGTCACAAGGAGTTTGCATCTCCTAGATGATATCGATGCAAGTATGCTTTTGAAACCTGGACTTAACTCATTAATGAGGAGAACTGACCATCTTTTTATTGAAGAGGCGAAGGTTTGGAAGAATCTTTCCAATGAGTTAGATGAACGTGGTTTCATTAACTTGAAGATGCTGAAACTATTAAGTTGTGATTTTGAGTATCTTATTGATGCCACAATCTCCATTCCTACCGGCATGTTCGTTAAATTGGAACTTCTGGAATTGGAAGGTTTGCATAATCTGATAGAGATATGCAATGGACATGTCCCAATGAAACATTTGTTGGGGCATATCTCCAAACCCTCATCTTTCTCTAACCTTGTGACTCTTAAAATAGATGATTGTGATGCAATTAGAAACCTATTTCGGGAGTCAGTTGCAAAATGCATGGTTAATCTCCAAATTCTATATATATCTCGGTGTGAGATGTTAAAGGAAGTTGTTTCACCCGACACAGAACAAAATGAAGTTACGGATATGCTTGAGTTCCCAAAACTAAGAGAAATCATGCTTCGGAGTTTGAAAAGTTTTAAAAGCTTTAGATCTGAATCAAACAAGTATGGTGCCATGCTCGCATTGTTCAACCAGGTATATATTGTTACTAGTGTGTGTGCATTTGTTTCAAAGGAATGCAATTTTGAAGAGCAAGAAATTTGGAACACATGTGGTCCACTTCTTTCAAAAACTAGTTTAAAAAGAGGAAAGCAGAAAATATTAGAACTGTCATTTATCACCATAGAATCTCTACAAACACTAATTAAGAAGAAATAAATATTAATTTCTATCTTTTATATACTTTTCTTTGATCTTAAAACTATCTCAACATTTGTAGCATCTTAAATTCAAAAAAAATAACTTCTCGATTTTTATTCTCTTATATTTTACTTTAAAACATTGAACCACTAGATTTAAAAAGCTCAACATAGTATCATAGAAGCAGAATCATAACATAGCTATGAGATTCAGGTCTCGCCATCATCCAAAATGGTGTACATAGTGAACATTGCCTATACATTTGGGGACATGTTGAATTCAATCTATAAATGATATGTATGTGACTCTATCTAACAGCAAAATTTAAAAAGATCAAGTGGTTCAACACGTCTCCGTCCAAGAGGAAATTAAGAATGAAAAAAAAAAAATATTATGAATTCTAACCTGCATGAGAATTACTCATAAGAAAATTAGAAATCCCATTTCTTCATTTCTCATTAATTCATAGCTTAACTTTTATGAAGCATGGAGTCCTACTTTTCAGATAATTACGAACAAGTTTTCAATGACACTGATGATGTTTTTGGTCCAGAATTTAACCTTTCATAAGGAGTATTTCCTGTACATGAGAAAAACAACTGATGCTTTGATTAATATAGTTTGCAATTTAGCACATTATGTTATGAATCATCAGGTAGCTTATGTGAACCTGCTTTTTTCAATTATTTGATTTTAATGGCTTTCCTTAATTGTTTTAAGTCGACATTATATTCGACTTCATAAAAGACGGTAGTCCTACGACCACAGTCTTCTTATTGATTCCCCTCCAGAGCTACTGTATGTAACTAAAGTCATTCAGTAGCATTCATGGCTGACAGCATTAAGTAAATCTCACAGGTTATGTTCCCTAACATGAAGGTGTTAGAGATCGAGGAGTTGGATACAGTGAAGATAGTGGATGAGGAAATGCATATAAGATCTCTTATTAAACTAAGTGACGTGACTGTGAGATATTGTGATAATCTGTTGACCTTTGCACAATCTGATTCAATCAAACTATTACAAAATCTCGAAAGATTGCAAGTAGATACATGTAAAGCAGTGGAAGTATTGTTTGACATTGAAGGCCTAAAGGTTGATCAAAATGAGGCAGAAATTAGTATACTTGATCGGTTATATTCATTGAGGCTGAATTCTCTGCCTACATTATTGCATATTACGAGAATGGTTGCTAAACGAATTTGTGTCTTCCAGAATTTGACATCACTTGATATTTCAGAATGTGACAGTTTAAAGTACTTATTCTCACCTACAGTGGCCAAATCACTTGTGGCTCTGCAAAGTCTATGGGTGAATAAATGTGAGGCATTGGAAGGGATTATTGGAGGAGGAGAAGAGACTACGGAGTCTGAAATGCTTGAGTTCCCAAGACTGAATTATCTCACGCTGGTGTTTGTAAGAAATTTCAAGAGCTTCAAATGTAAATCAAACTGTGTTGGTGTTCCTCAAACATTGTTCAACCAGGTATGTATACTTTCATTTATGCATGAGCAATCGGCCATATTAATTTTTTTGAAAGATGCTTAGTCCTTTTGGATAGAATTCTGAAAAAAGTGAAATTTTATATAAGCAGCAGTACACCAAATTAAAGCCACTTTAAGAATGCAAACACTTACCATTTTACTGGAATCCATAATTTTTTTACTACATAAAACTGCTAATTATAGTGTATTCTCTAATGAAAACTAATTGTAGGAGAAATAAATATTAATTGTGACAGATATTAATTATAATATTGAATAAAAAAATTCTTTACATTTAAAAAAAAAAAAATTATTTCTTCATAATATTGAAGCTTTGTTAACAAAGTGACCAGCAAAATTTAATATCTTTATTTTGTTTCTTATTATCTCCTATTAAATAAATTTAAGTTAGAGACAGAACCCGTTGGAGATGAAATTACCGTCTATTCTTTAGATACCAATTCCACGTGGGTTGAAAATCCTTCTATTGTAGATTGCAATCCTTATAATGCATTAGAGATGTTCTAACAACAAAACATAATTGATAAGAGCATCTCAAAAAGATTATCTATTTACAAAGAGCGTCTTATATAGAATAGAAGGTATCTTTAAATTTAAATAGCGAAATTATTTACACTCCAATAATATTCATTTCCTATATTTTTAATTAAGGGCGTTTTTGAGCCACATTATTTTGAAAGAATGTATTTTGGAATAGTAGATTGATGGAGAATGTGTGGTTAAAAAAAAGAAAAAAATTATTGATGTGATGGAAAATAGTATTTTATTGAATAATGTGTGGTTGAAAATGAGTAGAAGAATGAGAATGAAAATTTTAATGTGTACCAAACATGGGCTAAGTTAATTCATAACACATTTCTTGTTGATACCATTAAGTCAATTTTTCACAGGTTACATTTCCAAACTTGACCTACTTAGAAATTGATAAATTGGGTTGCAACGTAGAAGTATTGTACGAGGAGAGGCAAATAAGATCTCTTCATAAATTGAGACATATGTCGGTGGAACTTCTGGATGATATCTCGGTGTTGTTTGACTTTGAAGGTCTAATGGTGGCTGAAGATCATGTGGAAAGTATACTTGGTGAATTAAATTCATTGAGAATGTTTAATCTGCCTAAATTAGTGCACATTGCAAGGATGGTTCCTAAAAGGATTCATGTCTTTCATAATTTGACATCTATTGATGTTAAAGAATGTGGTAGCTTAAGGAACTTATTCTCACCTTCAATGGCCAATTCGCTTGTGGCTCTAGAAAGTCTATGGGTTTGCAAATGTGAAGCATTGGTAGAAATCATTGGAATAGAAGAAGGCACCTTAGATGTTGAAATGGACATGGAAGGAATGGCAAGTAGAATCGTGTTCCCTAAATTGAGGAGTCTAGAACTTTTATCTCTCCGTAGGTTCAGAATGTTTTGCTCTCAAAACTATGAACTCGTGTTCCCTTCACTACGTAAATTGGTCATTGAAGATTGCCCCGCCATGTCAAGATTGTGTTCAGGACAGCTAAATGCACCAAAGCTTAAATATACTGTGGACAATTTGTTTGATGACGCAGGTATGCATTTCTTCTCGATTCCCATCGTACGTCATCTATTATAATATATGTTGTTGTAATTGCTGACACATTTGTATGAATAATTGGTAAATTAGTATGTTATGCTTTCAGGCTTATTACTTATTGCAGACAAAGTTGATTATACTTCTGATTCTTATGAGGATGCAGGTACTTCTTTTCTTATTCGCATTTATCATCATCCACTCTGAACTATAGTCTATAGTATGAATAATTAATTCTCAAATTAACAAGCTTTGTTTCTCAGATGCAGAAGACGAGGAGTGAATTGTAGTGTATAATTAAATTCATTTAGAATGGCATTCGAGCTGAATTAAAATCGAGAGACTGAGAAGTGCATCGGCCCACATGAAGTTTTAGCTCTGATAGAATTCTTTCTTATCTGTAAAGAATCTGTTTGAATATTACTCATTTCGTAACTGTTCAAATTCATATGTAATAAGCATTCCTGCTCTTCGTTTTCAAAAATCTCAAAATATCGTCTTTGTCGAATTTTTTTTTTTCTAACTTGCTATTGCTTCCGGCTCTTATATTTCATCGACAATATCACTATAGCTTTCAATTTTTCCAATGGATTGTTAGAATGGATGTCTATATTCCCTATTATTTTCAAGCTTTCTATGGATTTTTTTCATATTTTTTCGAGTCAAAGAGACGTGCATAAAATTCTAATGTAACTAACTTGCAACGTAAAAAGAGAATTTAATTTTGAATAGTCAGATATTAGAACTTGAGTCAAAAGTAAAGGAAACAAGATATCATCGAAAGAAAGCTAATTACATTCTGCCCTCAAAATGCTCTGATGCGCTTCAACTCTAAAGGGAGAATTCTAAAAGAGAAGACGATACTATCCAAGAAAGAAGACGATTTACTGTGCTGATTTTTTACTATCCAAGAAAGAAGACGATATCTTCTCTAAAAAATTGAGCTCAATCTACCAGCAGGAATGCATAATGAGGTAACAAGAAACTTACTGAAACAATAATAGTAAATTCATGAATTAAGCACACTAGCCATGTAGTTTTCTACAAAACAAGTTCTCTGTACATTAACTTAGAACTAATCAAACTTGCTAGAATAGAACATGGGCATTTCTCAGAAAATAGCTCCCCTTCAACAAAAACTGGCCAGCCTTGTCTAGAAGAGATAAAACTAAGAATGGAAGTACAAATTAAAAAAAAAAAAAAAATGAACAAAAATTAGGTCAGTAGCACACATTTCAACCGAAGAAAGTACGTGGCAAGACAATTTTCATTTCCTTTCTATAAGAAATTCTATCCATGAGTCTTAAACCCAAGAAAAAGCACTGCACAACGAGGAATATGATAATCAAGCAATTTAGCTTCACAACTACAGTTCAACTCCACCAACACTAGTCTACATTGGACAAATGAGCCATTTTAATCTTCCAGGTGATCTTCTTCATAAATAGTAGACACAATTACCATTATTAGAAACATTGCAACCTCTAAAATATCATACCAATTTTCTTGAAGTATACACTTAAAACAGAAAACCAAATTTTCCAGTGAAGACCAACAAATCAGATAAAAGATGATGTGTATTTAAGTTGTAAACTAGGGACTAGCCACAAGTTCCACCAATTCAGCAGTAGTCTCAGTTTTGGAAAATTTACAATAATCTGATGCTACACATTGAAGTTTCTCATTAACAACTAGTTGATTGAGAACGGATGAGGATTCTGTAATAACCTACTTAACATGCATGAATAAGGTCCAAATTACCACGACAAAGCCAAGCAAAATACATCTTTCGCTTCTGTTCCTTTCTTATGGTGATATAATGTTACACCTGAAATTAATGTGCAAAACAGATGTGTAATTGAAAGCTTATATATCTGATGTGTTATGGACCGATTATGTCAACAAGACCACAGATTGGTCCTCCAATTATGCTTGATACAAAAACGAGCAAAGTCAAGAGGTAATGAGAAGAGGAATCAAGCATGAGACAAGAATGTTGTCATTAAGCCAATCAGTCCTGGCAACCTTCACGTGTACAGTGAATGGGAGAACTCGCATAGCACATTTAGTCCTTGCCCCTTTAAAAATCATCTTGAGCATTTCACTTGTGGTGAATTGAAGTTAATTCTAGTTAGAAAAAGTATGCAAGAATCCTCTTTCAAGGCATACTGCTGTAGAAACACAACAAACATACTATATATACCTTTAATTGCTTCAATTCTGTTTTAACTTGACCGTTATAGTGAGTTCCGCCAATCCCTCTCCGGGTTTGAATTGGCTGAGCTCACTTGTCGATTAAGTTATTATTGTTTGATAAGCTATCTAATAGGAGTAAACTCTCACAGTTGACATGAATATCCATAGCCATTTTTGTCATAAATATATGATAACTGATGAAAAAGGACAAGCCAAGTTAAGTTTTTCGAAACGAGTGTTTCAAGTTTCATGATTTCCTCATCAAAATTTAAATGCTTATCAAGGAAGCTAGAAGCTGTTGCTTCATTGAAATAGGATCAAATTTTATTTATTTTAGTGTGCAACGACTTCTACCATTTCAAATCCACTCAGTTAAGGACACTAAATGTTCACTACATCTGCTCTGCTGCTAACATACTAATATTTTACATCCTTGCAATTATTAAATGCAGTCATTTGTTGGAAAACTTACATTCAAATGCAAACTTTACATAACTACATATATTGCAATGAAGAAGGCTTTAAAATTTAAGTTACCCGTCCAATATGTGCAGTGAAAGATGCAGCGATCTTCATTTTCTACCCAACAAACTCCTTTCTTTTCAAATGGTAACAGATATTGATAATGAGAACCATTATTTCATTCAATTGAATGATACCACTTTCCAATCTCACCACATCATAAATTCCTCCAATTGGACTACCATTCTGGTTACCGCCAAAACCAAAAATTCTAGACAAGTTATAGAACGCTGACAAATTATCCCATTTAATTTAAGTTCATAAGTTGTTATGTAATCTCATCCAGAGCCAAAAAAATTGCATCTTTTAACTGCATGTAAGATGGATGAGCAAAATTCAATTTCTAACATCATTTCCTTGCTACAAGCAACTGCTAAGTTTATTATGAATTCAATCAGACAAATAAAGAAAACAAAAAGATTATTGCAAACTAAGAAGCCAAGATTTTAGTATGGGCAAGTGAATAAATTCACCTACATCCACTTTTGAGCTCAAGGTGGGATCGTACTGCTCTAGGATATGAAAAAGTTTACAATGCGTTATGGGTACAGAAAAAAAGACATCCATAGAAACCAAATTAAATTCACTAACCAAGAAATGTCCGCAAGGATTTCTTTACCCACTCCAAGAACTCTCACAGCAAAATGCACTCAATTTGGCTAACTACTTACTCTGTAATTATTTATTTATTTTGATGTTTTACTTTTTTTCTTTTTTTATGGTGAACAGTAACTTCCATCCTAAGAAGCGCAAATACGGATACGTAATTTGAATACGACACGGTACGCCAATACGATTTTAAAAGAGGTGTGTGTGTGGGGGGGGGGGGGGGGGGTGTATGTGAATACGAATTATAAAATTCAAAATAATTTCATTAATATAAAAAAATAAAACACAAGCATAATAATAAAAATAAAATAAAATACTGAAGCATTTTATCTTAATCCTTAAGTGTCTCAACTTCATTTTCTTTAACATCATCAACATCAGCTTTCTCATTATAATAAAAAATAACATTATCCAACTCTGGCTCATCTAATGGTAAATTAGCTATCTCAAACAGTTCAACACCTCCAAAAGTATCAAATGAGTATCCAACAACATCCCCATTTCGAATTGTTCTTTTGAATAGAGATCTAATTTTCTTGATAAAAAGTGCAGATTGCTAAGAATATTCGTTGTGAAGTCATTTTATTCCTTCTCATAAAGTAAATAAAAATATATGTATCCCAGTTTCTTTTGGCACAAGATGAAGAGGGTTGCACAAGATGTTTCAAAACAATGTTTTGAAGCAAAGATGCATATGAATTATGAAGTAGCCACCAGGTTTTTGAATTCATATTATAACGATTAGTGATAAAACCAAACTCACCAATAACACTCTTTTTCAAGTGTCTTAACGTGTTGGATACGTATCAAAAATAACTAAAAATATAAAATAATTAAAAAATACATATTGATACATATCGAAAAATTAAAAAATATAAAAATATATAAAATAATTAAAAACATGTATCCGATACGTATCGAAGGGTATCGGATAGTATCCAAGCTTGAATGCGTATTGGATACGGGAAGGTGATGACCCCTAGCATTCTCAAATTTTCATCGTGAGGTCTGACAAAACTTTTGAGTATTTACAATTTAGTCCTCAAACTTTGAATTTTGCTCATTTTCGCCGATCTTTTATTTCTTTCTTTTAATTACACTTGCATTCATCGAGTTCCACCTAATAACACATTATATAATAAATTAGATGACTTTAATTTCATTAAAAGAACTATGAAATGTTAATTGATAAGTGTATAAAATACACTTATCAATTGTTTCAGTTGTTGCTATAAACACTGCCTTGAACCACTCAACATCCAATGGATATAATAAGGTAAATAAAAAGCTAAGAAGGATGATACCCAATTGCACTATGTTTATAAAGTACATGAAGCGAGGTAGAGATTTTTAAAAGTGTGCTTCACAAACTCTATACTTTTTTCTACCTAAAGTGTTTTGTGGATATTACTCTTTCGCTAATGAGAGTTTTCAGGTGACTTGGAAAATGATGGCTTTTTAATAAACTTCTGGAGCATCATAAGAGCATTCCACCTATGGGTATGGTTAGGATTTCACCTGGGCTTGGGGCATAAAAACAGGTAGACTACTGTTTGGCGGCAATATATACATCAATGTTTCCACATCTTCAGAACTGCTCACTGGCTTTTACTCTTCAACATAAAAAAGATCTCTGCTTTCCTCTTGATTTGAGTGTGGGATTGTAAATTCGGGATTAGGCTGTTTAATTCTTGAATAGTATAGAAATCCGGTTTGAGTATTCTGTCTTTTTCACGTTCTTGATACACACTGATTATTGATCTGAGAGCTCTTTTTCATATAGTGCAAGAGGGCTTCATCTAGAGCCAAGTGGATGTACCAAACAACTTCAAATCCTGGTGTTCATTACTTATTTCTGCGTTTAATTTCATCGATGCAAGATCAGGGGATTTGATTTAGGGTTCTTTCATTTGGGCAAAATTATCAATTCAGTAACCATCATACAATTTTCCAAATGCTAATTATGAAATATATTAAAGAAACACAACAACAAATCCATAATTTGCCTCTTTTCTCTTTAGTCAATTTGATTATCTAAAAATATATATCTCTAACAACTATCACATCAGATAATTAAAAGGAAACAGATATTCAAATCTATAATATTATACCAAAACTCAAAAATATATATATACACACACACAGAAAAAAAAAAAAAACTGAAAAAGAAGCAAATAAACAACCTACATACTTACAAAAAACCTCCGGCACAAATTTCAAAAGTCCATAGCTTTACAAATCTGCAGAAGTTAATAAGAATCGCCTTCCTCGAATCCGACTTCCCAAAGCATCTTCCACCGATCAGCAGCACTGATTCTCGAACCCAGCTTTGCAAGATCCATATCAACCCTGGTTCGACAAGTGGGGCAATTGAGCTTTCTCCCAAGCCACTGATCCACACAATTTGCATGAAATAAGTGCTGACATGAAGGCAGAATTTTACAATCATCTCCTTCTATGAAAGATTCCAAGCAGATGGCACAATCCGTGGTTTTTGAAGATGTTGAGGCACTGTACTCAACTTTGGGCAAGAGATCTTGCAGTTCAAGCAAGTTGTCCGTTGAAGTCGCCACGGTCCCAGAGAAGAGGAAATGGTTGATGCGGATGCAGCGTCGGCGGAAGGCCTTGGTCATCATGAGGAAGTGGAAAAGAACGATTGTAGCGAAGCCAATGAAGAAAAGGAAAAGTGCCACTACAAGTGCCATGATTATGCATTTGAAGAGGAGAAAAAGGAGTTTCCTTTGGTTCTCGGTTAAAAAAGTGCGTTGGTGAAGGTGATTTTCTTGAATAATAGATGGCATATTGATGATTATCAGACCTTCACAGGATGAAAAATTCTGAGCTTTGCACAAGATAGACCGATCACTGGTGGTTGACGGCGGCCGTGCGGTGGAGGGATGTGGACAGTTGGTTTGCCTAGGTTTCGGTTTCGGAGAATACGTGAGATGATGGCATTTTCCACCTTAAAGGCACAAAACTTTCCCATAATTTAAAGATAGAATAACTCTAGTTCTACGTCAAAAAATGTACACAGCGGTATACACATTCCCTCACATGAGGTGGGACCCATTTGTAAAAAATATTTTTTTATCGAGTGGGTCTCACCCCACGTGAGGATAACGTTGAGTGAGAGTGCGTATATGTTGGACCCAACTGCATTGGGTATTGAAGCAAAATGGCTAGAACTCTTACAGCATGAGTACAAAAAAGATTTATTCTAAGAATGATGCTATTTATTGATGATGATGAAATATTAATGTGACAATTTATATGAATAATAAGATTCATCCTTCAATTTTTATGTAAGGGAGGAAGAAGAGATAAAAATATGAGAGATAATGAAATAAAACGACATTCCATTATAATGATAAATAATATTATGTTATCATCATTATTCTTCACATTTCTCTCTCTCCGACCTCTCTTCCTCCTAAAAATGGTCAAATCTCATTATTTAACATAAATTGTCACATAAATGATACAATTCAAATCTCATTATTTAACGTAAATTGTCACGTCAACGATATTCTATCATTATAATGATAAATAAAATTATTTTCTGGACTAGTGGCGGATTGTATGTGGGGATTATTTGGTTTTATCTTTGTCGGCACCTTTGTATAAAATTGCAGGATTAGTACATGATTTATCCCACATTTTGCAACTTAGGGGTGTGTTTGAGCAACATCATTTTGGAAGAATGTATTCTGGAATAGTAGATTGATGGAAAATGTGTAGTTGAAAAAGATTGCAAAGTTATTGATGTGATGAAAAATATTATTTTATTAAAGAATGTGTGGTTGAAAATAAGTAGATAAATGAAAATGAAAATTATAATGCAGCTCAAACATGGACTTAAAAAGTTAATATAGCCATCATTCGATGGAGATTAAAATTTAATTTTTAGTAAATTACGATAAAAATTGATAAAATGTGTTGTTAAAAAGTTTTAAATTCTTTGAAATGTGCGGTTAAAATTAATTGTTGATTTTACCTTATATTAAAATTTGGATTTTAATTTACTACCAAACAAAAGCATACTTTTGAAAGATAAGTATGTCTTGTTTGATCTCTATTTTCTTAAATTCATTTTTCCTCAAATTAAATTTCAATTATGCATTTCATGGATTTTATAATTTTTATCACTTTTTCCACTGTATATTTTATCTACTTTTATTATAATCTATTTTTTTAGCTAAACTAAACACGTGATATACTCTCAAACACTCGTTAAAAGAGAAATTTGCATCACCAGTCCTCAACATATAGACTTGCTGCAGCTTGGTTTCCAACTTTTTTCTTGACAGCGGCACCCTTATCTTTTAATTTTGTAGCATTGTTGGTCACAATGGACAAATTTCTTTTAACTTTTCCAATTTGCTAAAGCTTTTATTAAAAAAAAAAAAAAAGGTGAACCGCATCCTTAACTGCCCTGCCCTGCTCTGAGCCTTAATAAATGAGGTAAATCACAAGTTATACCTCCAAAGGTACATGGTGAAAGGTTACTTGTACACTTGCACTTACCCAATGACAAAATTCATATTTCAGATTTGAATCCTTGACGCAGCAGCCTCAAGCAAAGTTGGAGTTTTTCCACCTTCACCTTTTACCCCTCGGAGATGTGCCTTGGGGGCTACTAAAGCTTTTATAACTTCGTTCTCAAGTATCACCAATGGAGTTTCCACCAAAAAATTTAGTCAAAAATTTCTTTATAAGATGAAAATGTTTATCATTTTTGGGCGTAAGCGTCTAAGCGATGTTGCAGCTAGTTTTTATAAGGTACAGAAAATAATGAGTTTTATATTTCATTGATGGTTAAAGATGAATCATTGAAAGTCTTTATATTACAAATTCAAAGTGAAAAACCCTAATCTATTGGTTACAATGGTAATTCATAATCTAATGATTATAGTTTGAATTACAACATATGTTAAATTGCTCAATTGGCTCCAAATGAAACTCTTTGAGATAATCTTTGAATTATAATTAAATATTTTGTGTAGATTGAAGAGGATGTGAAGTTAAAATGGAATCAATAACCGCAAACTATACATTATTCCTAACAAATTCAGAGTCGAGTGTATAATTCTTTTGTTACAATCTATTCGATCGCATTACTATTTCTAAAACAGTCATGGATATAAACGTTTGGTAACAGAACGAGAAGTCTATGCTTTTGTCATCCGAATAATTTGAATCAACAGTCATGAACACAAGTCCATAAAGCAAAAATAAAATAAAAACATATTAGAACATATTACTTAACAATTTTCAATAGTATAACTCATCCTCTTTCTGACAAGTAGCTTCACAAATATCCAATAGATATAGATGTAAAAAATGATTGTACATATCATATATATGTTTATATATAGTGTTAGACGACGAATAATTTAGTCAAGACTATATCTTATACCTTAGGAAATAGATTTTTTAACTACTGAACTTATTTTTTGGTATCTGCTGAGACTGGCTTCAAACCATGTTTAAGTGCAGCTTTCCACACTAAATCAATTCTATCGACATCGATAGCTCCAACTTCATGGTGGTTCCAGCTTTCTAATGAATGAACAACTCCACCAGCATGGCATGCATGAACTACTCCTCTTTCCATTGTATACTGTATCAGAAAAATGACAGAAATATTATTAAGAGATAAGTACATACATTAAATTTATATGTTGTCATTTCTTTGATTGTTTATATTTTGATTATGCATTTTAGACGAAAGAATCAATTCGGGAGAAACCATATACATGGAAGGAAATTTTGTTCAAGTGATTTTGGGAGGAAGATTTCAATCCATGTAATGGATCAAAGGTATGATAGAATTTTCTGTTCTTAATTCTTATGTAACTTGAATTTTACCAAAAAAAAAAAAAAAAAATGTCTTGTATAAAGTATTGGACGTGACTCGATATTATACATGAAATTCTAGGTTCTATATATTCGATGGGAATAAATATTATGTCAATATTCCGTAGGTTTAACACTTCTAACGATGAATGAAGTTGTACACTCCATAGAAAAGACACAGATCTCGTGTTCTTTTTGTTGTTTCTGTCTCAATTATATTCAGTTTATAATTTTCAACAAGGTGAATAGAAAAACATTAACATTGTAAAAGATATGCTGGAAATAGGGAGAGAAATTAAGATTTCTTACTTCACATGATCCTAGCCCTTCCACATCTTCAGGCAGCTTCATGGCTGCAAGATCTCCATAAGTGCAGTCTCTTCTGAACTGCAATATAGGTGGAACCACAAACTGATGAAAGTGTGTTCTAGCTGGGGCAAAATTTTGCTCTCTTGGTGTGATCCACTTGCCAACTATCCATGTCTGTAATATTGAAATCATGATTTGAATCAAAACCTATATAGAATGTTGCGTGCAGAAAACTACTTCCAAAAAGGGATTAGCATTCTGTCGCATCAATGGAAACACGATAAAGAAACATGCCAACAACAATGAAGAATTTACTATGGAAAAATTGAAGGGGAACAACACACCTTACAGTTTTGGGCTGCTTGGTACTTAGTCACTTGGACTAAATACTTCTGATAATCAACTGGTGCTTCTTTCTGAACCTTTCGAAATCTTTCTGTTGATAGAGTTAGCATCTGCAAAGTTACATGCCTTGCACGTTAGCGTTTGTAACCCCGAATTACAATCATATGGAAGCAAATTGTAGTATGGAATGTACAATAAGTTCTTTAATCACTCAGGATTAGTCATATCTTTCAACCTGTTATACATAATATTGAACGATTCTTTGCTTACCAGAACTCGGACTCCTTTTCTGCAAAGATAAAGAGCAATTGCTCTTCCGAGTTTCGAGGTTGCTCCAGTCAAAAACACTTCAGTCACATCCTCAGGGATCTCATTAAGAATCACAGCTGCTGTTAAGGTATTACCATGTACAACTCGAACCTTGAGGTCTGGATGCTTATCTACAAATAGCGTCCCACCTCCATTGAGTGCCTCGTTCTGCAATAGATGGAAAAAAGAGCTTTAGTTAATAGTTAACATTTAGCTGATGAACTAATAACATTGACACCCGTAACATATGGCTTGATGAGTATCATTTTGTTGTTGCATTTGTGTGTGTTATATTAGACAAATAGTGTGTCTGTGTGTCTGAGAGAGAGAGAGAACCTTATTTAGAGCAGCAAGGCTAATAACTTTAACTCCCAATCTATCAGCCCTGAGAATAGCCTTTTCTATGTGCTGATTGATGCCTTGTGCAGCAAATGGTAAGAAATACTGCAAAATAAAACCAAGTTTAGCATTAAATTCTAAGCCAACCAAAATAATTCGGCAGTACCTACTAAAATTTCATTGATTTAATCAAACAGATAGTGAGAAAACACAGTACAAACCTGAAATCCGAAACGGGGTACAGCCCATGTTTGGTGCAGCCGATCCCTAAGGTTGTAGAATGAGATCAAGAAGGTTTTAGACTTAGCCCACATCACTAACATCATCACAAAGGATATGGGCCAGAACGGAAGCATATAAATTCTTGTAGTGTAGGGAACAGATGCTATTGATCGTAATACGAAAGGCACGTGCATGGCGGACGAAATGTCTACGACATGAGCTAGAAATACGAAATCTGGGATTCTTCCATTTTTACCTGCATTTTCCATGAAAGCATGCAATCAATTTTTATATAGAGGTTTACCTAAACCATAAAAGGTAAAAAAGAGCCCCCTATTGAACATTAATGGCATGTTCGACGAATATGACGACCGAACAAAACTGAACAACTTAACATATGAGATATTTCTTCGTTGACCATCTACTATTTTCAAGCCAGACCATGCTTCCCCTTCACATTTATGCTAGGTCGCAAATTTACTAGTTCAGATAACTCGACTAAAATGATTTTTATTTTTATTTCTTTTGCAACAATCAAAATCTAAATCAGAGTTCTTCGAACATTCATTTTTTCATCAATGATTGACACTTTGGATCCATGAATAGTACTCGATCATCACGAGATATTTGATAGGCTTACCTGAATTTTGACTAATTTTCTTATGCTTCTCCCATGATTTGATGTTCAAAGTGTTTCCTAATGCATCAAAGAGAGGCATGAAAAGGCAATAATTGGTGTCCATTCCTTTGTGATGCAGGCTGTGATATCTGCATATTTCATCATATTCAATACAGCATAGTCGTCAAGGTCAAACTCCCAAACAAATAAATGAAGTTTTGTACGTGTATTTACGTGTGGCGTTACTGAAGTTTTTCATTAAGATGATTCGACAATATATATTTAGGTATGTGATTAGGTATACATATATATCCACGTATATTGTGGCGTGTTTATGTGCAATGTATTTCTTTATATAAGTTTTGTAAGGTTAGATCACTTACGTTGGTGTAGAGAGTATATATTTAAGAAATGGGATCCTTTCAAATAACTGATGGGGAATAATTTCGACGTTGGAGTGCCCTAAACATCTTAGAAAATCAAAGATCAAGACATAGCCATAGATCAAGCTTATCGATCCACATCCAATCATACAACAGCCAAGTATTGGAATCCCAATTACTGCACTCGATACAAGATTTTCCAACAAGGAACCATGTCCAGCTGCAAAATAATCAAAGAATTGGATTATAAGTCAAACATAAATTTACACCACTAATTTGGACAGTTGTGGAAGGTTTGGAGAGTTGAACTGAAGAATACCAGACACTACTAAGACCATGTTTGGCTAAGCTTAGAAAGAGTTCAGTTACTTTTAAGTAACCTTTTTGTGAAACATGTTTGAATAACTGACATGTCTTCCATATATTTGAGTCAAAAGGCTATTGTTTAATTTTGTCTTATATCTGTAAGTTTATTTTATGTTATTTCCTACTTCTGCTCCTATACTTTAGAGCTAACGTTGGTGTTGGTTTATGTCGTAATCCTTTGTAATAATACATCATTCAATTAATAGACGAACTCCCATCTATACAGGTAGGGCCTAAAAACTCACCCCTAGACGTAGATGGACTTCTTTAAAAAAACATAACCTTTTTATTTTAAAATTAGTTATTAATCAATTCTTACCTTTGCCAAAAAAAAAAATTAAAAAAAAAAAAATTCACTTATTTACTTATAATTAGTAAACTCTTTAAGCTTAGCCTAAAAAGATCAAATAAAAATAAAATAATTTTTTTTTTTATGTTATATCGTCGTGTCTAATATAGCGTACCTAACATGCTCGTGACTATAGTCACATTAAATATGGTTGCTAAAAAGTTAAAATTCTACAGTACAAATTACATTTAATTGGCTTACCAGTAATAGGCTGTGGTACAGCTGATGAATGGTGCAATGAATGGTAATGGTTGAAAAGATAGTCTCGATGAAACCATTTATGAATGAAATAATAGAGGGGCTCAGAAACTGCTGTATGAAGTAATATTATGGCTATAATGCCCTTTGGATTCCATACAGGAAGAGTGTCAAGGACTGGCAACATTTGCAAGACCAAGGCAGCCACGATAGCTTGAAGCAATATGAAATTATCCCTGAATTACAAAATTAAATTTTGGTTAATGTAGAAGAAGAAATATTTGAAAGAGAAAATTTGGTTATGTATAGTTTTTCGAACTTTCCGTTGAGGTCTATATTCAAATAATTTAACTTGGATCAGGGTACGTAAAGATGGTCTCTATGCCATCTATTTATGGGCTTGTTCGACAAAGATTAAAATCAGATTAAAATTGAAAAACTAGCCGTTATGGTTGACTTTTATTAGACGAGTGAGACCCAATAACAGCTATATTTTTAATTTTAATTAGATTTTAAGCCACACCAAACAAGCCCTATGAAAATTGCACATGTGAGAGGCCGTGCCAAAACTCAAATCAAATAAATAAATAAATAATTCTCGCATTAAACTTTTTAATCTTTTTAGATGAGGTAGTTTAAGACTTATAAACTCTAATTTAGTACGACAACTCTTGTTCCTGACCTGCTGAGACACATCCTACGATTTACCTAATCCACGATACTCTATGGGTGGGGCGGTGGAGGACCCTCAAGGTTGGGTTCAACCTTTTATAAACCCTAATTTAGTACTTTTTCTCCTCGGGTGCCTATGCCCTTAACTCATTGTCAAACAATAGGATTCCCTGTAATTTTTTAATATTCTGCCACCCTTTGTAAGAAATATTAGGTAAAATTTTAAACATTTATCTATCAATGAGGAAGATCAACACCTCGTCCTCCGATATGAAAAAAAAAAAAAAAAAAAAAAAAAAAAAAAAAAATTTATGTATTTTTCGCATACTTGTGAAAGCTACGAACAGGTCATATATCAATTCTTGTTCTCAAAAAATATAGAAGAAAGGGATTGTGACCTAATAACTGCCATAAAAAGGGCCAAGCCATGAATTGAGAGAGGAAGAGATTACCAGTTCCATTCTCTGTCTATCTGCTTAAAATCAATTCCTTGTTTGAAAATCCGGCGATTCCGAGTAAGAAAAAGCATATGACTGTAAGCATTCCATGAGAGATACATCACACCCCTCAGCAAACATATAATCAGAATATGAAGACACCAACTGCTCTGGCTGGCTTCTCTATATCTTGAATCCCAAACTTTAGCCACGAACGGTCCATATAGCATATACTGTTATGACAGAAGAAATTATATCAGAAGAAAAACCCATAACACA
Organism: Fraxinus excelsior; assembly: GCA_019097785.1. Lineage (NCBI taxonomy): Eukaryota > Viridiplantae > Streptophyta > Magnoliopsida > Lamiales > Oleaceae > Fraxinus > Fraxinus excelsior. Next base: position 2,836,420 of record CM032630.1, read on the forward strand.
AAACCTTTATACATGTTTGTGATAAACAAACAGCATTAGATGGTATCGAGAAAGCTAAAATCTCGTCCATTATACTGTGCCCAAGCATGCACTTGAAGAAATGCCAGGAAAAAATGGAATTTAATTAGATTCAGGATAAATAAAAGCAGATGCAACTAGTACCTTGAAAATGCCCAAAATTTCCCATGGCCAAGCAGACAAGGGTGCAGCCATGTTAGAGAATACAGAAACTTTGCTTTTTACTTCTTTAACTTGATATTTGTATAAAGAAGCTGTGAAATGTAACTGGAATAGCCCAACTTGCGTTATAATAATAGTATAATCTTGAAAAACAATTCTAATTTATAGGAGAAATACAAAAAATAGTTGATAGTTTAAGGACAAACGTGTTTGGTTGTTATAAAGCTTATGATATTTCCTCCCTTCCTTCCTGGTCTATTTTGTAGGCAAAAAAGTGAAGCCATTAATCTCATTTAAGAGGGCCTACTTATAGATGGCACTGATGTTAAGTGTTAACGATCAACTTTCTAGTTGACAGCTTAATATCGTTGAATAAACTTGATCAAAGAAATGTAACCCTTCACCAGCTTTAGATGATATAATTTAGGGTGGGTTTGAGCCACATTATTTTGGAAAAATGTATTCTGGCCAGATTAACAGATTGATGGAGAATGTGTGGTTGAAGAAGAAGAAAATGTTATTGATGTGATGAAAAATATTATTTTATTGAAAAATGTGTGGTTGAAAATGAGTAGAAAAATAAAAATAAAAATTTTAATGTATACCAAATAGGGGCTTAATATGCTATTAGGTACTCGTTATGGTAGATATAGTTCTTTAATTCAAGTCTTGTCCCGAAAATTCATGCATGTGTCAAACTATTGATGAAAAATGAATTTGGCCTCGACTAGGGACATTTTGCGTTACAGATTGAATATAAATAAAAAATCTGTCATATTTTCGATAACTTAAAACTTTTAAATAAATAATTATACATATATATATAATAACGCGTTCAAACTTCTTCCATATACATGTTTCAAGTTATATGGCTGGCCAACTTGGTATTCCGACAAGAGGGCAGCTGTATCTAACCACGAGTTAACTCAGAAATTAATGCACCGATTGAAATGTGTTGCGGATAGGGTGTGGGGGTGGGGTGGGTATGGTGGATGGGCTGGCAGCTGTATTTAGTAATGACGGGCTGAACTGAACGATTGTGATGTCTAATTGCCCATAGATCATTTGAATGAAGAAAAAAGTGGTGGTAATATTTGTTGGCTTGTTTTAGAAGAAATTGCCTATTTAGTCTTTAATTAATAGAGATTTTCTAGGAATAGATTTTGTGAAAATTGATGTTTTTTTTTTTTGGAGAACGTGTGGTATGAAAGCCAAACATGAACTTGATTAACTTCGTGAAAGTCTATTTAATTATGTTATTCTCATAATGTCTATATCCATTTGAAACTAAAATGTTTGTCTATTGCAGTCAACTCTACTTGATTTAAACCTGTCCATCTATAAGAAAATATCATGAGCGTAATTAGGGTTGTCAATGGATTAGATTTTGATCCAAATCCAATGAAATTAATGAGAGATACATATAAGGTCTCAGTTCGATAATCCGATCGAGATTCGAATCCGATAATTCGTTAACTAAATTGATCAAATATTGATATAGGTCAATATGATCCAATCCGGTTTTTTATAAATAATTGAGTTAGTAAAATATTTTTATGGCATTTTATTTGTCGCTAAAATAAATAAATTTGGAATAAAAAAAGTCATTAAATTCATAACATAAAAAGTTGAAAATTTTATAATTATTAAACTCGTTTAAGAAATTGAAAAATTGGGGAAAAAAAATTAATTCCAACATTGATTTATTTTCCTAATTTATTTAATTTCGGTTCGGATATCTGATAATATAGCAAATCGTATATAGATTTAACAATCAAATATTCGTTGAATTATCGGATCGGATATAGGAAGATCCGATCCATATTCGATCAATTTACAGCTCTAAGCGGGATACTTAGATTATAAAGGCTAATTTGAAAAAATAAAAAATAAAAATACCATTCTTTAATGGACAAGAGGCTAAAAAGGAAGTAACCTCTACCTCCAATGGCTTATATATCCAAGTTCCATTCAGAAATATTATTGAACTTCTTAAATATTTTTCAGTTGTTATTGAACTTCAAATGTTTTCGAAGTTTCTATCAAATTTATCAAAATATTATCACATTCATCACTCTATCACTCACCATTCAGAAATTAACGAACTTGGTGAACTTACCAAAATATTATCATATTAATCGTCATTATACAATCAAGTATGTAATGGGGTGTAGTAACAAGTGGGATAATATTTTAGTAAGTAAAGTGGCAACTCAAAAAACTTTAAAGTTCGATAACATCTAAAAAGCATTTGAAAAATCCAATGACAACTAAGATATTTAACGCATAATATACACGTCAAACATTTTTAAAATAGATATTTTCTTGGTTGTTGGGAAGATGATGAACTATTCTTCAAGATAATTAAATATTTAAAATGGTAAGTCTTAACTGGGGTCTCCCAACTTTTTTTTTTTAAGTGTAACTTTGGGGTCTCCAAAACTTGAACTAGTATCACAAAGACTATTATACTCTTGTTTACCAACAATAGGTTAAAAACATTGTTAATAGCCACTTAAATATTCTAAAAAGCGTAAAACGTAGTTAGTCGTGAAAGTCAAACTTCAAGCTTTATGATGTTAGACGAGCTTAGGTGAGGATTATGCATGAAAAAAAAAATTTATTATTATTTTAAATTTTTATTTATTTTAAAATTCAATTAATAATTAAAATAATATATACCAAACATTTAAAATTATAAAATATTACATTTACGTAATAATTCTTACAATTAGTCAATTATAATATTTTCAAATTTTCTAAGTGTAAAAATTAGGTTATTTTTCGTAGTTTCAACTAGATGTGTCCTACTTGAAATTTCTAACTCGTTACTTCAGATAAAGTCATTTAAAAACTTGAAACTAAAGTCAAATAAAATGCTTTTAAAAAATAAAAATAAAAATTAATAGGCGCTCATTGTCGAGATGTTGTGTTTCGCCCGAACCTCGTGCCTAGCCTAGGCACTGGTTAGACACACTTTTTTGAATGCTGAGTTTAATATCTTATTTTCTTAAATTTCTATTCACGCACTTTGTCTATTTCCATATTGTGAATTAATATAATATATATGGTTAATAGAAATAATGGTGGAGGAAGAAAAACTTGTATTGCATCATGTTTATCATCCAACTAGACCAGATACTCGTCTTGCAAATCGTGCATAGCTAACAATGTGTTTTTATGTAACCAGAGCCTCCACAGCATCATTTCTATTGGCCACCATTACACTTTTTACCAGTTCAATAAGAGTGCCTAAAATTTGATGAATTGTCTAAGTAACTAGAGCCTCCATTATGCTATACGTGTCGTGTTACAGGCGTCACTGACTGGGCTGCCTCTCCTTAATTTTCTGTGTTGAGGAAGTCATTCTTCTGCATAACAACTTGGCTTAAAACCAGATCTTGTTTTGATTAAAAAAAATACAGCAATGGATGCATTAGGTCTTCTCAAAATTAGGGTTCGAAGAGGAATTAAACTTGCTGTACATTTTCAATCTGTCTTGCTCTTAATATAAGTACGTAAGATAAGATTTAAATTATACGTGTCTATAAGAACACAAATCATTGACGTTGTAGTTCATGTTCAACATGGAATGAATTATCTAACTACATTAAATCTAATAAAGTAAGCCATATTAATTATTTCCAACTGTTTTAGAAGGAAAAAAAGGAAATAATTCCAACTTACGACAATGCCCATGTGACTTTATTCTACATTTTGTATGGTGGACCTATTCGTCACAATAGGGGCCACGAAAATGATCGCTTCCTTTTTCAACATTTATCAATCTTTGAGAGGTACATTAATGCACCAACGTAATTATATTACGAGTTCAGAAGCACTAATCGATTCAATTTAATATATTAAATATTTAATATGTGTTGATTTTCGAAGAACACCAAAAAGACTAACAACAATCTACCTTTTAAAAGGGAACAAAAAGAATTCTAACAAAACTTATAAACTAAAAATGTATTCTAAAAATGCTGGTGAATTTTCTAAATACATTTTTGTTTATATTAAATCATCCAAATTCTTCTAAATGGAGCGACTTTGATGAATTTTGAGCTTCAGATCTAACTACCACCATATGGTGCCAACTTTGGCAAAATGGGACTACAATTTTCGTTGTGCAGTTATTGCGTTTTGCATGAAAATTTATATAAGGGCACCCCATGGTTGCCAACTTTGACAAATTGAGACTGCAATTTTCATTGTGCATTTATTATGGTTTGCCTGAAAACTGACATCAAGGTGTACCTTTTTGAGCCAAACTTGACTTCAACAATAACTAGACCTTTTCAACTTTATTCTTCCTCCTATTTAGCCACGCGTTTGTCTCACATTCTTTCAAAATTCCTTTTTTTACGTGTTTATTTTCAATCATACATTCACACAAGAAAATATTATACACGTAAACATAAAAAAATTTCTTATTTTAACCACACATTCTTCAAAAATTCAGTATTCAAAACAATATTTTTTCAAAAAATGGCCACCAAACATAGACTTGGTTTCTTAATATGGGTGTGTTTGAACACATTATGTTGGAAGAATGTATTCTGAAATAGTAGATTGATGGAGAATGCATGGCTGAAAAAGAAGGAAAAATTATTGATGTGACTAGGGGTGTTCAAAAGTCCCGAACCAAACAGTTCTTCACAAGTTAAATACTTGAACGGGTACCCGAATCGAGAACCGATGGGTATGGATCGGGTCTCGGTCTTGAGTCTAGACCAAGAACCGAAAAATCGAATAAGAACCAAAACTAAATAAATTTTTTATTTTTTTTATTGAATTAATTAAATTATTTTATTTTTTCTAAATAAATTAATTAATTAAATCACATCATTTCATAATTTTAAGCATTAGGCCTCAATTTTTTAATATGAATCACCGACATTTTAATATTAATATCTACTTTTTGGTATTTGTATGCATTGAATTAATGTTATTCAACAGCTAGTTATTTATATATTTTTTTATTGGGCTACGTTAATTTGCAAAAGTTACGAATGAAATATCATTAGTTATATTTATGTAGTGTTGCTGTAAATGTTAAAAATTTTAATTATGGCATGAAATCGAAAGGAACCGAACCGAACGGAACAAAACCTGAATGGTTCCATAATTATATTTAGACCCGACGGATCCATTTATTAAATAACCAAAAATTTTGGAACCGAAACGAACTGAATCGACCCACGTACAACCCTATATGTGATGAAAAATATTATTTTATTGAAAAATGTGTGGTTAAGAATAAGTTGAAGAATAAAAATGAAAATTTTAATGTCTACCAAACAAATACTATATCTTTCCTTAAAATAATATACTTATTTATGCTATCAAGGATTTAAAGGTTATTGGGTTTGAGTGAAGCTCATCTCTAACTTGTGTAGAGTTGCATCAAGCAAAACTTTCGAGTGACTAGTAAATAAAATATATTGACATAAAAAATGTACATGATGATTCTATTTGGATTTTGCTACTTATACATGAAAAATGTACATAATTGATTACATAATATGATATGGAGGGAAACAATTGGATTAAAAAATTGATTGTATTTTAAATTGGCAAATGATACAATAAAACATGGTATTATGTAATCTATTATATCAATCTTAATGTACATGTCGTAAGATTCAATATATTTTACTTCAAACAAACTTTCGTAGTTTGAGAGGAGGGCACTTTTTAAATGTTTTATGATACTATTGAAGTGAGATTTCTAGAAAAAAGATGGTAACATCATTTTAATTATAAATTATGTACATATTTTTATATATCAAATCATAACACTCGCAAAGTTAAAAATGTATCGACTCTCAATTTATTTACTGGATGAGCTTCATCCGATCATACCTAGAGGTGGCTCGTTGACTCGACTGGTACTGTTCATGCACACGAGCTGCTCGAGCTCATTAAAAAACGAGCTCGAGCAGAGCGGCTCATTAAAGTAACGAGCTGCTCGACGAGCAGCCCACAAACCGACTCGTGGGCTCTTTTTTAACGAGCTGCTCAGCTCGTGGCTCGTTTATGATTAAAAAAAATTAAAAGTTAAAAAGTTCAGTAACCAAAACGGTCACTGAACGAAATTCAGTGACCCTTTTGGTCCTATATTTTTATTTTTTTATTTTTTTCAATTTCACGTACATTTTTTCCTCTAAAAGTACCCACCATAATCAACCATTTTTTTCCCACTAATATCAATCTCTCATTATTTACTATACAATACTCTCTACAATTTACATTCTCCATTTATCAATTATCAACAATTCATTTTCATTCATTCTATAATCATTTTCTACTTTTTTTTTATATATATTATTTCTTACTATTTTGCAATTACGTTCGACAACTACTACATAATCTTCATTCACTTCTCAATTCTACATTTCTAAATTCAATTTCTATTATTCATAACAAATGGATTCACGATCATTTGTTGAAAACTTGTTCGGTATAGAGAACGAATCAATAAAAAATCGGCTTTGACCGACTTAATCCGACCGGTTTACCGATTTTCAAAATTATCTTTTAAAATTTTGGGGTCCAAGAAATTGAACATTGGACTTCCAAGTATGGCTGAACAAAACTTCCAAACCAAACCAAACTCGAACCGAACCGAACCGAACAGTTCTTCATAAGTTAAATATATCCGAACGAGTATCTGAATCGAGTATCGATGAATTTTGGTCGGTTCTCGATTCTAGCCCAAGAACCGAATAAAAATCGAATCTAAATAATTTTTTTAAAATTTTTTATATTGAATTAATTACATTTTTTTAATTTTTTAAACAAATTAGTAAATTAATTAAACAACCCAGCAAGTCAAGCCAACATCAAGTTAGCCAAATTAATGTTTTGTTAGCCCAATATTTGAGTCTTATCCTTCTCCTTTTCATTCTAATTTCATTTGGTAAGCAGTACGCCCACTCCCGTATAAATCCAAATCATTTGATAATTTTAAAACCTACATTCTCATTCTCCAATCAATTTTGAAGTTCCTTCATTTCACTGACGACGGTAGCTACTAATTAGATATTTGAGTGCAGTATAAGCATTAAAAAATGGGGTACGTTAATTTATAAAAGTTACGAATGAATATGGCATTAGTTGTATTTATTATTGTTGATGTAAATGTTAAAAAAATTAATTATGGTACGGAACCGAATCGAATCTTTACGGTTCCATAATTATATTTGGACCCGACGATTCCTGTATTAAATACCCGAAAATCAGAACCGAACCGACTCATGTCCAACCCTACCTCCAAGTAAAATAATTAGTTCCTCACCATTGGAGTTGTAGAGTACTTCAATATTTTTTATATGCAATAAATTATATATAACCAATGAATCGTATACATGTTTTTTTAAAAGTATTTTTATAAAAAAAAATTGGTCAAATCTTTTACTTTATTTTATAGACCTAAATAATTAGTGAAAAATAATTTAAAAAATATAATTTTGTCTAAAAATATTTTTTATACTTTAATTTTTTTAATATATTTTTATGCAATGAATCACCGATCTGACCATTGACACACCGGTTCAACCAGTAACCCGAAACCCAGTACCTTGTCCTGGTCGATGTCTGAGGCAGGTCTATGGTTTTTACACCTACTTCTAGCCTTTATTTCCTATAATTTTGCAAAATAATAATAATAATAATAATCTCCCTTGTTCTGTCTAATTTTTAGTGATTATAGAAAGAACAATCTGAAAATTAACAACTGGCGAGGAAAATAAAATAAAATATGGATTACTAAAGAGGCGAACAAATTTGCTATATGGCTTGCATTAGCATATATAGGTGTATCCTATATGGCTTGTATAATCATAATCATATATTGTGAAATGCTACATTTACACACTGATGGATAGAATTCAAGCTGGCAAGTTTTCATTTGATTTTGGACCAAAAAAATAAAATAAAAAATTAAACCAACCAGTTTAATTCTGCCATCTCAACACTTGTAAATCCAGCCGTACAAGAAAATATGTACAAGTAGAATAGTTGTCATATACTAATGTTTGCATTGTCATATACCTATTAAGTTGGATCTGCTAAATTAATACTAATGTTCCTACTCAGCACCATCAGAGACAAACCTATCTGGTAAATCATGTTATCAGAAGCTATATATTGGCATATATTTTATATTGAGAATGTTTGTGCTGATATACACTTCACACAGATCTAACATTATTATGTAGAAAGTTCAATTCTTCTTTGGCTGTCTTTGATTTGTTTTGTTTTGGGATATATCCCATAGCGGGCTGTTTGGATTACTCAATTGACATTTTAAGATGAGATCCTAAATCGTACTATCGTACAAATAAACTTAGATGAGCAAAATCCATTTGTTTAAAACATCAAACAAGCAATTAATGGATTCAAAAAAAAAAAAAAAATGGTGTTCTCTAACGAGCAACCATCTCGTGAGGGTATGTCATGAGTAAATTTCACATCGATAAATAGTTTAAATGCATAATAGACACAAATTGATATCATATAATGCCATTGATTAAAGCACGATCCCAATTACAACAACAATAATTAACAAAATCAAACTAGAAACATGCAAAGCACAAAACATAAATTCTTTATATCTTCAATATGAGAACTACTTGAAGAAGTTTACAAAGGATATCTATTGTCTCTCACACGAAAAGGGCCTTCAAGAAAAGAAAAAAAAAAAATTCTTGTATTCAAGAACGGTGTTAGAGTGACTAAATACATATGTAGAACACAAAATATACCATACTCCAAAACCCCCCAAACAAGTCGATCTGCAGTTGAGGAATAAGTGATACAGTACGACTCTGTAATTACCTCTACACAGTCTAACAAATTCGAATCATCAATAAAGTTTTTTCACATACATTCCCGATCCAAGATTACACATTGCATGTGTTATCAATATATAGATGACTGGTTATATATTGTACCAGAAAATTCACGAGACCATGTTACATATACTTCCAAACTTCAGCAAGTAAATTGTGATTTCCACTGGTCATAGAATATTTATAATTATGAATGTGTTTGGGAGTTTATAAATAAAGAGGGTGACAATATTTTCAAAGCATATTTTGTGCAAATATGGGTTTAGAAGACTATAAGCCAGCAACTGTGATGGTTGCATTGCAATTCATATATGCAGGAGTAACCCTCTGCTCTTGTACATGATATGAGTTCAAGGGTGTTTTTAGTGTATAGGCAATCCATTACCTTCTCGGGCAATGCTCCAATAGCTTATTTCACAAGGTACGAAGTCGACTTCATTTTTAATTTTTTTCCCTCAAAAATCTTGCGCCAATTCATCAACTATGGGGTTTTTGCCAAAAAGAAACCGAGATTAACGGCCTCCTTAAATCTTTTATATGGTAGGAATATTCCGGCCCGCCTATCACATACATACTTGTATGGAATATTAGGGTTGTGCTACAGGTACAAAATGGATTACAAAAGGGTATCCAAAATTGCCAAATGACGACCCTCTATTGTGGGGCGCCTATCAGGCTAGGCAGCCCCCTATTTGGCAATTTTGGACACCATTTTGTACACCAAGAATTATCCGGAATATTATGTCGATGTGCATTTTACAAAGTATAAACTACCATGATTATATTGCAATCCGACAATATTAACTTCAGTGCTTATTTGACAAAATTTTATCAAGTTTTCAACGGTCGAACTTCAATTGTAATAACAGATCTTATGAAATTCACAATATTTTTCAATTTTTTAACTACATATTTCATCATTTTTTATCAAAAATTTACTAAAATCTTTATCAAAATCATTGTGAAACAACTTCTTACTTTTGACGGGTATATGTACATGCCTTCTGTAAAATTGTTACAATTTTATTTTTTCAATATTTTTTTATGCAGAAGAAAAACGTATAGGATGGAAGAGCTTCTGGTTGCTATTTTTACTCTCTTATGGGTAAAGATACATGGCCATAGCGCGATTCTTATCATATGGTTGTCCAGCAGGACTGAGCCGTCCGCAGCCCAGGTGGGCTGTTACTACAAAATCAGACGGTCGGGGCATGGCCTTTGACACCCCTACTTTGTCATCATAGAACCTTAATGCTATTGTTCGATATAGACGTATAATTAAGTAGTCATATTCTCTAATCCGTTCACGGCAGCTTAGAGAAATTGCAAATTCGAAGCTTATAGCGAAGATCATCGGCACGATAATCTACGTTACAGGTGCCATAGCCATGGCGCTGCTGAAAGGCCCAAAGCTACTCAGTAAAGAATTTCTGCCAATAATCTCCCTATTCAGCCAAGGAGGTGAGAATTGGTTGTTCGGTCGTTCATTTCTCTTTGGAAGCTCTTGTTGCTGGCCACTTCGGCTAATTTTGCAGGTATTCGATTCCCAAGATTTACATATATTTTATAATTTCCCAATGAATTCATTTTTAAAAAAAATAATAATTTGTTCACAGGTCCCCTGTATCTGCTTTAATTGCATGAATGTGCCTCTTTGCAGCACCGCAATCTGCAGTCGTAACGTGATCTTGGAACCGATATGAAAGTTTGGTGACTGAATTCTTATCTCGAATTCCTTTGCTGCTTGTTTGCAGTGAGTATCATAAACTTTCTATTACATGTATTGCAACTAGTATTTGGGTGTTTTTGCTTGAGCAGTTGAGCTATACAAGATGAAACGATTCTAGAAGGGAAAATTTCACCTATGTCAATAAAGTCTATGATTGATTTGAAGAACATCTATAGATAAGAAAAATCTGTCAATAAAGTCTTGTTTTCTAGTAATAAAACAAAGCGTGATAAAATTATTCAAAAATCTAACTGTACGTTTGGGATTTTGGAATGCAGGGTGTATCATCAGCAGTTACTTTCTTTGCTCCTGCCTGGTGCATTGCTCAAAGAGGTCCACTATTTTCTGCCATGTTCAATCCTCTATTAACAGTAATGGTGATGGTTTTGGCTTGTGTATTCTACATGAAGAGATGTTCAGAGGAAGGTAGAACCACAATATTCCTATGCCTTGTCAAAGTTCTGATACATAATATTGGACATGATCAAACTAATACTATTCAATTCTCTCAACCAAACATCCTATATATTTTTTATCTCATCAATCTAATGGATATCTTCTGATATCAGCTTGGCAGGTTCACTTGCTGTGGTTGTTGTTACTATGGGGCAAAGCAAAAGAAAGTAAAGGGGTGATGAACGTTGACCCAAGTCAAATAAAGAAGCAAAGCAATCAGAAACTACTGTCTAGCCTTCAAACAACAAAAGCTGTAGAATTGATTTGGAGGAGCCTCTTCTACCAGACAAATCAACATATCTTGGAGGATAATATCTGATGGATCAGTACAATAATGGACAGAATTTTGTAGTTTTGCATGTTTCTAGCCACTTTATTAATATACATTAGTTGGTTAAGAGAAAAATTCAAAGATCTTAGGTTTCTTCTATATGCTTTATATTTTATGTATCTGCAAAACAAAAATCATAACTCACCTTGTGGAAGAAACTTCGATTCATTTGGAAATAATTTAATCACCAATGAACATCAATTCCAGCCAAGATTGTTGTGTTTGTATACTGAATGACATAGAACTGATCTCCTGCCCACAATATGTTGCCCACCAGTGATGTTGAGCAATGAAATCTGATTTACCCATTCAACACCAGTCATCAGTGGTTTGAAAAGAATATATTGCATGCTTCACTAGCTTGATTTACTGTAATACAATTACCTACTGCTTCAAAGAGGCTGAAATATTTAAAGGGTAGGCACTGGCATGTATAAGGAGATATCTCAATAGACTGAAAAGGCTAAAAAAGAAGAAGAAATTCTACTTCGACTGAAGTACTCGAGATCAGACATATATTGGTTGACATTATAGCACGATATCAACTACTACTTTCATGTACTTTTTTGCACATCTGAGATTTTAACTTCCAGGTTATGAGCTTGTGGCTGGTTACCTTTGGAGTTCCACAACCCAAAAAACTAAAGTAAAATCCACGAAATTCAATACAATAACGATGACCAATTCAGATTACAAGCCATTGCATAGAAAGATGGTCCAAGCAACCTTTCAATATAATAAGACGCTCTGGTTAGATATTAAATTTAGGATCATGCTACATGTACATAAAGGTTGACACATTGATTTACACCTTGGTGACTTGACAGATTTTGGTGCATTGATTTTAATAACACCTTTTTCAATGTATGACCAAATTTTTGACACACGAGAGTGTAACCCAAGGTGTAGAGAATAGATTAATCCATAAATTTAAATGCTTTCAACAATATATGGAAAATATAATAACCCATGTAAGTAAAGAGGAAACTTGGCATGGCATCCATGGTAAGGATTGCTTCATTCTGAGCAAGTCCATAGATGTGGGCATTACTCAAACTATTTATTACAGCTTAAAATATTGAGCTTTTACTAGTTAAAGATTTCAGAAATACCTTTCCTTCTAAATTTTAGGAATACTACAAGTGCAAACATTACTTGGAAAATTCTAAACACCCTACTAACCATGGGAATATCAGAGTAAGGGGAATGGAGATAGAGAAAAATTAAACCATGTGCTGCTCTAAAATTACTAGTATTAGATGAATCTATGCTTAAGCAGCAGGAAAAAAATGAAAGAAAGAAAAGCGAACTTGCTAAACAAAAACAGTAATCTGCAATCATGAATTATAATTTTCTTACAATTTTTTCAGATCATCAATCTTCGATGAAAACTCTAGACAAAACATTCAAAAGTTACTCGATTCTCAAATTACCCCAACAATGAGCAATATCCCAGTTGTACAGCATTTGCCCTCAAGCTGCATTGTGATATCCCTCAATCGTTTGCTTCATCTCATCTAATTGAGTAATAACATATTCCAGTTTCTTATAACAAATCTCATTAGATATTCTTGGAACATAGTCACACTTCTCAAATGGACGATACTCACAAGCACTTTTGATTTCCTCTCGCAGTGTCACCTGAATGTCCTGTTACAAAACACAGAGACCAATAAAGCAATAACATCTTATTAGAATGTATGCTGCACACCAGCAGCTCAGCCAAGCTCGACTCCAGCTCAAGTTCGAGATCATTTAGGCGCCAATTTTAGTTAGAAAGTAATTATCTACAGCCTTTAATATCAATTAGTTAGATTCAGTTAGCTCATTCTATTTAAAGACAATATTGTATGGACAATTGATTGATTGAAACGAGAATATTCTTTTCACTTCCAAACTTCTCTTTTCTCTAATATGGTATCAGTGCTAAAATAGCTATTCACCACCACTGATTCCGATCAGATTACCAGTGCTACAATAGCTATTCAACACTACTGATTCCGATCAGATTCACCAAAATCTGATCTGCATTTGTATTCTTCTAGCGATGGATAATGATGCTCCAGATAGTTCTACATCATCAGTGAGCCATTCAACAACTGATGATGGATCCAAGCTGTATTTTCTCCATCATTCGGACAGTCCTGATCTCATTCTTGTTTTGCAACCGCTAATTGGAGATGACTACAGGTCTTATAGTAGATCGATAATGATTGCGTTATCTGTGAAGAATAAGTTGGGATTCATTAACGGAACCATTTCATGACCTCAAGGTAATTACGAGTTGCTCAATTCGTGGATCCGTAACAATAACATTGTTACTTCATAAAACTATGTGTCCAAGGAGATTTCAGTCAATGTGCTATATTCTAAATCTGCTTATGAAATATGGATAGATCTAAAGGAAAGAAAGACCGATCTGTACTTATTGTGGCTACAATGGGCATACTGTAGATAAATGTTACAAACTTCATGGCTATCCACTGGGGCATAAGCCTAGACAAAAATCTGGACTGAACACACAAGCTGGTCCAAGCAATCAAGCTAGTTGTGCAATGGTTCTGAACCTGCTGTTGTTATAGATCAGAAACAAGGCAATCATGAAAATGTTGATGGCTTTATGCAGACACTCAACCCTATACAATATCAACATTTGATGTACATGCTAAATAATCATCTCAAGGCTGCAAAATTGGATTCAGAAATTGGTACCAATTCAGGTAAGGCATTCAATTGGCTGTAGGTGGGTGTATAAGATCAAATATGGACCAGATGGAAGTATAAACATGTATAAAACGCATTTGGTAGCCAAGGGCTATACCCAACAAGGATTCGATTTCATAGACACATTTCCCCCAGGTTACTGTCAAGACATTGCTTGCCATTGCAACCATCAACAAATGGCATCTTGTTCGATTAGATGTCACTAATGCTTTTTTGAAGGCGGATCTTTTTGAAGAAATCTATATGGACTTATCTCTGGGATATTCTAATTTACCCCAAAGAAGATAAGGTAAGCCAGTTTGTAAACTCCACAAATCCATTTATGTAGGCTTCCAGACAATGGTTCAATTCAAACCCCACAGCTGAACAGAATAAGAACCCTAAAACTTTGTGCAAGCAAAACAGAAGTAGATACATACGAATTAAAAATTAATAAAAAGGGAGAGAAATTCATCAATAGAAATGAAGAAAATTAAGGACCTTGATTAATTTCATGAACTCACTACAGTGATTATTGAAAAGCTCCTTTCTTGGACCACTCGGGCTCGCCATTTCATCCATCACTCCTCCGGCTAGTTCCAATACCCTAACTATTCTCTGAGATATAAAAAATTTCATTTTGCATTTAAATTAAGCAAATAATTGGGGGTAAAGTTAGGGTTTACTTTTTACAGAGATTTGATGGAATCACCTTTTCAACATTTTGCAGTCGCTGTAGAGAAGTTGTTTGGCTCTGTGGATCCATGACGGCATATCACGGTGGCGTGGCCCCGATTGCTCCTTGAGAGGTATTTTCGAATCCTGTATAAACGACATCGTATTGTAAAGAAAAAAGAGTCCGACTTCAATTTTATTGTATGATATTCGATGGTCATTAATTGTTCCAAACAATGTTTTAAATGGTGATAGTTAAAAACTTGATAGAGATTTTGAATTACGTGCAAAACATTTTTTTATATAAATATATAATTAAAATGAATATGTAAAATAAATAGTTTTAAAATAATGATCAGCAAACAAAGACTTAATCAATTAAGAGATTAATTGAAAAATGGATAAAGACAAAATAACTCTTCAGGAATAAAATGAGACATGTTTGAGCGAAACGTTCTAAAAATTCATTGTTTCTCAAATTTATTTTTAATTATACATTCTCACAATAAAATAATTTTATGTATAAGTTTAAAAAAAAAATTCTTACTTTTAATCACTTATTCTCCAAAATTTACTATTATAAATAGGGGTGGACAGCGGGCCGGGTCGGGTCGGATCATTTTTTACCAAAACCCAACACGACCCTATCCGAATTTACCGATTTTGGGCCATTTCCTATAACGGAGCTGCCCTGCTCATTAACCGGACCTGACCCGATCCAACCCTAGAAAAAAATGCAACATTCATAACCAATGTTCTAAATAGCGTGCCAAAACGCAGGCCTAGGCGTGCCTTGGCGCGATGCGTGGTCTTGACGCCAAGCCAAGTGGCTTCGCGTCTTATTCAGCGTTGACCGCCGGCTAATGCGCGCTTTTTTAATTTTTAAAAAAAAATTTAAATTTTTTTTTTCAGTTCTTTGAAGTTAAAATTTATTAAAGGCTAATTTCTTCAATTTGCTCTAATTTAAAACAACCACTGAAATCAAAACACTTCTCTCCTCTAATAAAGAGTTAGATAATATTTAAGTTTTTATGCTATTTATTTACTATTTTGTATTTAAATTTAAAACTTATCTTTTTTGTTGGAAACTTTGAAAAAATGTATAAATTTTTTATAAATTTGTTTTAAATGTTTAATAAGTATTATTTTTAATTATTAAATGATTTTATGATTGATTAAAAATTAAAATAATATTAAAATAAGAAAACGTTTTTTTACGCCTAAGCCTCGCCTAATCTCGTCTAGCCCTTAGCATGACCTCCACGCATGGCCACGTATTACGCATTTTAAAACACTGTTCATAACCAAGAAACAACAAGATTTACACCTCTTTTCCATTATATGGAATCAAATTCAGAAAAAATGTCTGCAAATTGGCAACAAATTATTACTCAGGGGTGGTGCTTCCGTGAGAGAACTATTTCATATTTGTTCCGCCACCCTCCTCAGCTTCCTCATCCCACTATCATTCCTCCTCCTTATTTTGAGTGGTGTTTTGGTCAAGTGTGCTTATTGGTGAGAGTTGGAAGAAAACAAAAAGTTTCTTCAAATTTCTGACATTGATTACACTGTATATTGTGTGGCTAAAATAGACACTCTAAAACAGACAATATACATGAGTGCTTCGTCGTCGGCGTCGATGGGTCCAAGTTTGGGCAAGAGAAGAGTTTGTTCTGTAGAGTCGATTTCTTCGTCGGATTGAATGAAACGATGACGTTTTGGGAGGCAGCGGTGGTGAAGCTGGTAGTGGGCGACACGATTTTCAGGTTCGCGAGGGAGGAGGGTTGGGTGGAGAACGTGGCTAGGCTGTTAGTTTTGGTGGGAGGAGGTGGAGATGCTAGTGGTTTGAAGAAGGAGGGAGGGCTAGGGTTTTTAGCATTGGGTTTGGTCGGTCTAATTGGGTTTAAACCCGAACTAACCCGACCCAAATAATTTTACAAATAATTTAAGAGGAAATTACACCCACCCCTACATCTAAATTACCATTTTCAAAAATCATAAATCAAGTTTCATATTACAAAAACTAGGTTTTAATTAATAATTTAAAAATATTTTTTTATTTTTATTTACAACAAATTAATTTATATATACTCCCATCTATCCCAAACCCTAAAATTAATTAACCAATTCTCTCTCCTCTCTCAATTTCTCATCCCGTCGCTCTGCTCACCGTCGCCGTCGCCGCCGCGCCGTTACCACCATCACGATCGTCTGATCGTCTTTATATCATCTCCCCCTCTCGTCTTCTCCGTTGCCTATCTCTCTCTCTTTCTCTCTCTCAGCGACGCAACTCTGTCTTTTCCATCTTCTTGGACTCTGGCGACCACACAAATCTTTTAGGCTCCCTCAAAACACAGTCACAACAGAGAGACCTATGGCGTGGTACGCCGACGCAAGGAGCTTCCATTTGCTGGCAATCGAAGCAGAGCAGATTTGTGTTTTTCCTTTCTTTTTGTTTTCGAGTTTGATTTTATAGATTTTTGTGATGGTTGTATGGCTGATTGTTGCCGATGGTTGTAGATCTGTGGGTGGTTTTCTGCCGAATGGTGTTGTTGGATGTGGGTGCGGCGGTGGAGGTACTGTGTAATGGTGTTGGTGTTGCTGGGTGGCGTGCTTGAGGCGGTGGGATGGTTGTGTACTGTGGTCATGTTGACGGTGTTGGTGTTGCTGGTCTTGGAGGTGGTGGGCATAAACGGTTTTGGCGGTGATGGTTTTAGGGGTGTGTGCAACGACGGTTTGGGTGTGTGCGCGGCAGTGGAGGTACTGTGTAATGGTGTGTTTGACGACTGTTGTGAGTGCCATGGTGGTGCTGTTGAGTGCGTGCTAGCAACGGCGGTGGTTGGGATTTGCGACGGCGGTGGTGGATTTGCATGCGTGTTGGCGGTGGTGGAGTCAATGGCGAAATGGTGGTCACAAATGATTTGATGATGGTCACAAATGATTTGATTGTGTTGTGACCAATGAATTAGATAAACTGTGACGAGTATAAGTTGTGTGATCTAAAAATTACTAATGTGTGACATAAAAATCATTAATTTGTGACCAATTAATTGATGTTTGTGACCAATAAGTTGGTCGATTTGTGACCAATAAATAATTTGAAACCATTGAATTCGATAAACTGTGATGAGTACAAGTTGTGTTACCTAAAATTACTAATTTGTGACCAATAAATTGATGTTTGTGACCATAAAATAAGTAACATAACTTTTAAATGTTGTGATTGTGACCGATGAACAAATTGTGACTTATGAAAATTTTGAATTGTGACCTAAAAAGTAGCGAAACGGTCATCGGAATACTCGTCGGAATCGGAGTAGTCGCCGGAACGATCGCCGGAGAAGAGTAGTAATCGGAAACTCGGTTGGGATGGTGAAGGTGAGGTTGAGTAATTATATTAAATTAAAAATAAATATTTAATAATAAATTGATTTAATAATTCATTAATTATTAATTAAAATTTTAAAAAACCTGATTTGTGAATTTTCAAACTTCTTTTTGTATTTTTGAAAATGTGTAAAGTAAACACCTTAAAAATGTATTATTCCCATAATTTAAACATCGACCCGACCCAACCCGAAGGTTTTGTAGGTTTCGAGTTATGGGCCCAGTCCTAATTATAAAATCCATTTTTCTTTGAAAAGAAATGGGACCCAATCGAAAAGTAGAAATGAGGTTGGAGAGTCCAAGTTCATAGATGTCTTTCTGCAGTTCTAACACATCCATGTCGAAGGGGTGGATTCTTTATTAGTCATGAATACTGCTATGTCGACGACATTATACAAGATCACGGGAGAATCATACTTTAAAAATGAATTATTGAGGTTAGAGTGTTCAAATTGTTGATGTTTAGACAGCTCAAATTCATATAAATTACATGAAACTTATATGCCCACGTGTTGACAACGCAGAGCTCCACATTATTAAAATGGACCCACATTATTCTCTACTTTCTTGAATCCCTTTATTCTCACTAAAATTTCTTCTTGGATTCGCCTTCCTATAAATCCTTTCAAATCAAAATTATCAAGAGCCCTTACTTTTCCTTCAATCTAAACCATGGTACGCTTCAGTAACAACTTAGTAGGCTTTCTGAACATCATCACGCTTCTTTTATCGATACCAATAATCGGTGCAGGCATATGGCTCTCAAAACAAGCCAGCACAGAGTGTGAGAGGTTTCTTGATAAGCCAGTTATAATTTTAGGAGTCTTTATCCTAGTAGTCTCTTTAGCTGGTATAGTGGGTTCTTGCTGCAGAGTATCATGGCTTTTATGGGTCTATCTTTTGGTCATGTTCTTGCTGATTCTCTTGTTATTATCCTTCACAATATTTGCCTTTGTGGTTACAAATAAAGGGGCTGGTGAAGCCTTGTCTGGTAGAGGGTATAAAGAGTACAGGCTTGGGGATTATTCAAATTGGCTGCAGAAAAGGGTTAGAAGTGATAAGAATTGGAATAAGATTAGGAGTTGTTTGCAGGATAGTAAGATCTGCCAGAGGTTGCTTGATAATGGATCATCCACTGAAGTTCAAGACTTTTACAGAGAACGCCTCTCTGCCCTTCAGGTATCTCTACCTCGTCTCATCTAAAATTTTAATCTATTTGATCATCGAGGGGACACATTCATATATTTATATTTAGTCTTCCGAGTAATCTTCAAAGATGGGCATATACTGTTGTATGGTTGTGTGTAAATTATGCACCAGTCTGAATGATTTTTTTTGACTTTGGATGGATTAACTTGAATTGTGTGGCTACTTTTTGTCTTTTTCGGAAATTCAAGGGTGTTTCGATGGAATTGCGACCCGATGGTAGTAAGATTCTTTTCCTAGAGAGATGCTCTTAAAAAGTAGAGTTGCTTTAACGTAGTGGAGGTTGAGATGTCTGAAAAAGGTCGCTTTTAATAAGTAGTTAAAAGAAAGAATAGTTTTTGGTTGATGTTGATTTATAGTTGCTTTAACAACTCATCAGAATACCTTTTTAGAACAAATGGTCACTTGGTCTTTCATTTAATCATTCTTCGCCATGAACCTTCCGTATTGTTGTTCCTTTTACAGTCTACTAGTTCTTCGAGTCTGATGATTATAATTCGCTTGGACGTAAATATTAGCGCTTAAGGAGTACAGAATATTTCCCTTGCTGTAATTATTTTATCTTATGTTCGCCTGAATATCTTCCCCTTAATTGTCTGGCGTGCTGTACTCTAGTTTTTTCGAACTCTTTGGTTAATTTAGTTTGAATTGTGATCAAATTGCACCTCAAGTGTGGAAATGCATCTTGGATTTGGTTTCTATCATCAAAAGTACTAAAGGGCAAAAAGTACAGTTCGGAGGCTTTTTTTTTCTGGATTAAGCTCTTGTTTTAGAAGCGAAGAACAGTTACCTGAATTAGGGCCCGTTTGGTGAGGCTATTGAAAAGTTAAAGTTTGCTTCTGCGACAAAGAAGTTGCTTTTGAACATGTTTATCCCTTGTTTGTTATCCATTAAAATTTTCATTTTCATTCTCATTCTTCTAATCATTTTCAACCTCACATCCTTCAATAAAATAATATTTTATATCACATCAATAATTTTTCCTTCTTTTTCAACCACACATTCTCCATCTATCTACTATTCCAAAATATATTTTTCCAAAATAACGTGACTCAAACACACCTATATAACCTTTTTGAAGTGCTTCGTTTGATTGGACAACTTTCTCTAAAAGTTCTTCTATACTAGCAAAAGCAACCCTGCCAAACGGGCCTTAGTTGACTTGAATTTTGTTTCAGGAATGTCTTATGAAGATTGATATATTTTCCAAATAACGCATATAATGGTGGAAGTTGGTCATATGCTTTGAATACTTGGGAGTACAAGATTTTTAGTCAAAGTTTGCTTCTGCGACAAAAAAGTTGCTTTTAAACATATTTATATAAACTTTTTGAAGTGCCTCGTTTGATTGGACGGCTTTCTCTGAAAGTTCTTCTACACTAGCAAAAGCATAAGCAGCCATGCCAAACGGGCCTTAGTTGGCTTGAATTTTGTTTCAGGGATGCCTTAGTTACCAAACGGGCCTTAGTTCTTCTACACTAGCAAAAGCATAAGCAACCAATGCTTCGAATAATTGGGAGTACAAGATTTTTAGAATTCATCCATGCTCTAAGAAAGGGGCAAAACCTTGCCTAGCTAAAATGCCCAATAATCAAGGATTACAATCACAAAAATATACATCAAATCCCAATAGGATTGTTAATTTCCAACCCTACCCATCAAGCTGGAGGTTGAGTATTATTCGTTGCTAGATTGCTTGAAATGAGTGGTTTGCTAGTCCTTTGGTTAGAATATCAGTAATTTGTCCTCCATTTGAAACGTATAGAGTGAAAATTAGTTCACTATCACTTCGCTTTTATGAAGTGTCTGTTAATCTCCATGTTTTCACTTATCGTCACATCTCACGTTTCATTGATCCTTCCCCAACTCAAACATCATCAAGAACGATTCTTAACCAAAGTAGCTTGCAAATTCCTTGGGCCATTTCTCTAAATTCTTCCTCAGCCCCCGATCTAGCAACACTGTCTGTTTTTTACTTAAAGAACCAGATTTGAAGCCAAGAAAGAGCAATAGCCTGATGTTGACCTTCAATCTGTCACCGAGGCTGCCTAATCTGCATTTGTTTGTGCTTTAAAACTTAACTTTTCACACTTCTTAAAGAGTGGAATTATATAGATTGCATCTAAATGTACATCTGGAAGAGTGATTAAATCAACTTGCTACTCTCAGCTTAGGCTGTCTCGTCATGACTAGTGAATTAGCTTCTCAGCTAGACAATTGGTATCTCCCTGTCTACCATTATCGCTTTAGTTATTCAGTTTTAAAAACGTGGCTCTGCAGCTATTTCAAGCTCACAATTTTATCAGTTGTATGTTACTAACCACGTTGAAAAATGTGTTTAATTGGACTGCATACACTAATCTTTACTGTTTCCTCAGTCTGGCTGCTGTAAGCCATCAAATGACTGCAACTTCCAGTATATTAGCCCGACCAACTGGACTAGAACGCCAACCTCATCCTCAGCAAATTCTGACTGCAGTGCCTGGAGCAATGATCCAAATACGTTGTGTTACAACTGCAACTCCTGCAAGGCCGGGCTGCTTGATAACATCAGGAGTGACTGGAAAAAGGTGGCTGTCATCAATATCATTTTCCTCGTCTTCCTTGTCATCGTGTACTCTGTTGGATGTTGCGCATTCAGAAACAACAGAGATGGATGGAAGTGATACTGTTGACTATCGATAATTATCTTTAGTGTTTAAAAATCTCTTCGACTGCTTTGTCTTACTCTACTTGTGTTGAATCGTCCAGAGCGGTGCCTTAGTTGTACAGGATATGGGGTTTCCTTGTTCAAATCAAATTGATTAGCTTATTATTGTACTTCGCTTTTTTCTGTCTTCCAGTTTGGTGCCTATTAAATTTTGTTGACCAATGACAAGAAGCTCTTACAATCTATACTATGAGCCCACTTGACAAGATCTTTTGAAAAGTCAAAAACATCTAAATCTTTGAGAGCTTTTATCAAGAAACTTGTTCATGTACAAATTGCAAAGAATTAGAATCAAGAACAGGATATTTGTCATAATGACTTATTTGGTGAACCACTCGAATAAATTGTAAATATGGCATCAACTTTCCGAGCAAAAAACAGGTCAACTGCCCAATGTCGAAGTTCTATGGATTGGTACATCTAGCGATTGTTTGTTTTATGGGTATAAGACTGTACTAGTATAATATAATAAGCAAGATTCTAGTTTTTTTTTTTACTATCTAGTACTGTCAAATTTACCTTATCAATTCATGCCGCTAGTGCATTAGTATAGCATGCGGGAAATGGATGAAACCACTGGACTATAGAATTAGTAAGATTAATAAACCAAAGAAACAGAACAAAAGGCTATAGGAGAAACAGAAGCAAGAATTAAAGTACCCAACAAAATAGAGGGAAAACTAGTAAGACAATGTAATAAAGTAATGTTTGCCAATGAACCACACACCCATGTTTATGATAAATACATACTAACCCTTATTAACCATGAAAATCAAATGGCTTTCTTTTATAAGACACAACCATGAACCATCTCACACACTGCAAACAAAACCAATCAAGAACAGCCCCAAGTATGCATCTTTACATTATGTAAGCAATAGTAATAGTAAAATCCACCCCTCAAGATGAATCGGGCGAAACTTGGATACCTGAGTAAAAAAAAAAACCCATTTTATCGGGCCTCTGTTTGGCAAAATATAAATTATTTATAAATAAACAAACTTCATTTTGAACACACGCATTTCAATGAATTCACAAGTATTATCCACTTATCCATCGCTCCTTTCTATCTATTTAAATTCTTCCCAACCAGAGGCTAGTTAATTAATCTTCAAGAAGCAATTATATCTAGCATATTAATAAATGCAACTCTACATGTATAGACTGGTCCAGCTACCTTCACTTATCCATCAGAAATTGCAGCCAAAGATCATGTCTTGGAACCATCTTTCCTATACTGAAAATAACCCTAAATTGTACCCATATCAAAAAGATTGAAGAAGATAAACCATCCAATTTAACTCTCATTCTCTCTAGATATTTCTTTACATAAACCTTTTCTAATTCATCTAGTTTGAGGATCTACATTGTAGCCATAGCCTGATGTCGACATAATTTTAGTATCTCTCTATCTCCTCAACAGACACGTGGATGACAACATGAGTAAACGAAATTAACTTAGTTCTCTTATAAAACATGTCAAAATCGAACAATGATCCCACTACACTAAACTCAGTAGAATAACATTGATACAAACAACACGTGTTAGGAATTTAAGGAGGTGATATGACGCGATATAAAGTATAGATCGTACCAAAAAAAAAAGATTAAAAAGAAAACAAGCAAGAATATGAACTGAATACTTTATTAGCCCTTGTTTTTCAACCATTAATCTAAAACTCTGTTTGCTACAGTAAGATTCTCCACCACGCATTCCCCCAACAAAATATTCTACATACAAACTAATAAACTTACTTTAAACTTCAACCACACATTCTCTTCAAAATTTCATTATTCTCCTAATAATGAGAGACAAAAAAGCTCTTAACAACCAATTGAGAGATAATACAATTTATGCAATATTCTACTTCCAAAAGTCTAATAAACCGAATGGAAGAGTCCACTATTTATAGGAGAATCGTCAAAAACCCTAAAACATGGTAACTATGTCAAAAATCGCATAAAATCGAAAAATAAGAAAAAATATTCGTGGCCCGTCGCTTGAACAAAGCTCGGGAGAGAGTCTATCGCTCAAGCGAAGCGACGGACAGGCGACGGCTCCACTGTTCCAATTTTGCCCATCTCACTGGGGAGGGAGTCAAGCGTCCGTCCAGCTTCGTCAATCAGTTATTTTTCCTTCTTGGACTCTATTTTAACATTTTCAAGTTCAATACTCCAAAACACAAAGCTATAAACTCAATTTGGACCGAATTTGGGGTCACAAAACCCAACAACACGGGTAAATGAAATGAACTTAGTTCACTTATAAAACATGCCAAAATTGAATAATGATTCGACAACACTTAACTCGGTAGAATAGCACTGATACGAATCAAATAACACAATGTATCACAGAGACAAGAACACCCATTCTATGAGCCTTGTGAAACGTATATAGAACTTAAATGTGCCAAATGAAGATCTAAACGCAACGCATTCATCACCAGGAAAAAAAATTATCACCGTCTTACGCTCTGCTTACCATTAATCCACTTAATACCACATAGATTTGGGTAATTACCTTTATATCATAATTCTCATTTATTACACGACATTTTAATATACTTAAAGTCCTCAATTTTTACTCATTGTAATATTTTCTAAGCCTTTCATTAATTAGCGCACCTCGTCTCAGATAATAATTTTTATCCTATAAGTGCATTGAAATGGTGTAAAATGGATTATTTGCTCTTTAAAAATTAAATAAATATAAAAGTGGGATAAATAGTTTTCCCTCGTTATAAAGCATACAAACATAATATTTTAGCACATACCACATAATTAATAGGATTGGATATGGTTCGAACTCAAATTTTCGGATATTTAGTAAGCAGAACCGTCAGGTCCAAATTTAGTCATAAAATCATTCGGGTTCGGTTTCCGATTCCCATAAACTAATTATATTTTTTTTTAATATTTACGACAACGCTACATTAATTCAACAAATGACATGTTTAATTTTTGTTCTTACAAAATAACGTAATTTAATCTCATGATATTTTTTGCGCTTCTTTTTGTTGAGTTTTTCATAGATTTATTTGACTGTTAAAATCACAGGAAACGAAAAATAGCGAGCTCGCAATAATGAAGAAAGACGCGGCCGATCTTCCAATTCGATTTCTCTGTAAGGACAGAAACGGCACTACAATATAATAAGATATTTGCGTAAAATTTAGTCAATTTGATTAAGTTGGGCTTAGGCTAAAAATTAGAAATAGAAATATCATATTTTGAGTTTGGGTTAAATTAATTAGTTAGCAATTTTATTTTTTTAAAATAAAATAATTTGGCTTATTTAAGAACCAAAAATTATGGAGATTTAGTTATTGGTTTAGAATCGAGAATCGAATCAAACATGTCGATTCTTGATTCAGATACCCGTTCGAATATTTAACTTAAGAAAAATTACTCGATTAAATCGGTATGATTTAGGAGTTTTGTCGAGCCTTGATATTTAATGAAAGGTTAAAGATTATAAGAGTTCAACGAAAAAAGGTTAAAGAACACAAATTCTGAAAGTAGCTGCCCATTTGATCTTATCCAAGATATTTCACTAAGCATCTTAATTTAGCTATTCACTTCGAAATGGTAGCATAAAGTCCTAAGAAAAATAAGCAATCTTTCTATAGCTTGTTCTTCAGTTACCGTTTTTAAAAAAATCTTAGAGAGGGTTTGGTGAGATTAAAATTAGATTTTTAATAGATTGCGATAAATGTTTTTGAAATCAAATTTTAATCCCTAATTTTAATCCGGACCAAACATGGGTTTAATAAGTAAGATTAATTTATTTGTACACAGGGGTTTACCCTCATCTCACACGATCGTGGCCCCCCCTATTGTGAGAGGGTAGGTGGGGTCGGGTACACAGGGACCCCATGTACGTCTAGCAAAACCCTAATAAGTAACACCGCCACTTTTTATTGTAAAAAAAAAAAAAAAAAAACTTCCGAGATACAGTTCTAGCACTTGATTTTAATCCGAATCAAACATGGGTTTAACAAGTAACACTGTCACTTTTTTTGTATCAAAAAGAAAACTTCCGAAATACAGTTCTAGTACGGATGATTGCCATTCTCTCTCTTCAACCCTTATCACATATTTTCCTTTTTGAGGATATATATAATAGATACACACTTGATTTTAACTAAAAATAAACAAAAGGATAAAGATAAATATTTAATTTCAATAAAAAAAAAAGGGAAAAACAAGAAAAGAAAACTAACGACGGCAAGACTAGTGGGCTTGTGGAAAGCGACTGCGGCGTGGGCTGTCTTTCATTTTATTTTGTTTTTTAATTGTTTTATGTGGAAAAATAATAAATTTATCATTTTTAAATTTGGTCAAAATATATTTTCTAAGTCAACTAACGATCAATGGATGGATCCATCAAATTTGTCCTAGTGCTGCAACAAAATAAAAGATTTGGGACTATAATTGACACTAAATGAGCGTTGAGGTAAAATCTGCAAAAAAAATGGAAAGGTTTGGAACCTTTACTTCGATTATCCCTAAAATAGAAGGGTTAAACTAGCTATTCAACCAAACATGTAGGACCCATAAAAGAATGCTTTAGCTCCTTAAAATACGTTACCCATCACCACGTATTGCGGCATATGATTAATAACAAAGTGTAAAGTGGGAGGCTGGCCAACTCATAAGTCATAATTAGAAAAATAATTTTTACTTATAAGCAAATTCTAAGTTCACATTCTGCCTTCTTCGATAAGAAAATTTTATTTTATTCTCCGTATAATTCATTAATCACCAAGAATAATCGAAGTATTAAAAAATTAAAAGTGTGAGTCCCTAGAAGGCTCCATGTTATTTTAAATTTGAGATACATGGTGCCATACTTTGATCATTACCTATATGAATTAATCTTTTCATTTAATTCAATTTTTTTTCTTAAGGTGTGATAAAATCGTACATTTAAATGAGTAAATAGGGTTTCTTTAGCAAGACTTCTATCTTTACTTTTACTTTTTGTAGAACAGTTTGATCACTTTCAGAACGTTATCCAAACATATTCAAAGTAAATTTATTAATTTCAGAAATAACTTTTGACATTTCAAAAGCCCAGTCAAACGAGCTCTGATGCCATTCAAGTTTTGATAACTAACATTAGACTTATTGCTTGATCTAGCATGACACCACATTGTATGTGGTTGGCCAAGTCCAATGGCACAAACATTTTCATACCAATGGAAGTTTGATTTTCTAATAAAATGTAAAGAAAGAACTCAAATCACTTGCTATACGAGAGTCAACATCAGAAGAATTTTGAATTTACATGTAGAATATTTTATTATATAAATGCGTGATTATAAATGAATACGCTGGAAACAAATTGAAAGAATGAATTGCAAACAAATGACATGTTCGGTATAGATTTTAATCCAATTAAAATTGAAAATATGATCGTTATTGGGTCTCACTTGTCTACTAAAAGTCAATAATGACGACTAATTTTTCAACTTTAATTCGATTTTAATCTCTATCAAACACACTCAAAGACTTGCTATGAACTTCAATGGATCAAATGGAGCTATCTGGACCCCTACCAAATACCTTCAAAAGATTTTCTTTTTCTTTTCACTGGTTATTTTATTTTTTTCTTAATATACAATACAGCTTTCATTTTTAATGTAATCATGGATTGGCAGTGAAAAGGTTGTCATATCCTGGTATAATAATAACTGCAGAGACAAGTTGGCAAAAGAACTGTAGAGAGAGCAGAAATAAGGGCAAAAGGGGAACGAATGAATCAATGTGCACCGCCCGCAATTTCTACAGCGGTAGTAAATACGTAAACTGTGGGGACCATCCACCGAATCCACCGGCAATTGCCTGTCACTCCATTCTGGTTGCAATAGGTGTGGTGACTGGTTGTACAGAAGTTACGTGCACCTCTGTGTGACGACGCTTTGACCTTAAGATAACCACAAATGACAAATGTTTCTACTCATTTTGAGTTGAACGTGACAAAATGTAACGTTGAGGTGAAATGTCGTACTCTCGCGCTTATTTCTTTGACTTAGTCAAATTGTAGTTGTATCCAACCAAAATGATTGAAGATAAGAATTTTAAAAGACAACAACCTACAACTTATCATCTCTTAAAAACATTTTTTTTTATTTTTAATAACATATTTTTTAATAAAATAATATTACACTCAAATTTAAAATTTTACCTTATTTTTTTAACCCACTATTCAAAAATGCATTATTTGCTAAATAATGGGGCTCAAACAAGCCATGAATGTCAACAATTGCTTCCGACCAGATGGATTTTAGAGAAAGTTGACATAAATTAGTTTTTTCAAGAAACTCTTATACAAAAGCAGAAACAAAAGCAAAATTCATATTAAACGAGATATTATAAGACATCACCAGTTGAGTGAACTCGTCATCCACAAGGTTACATGAGTAGAATATGCTATTGCTAGCAAAGATGAAACTGGCCTTATTTGACGAAGTTTGGTTTGATGATTGGAATGTGAGTACTAATATGCCAAGGTATGTCCATTCTCTACTTACCTGGATTTGGAAGGTCGAACTATAATACACTTTCGAAGAAATTGAGTTTATCATTGTCCACGTCAAATGATTATTATTGACCTCGAAAAACGAATCTGCCACCGAGCCAACAGGTGATATCCTCGAGTCTATCCGTTCCTGCATGAATCACATAGCGTCAGTTACACGTGGCCTTTCCCATAAGAGGTGGGGACGGCCACGGGCACTCCGACGGTCAAGTCAGCGTAGAATCAGCCGGAAATTATTTTGTCGATCTTCAAGTTTTCACTCGAAGGCCCTTTTCGGGGTTTGGGGAACAAGTGTTAATATAGGGAAACGAAAAGAGATGGTACCGGGTTCCTTTTTCCTCTCCTTTTTTCTCTCTCCAAGATCCTCCTCCTTTTGAGCGTAAGAGTCTAGTATTTATACCGGGTGTGAGAAGAGGAGGGTCGTTTGATGGGGAGGCACGTGTAGCTAGATTATTAGGGCCCGTCCCATCGTAGGTGTCAACTTGTCTTTCCATAGGTTGGCTGGCATTAAATGCTTCTGGTTGATTTGACCGTTTTGGTCCTGCCACATATCCCATCAATCATGGACTTGACTGCAAAGATCTCTGTAGGGAGATCTTTGTCGGGGCGCGGCGGGGTGAGGCGGAAAGGGGACCAGGTGCAAACAGCTCATCCTCTGCGCAATCGCCTCGGATGGCGTGTGGCACGTCACCCTGTCAACACGTGGAGTCCGAGCTGCTAATCGGTTCTCACAGTAACAATTATGTTAATATGGAAGAGCGTAGAACGAATATTATAATAACAAAAAGCAAAGAACATGATATTTACAATTGTATGTCGATGTCACCACCTCTTCGCACTTGCTCTAGACGTGTCACTAAAATGACTACATTTTGACAACTTGAGGGTATGAATCTAGGGTTTTATTACCACTAATTAGATGAATTCAATGAATAAAGACAAATAATTTTCAAATGTCTTTAGTGTTGTATATACTTATTTATAAGAAATTTTACTAAAAGTCAAAAGAATTTAAATTCTGCTTAGTAAACCACCTTAAACATTGTTTCTATCTTTCAATTGTCACAATGCCCTCAATCCCATTACTAGAAATAACACCACAAATTCAGCAAGCACAAAATATTGAGACTCGCTATCCAAAACTTTTCACATTCCCTCGAATAGAGATGACAGTGGGAAAAGGATCTAGCGCCCATCTTATTTTTCTTATTTAATTATATTAAATTTCTGTATTTTTCTTTTTATCTCGTATTTAATTTTTTACTATAACCCGACAAATTGCCACCCCTACGTAGCGTGTGGACTTCCTGATTTAGTACAAAGTACCGAATGCCCCGCGTTGAATCGTCGTCTATCCTTATTATTCTCTCTCTAAACAGGAAAATAATAAACAAAAATCTTATAATGAACAATCAAAATCTATAGTGTATTTTGATAGTTGTCTCTCTCTCTCTCTCATTTTTTCCACTCTGGCCGTCCTTTAACGCGTTTTCACGCGTAAGACTTGTCTGTGGTTTCCAGTATATATATCTCTATTTTCTCGTATTATCCTTAGCAGGTGCATCCCATTTTCATCTGCATCTTGTCTTTTTTCTGTACGTATTCTCTCTTCCTCGAAAACACAACTTTGATTCCGTATATACGTTTTCTTTTCCTGGTATGAAGAAAATGCCTTCATTGGATGAAGAGGAGTTGTTTCTCCCATCAACGCCTGGGAAGTTTAAGGATAAAAGCAACACAATGCACAGACAATTCCATCGATGTTTTGCATCTACGAGTACGATGTTTTTGTGGGCTTTGTTCTTGGTGGCATTAACGGCGTCGTATTTGAGTTTCCAATCGTTTGTAGATTCGGGTAGCCGGTATTTCTCATCCACGTGGGGAGGTATCCACTGGGAGAAACAAGTACGCACCTCTGCCCAGATCCACCGTACAAATGGGTTCTCCGTTCTCGTCACCGGCGCCGCCGGTTTCGTAGGCACTCACGTTAGCCTCGCCTTGAAAAAACGCGGCGACGGCGTCGTGGGTCTCGATAATTTCAACAACTATTACGACCCATCATTGAAAAAGGCCAGAAAAAGCTTGTTGAATGCTCAAAACATTTTCATTGTTGAAGGTGATATCAATGATGCTCAATTGTTAGCCAAGCTTTTTGACGTTGTGGCGTTTACACATGTAATGCATTTGGCTGCACAGGCTGG
The DNA here is from genome assembly GCA_019097785.1 of Fraxinus excelsior. NCBI lineage: Eukaryota > Viridiplantae > Streptophyta > Magnoliopsida > Lamiales > Oleaceae > Fraxinus > Fraxinus excelsior. The sequence goes on from CM032630.1 coordinate 2,867,400, forward strand.
AGTCCGATACGCCATTGAAAATCCAAACTCTTACGTGCATAGTAATATTGCAGGATTAGTCACTCTTCTCGAAGCCTGCAAAACCGCCAATCCACAGCCTTCAATTGTCTGGGCTAGTTCCAGCTCGGTATACGGCCTCAACGAAAATGTTCCCTTCTCGGAATCGCACCGGACCGACCAGCCGGCTTCGTTATATGCTGCCACGAAGAAGGCCGGAGAAGAAATTACCCACACTTACAATCATATCTACGGATTATCCATTACTGGATTGAGGTTCTTCACTGTTTATGGCCCCTGGGGACGACCCGACATGGCGTACTTCTCATTCACCCGGAACATTTTGCAGGGAAAACCAATAACGGTTTACCGTGGCAAGAACCGGGTCGACTTGGCACGGGATTTTACCTATATTGATGATATTGTCAAGGGTTGTGTAGCTTCTCTTGTTACGGCAAAGAAGAGTACCGGGTCGGGTGGGAAGAAACGGGGCCCAGCTCAGTACCGGATATTTAATTTGGGTAATACGTCGCCGGTGACTGTTCCGATGATGGTTGGGATATTGGAAAGGCAATTGAAAGTTAAAGCTAAAAAGAAGATGGTTGAAATGCCCGGAAACGGTGACGTTCCTTTCACCCACGCGAATATAAGTTTGGCCCGAAGAGAACTCGGGTATAAACCGACAACCGATTTGCAAACCGGGTTGAAGAAATTTGTTAGGTGGTACCTTTCATATTACGGCCACAATCACGGCAAGTCTGTAAAGTGATTTATTTGTTTTTTTTTTTTTTTTTTTGAAGGTTTAATTTTTCTATTTTATTATAGGGAAAAGAAAAAAAGAAAAGAAAAAAAGTGGATATTTATTCTTTTCTTGGGGAGGAGATGAGGGATTGAAAGTACAAGTCCTTATCTTTAGTTTAGATTTGTGCTATTAACTCTACTTTTATTGTTGTAAAGTAAAGAGGAGAATAAAGTTTCCCAATTAGGCCCACTTATTTTTCTCATATTCGTTTATAGTTTCAAGGTGTCTTAAGGGTAGTTATGGTATTTAACAATTTGTTAACGAATTTAATTTTTGAGTTAGTTCGTTGTTTTAAGTAAGGGTAGATATGGTTTGATTCTGTGAGTATTGACCGTATTACATGTTTTACGCCATCAATTGAATTAATGGTCCGTTTGATTATAAATGTGAAAAATGGGTGGAAAGAAAATATTTTACTATGAATTGAATTGTCTAGAATTTGTTTTACTAGGAATTGTAATTAATTGTGTTTGATTGGTATAATTTTTAACGAAAAATGTTGCAAGTTTGGTATTCGTTTGTCTTTGTTTTTTCTGAAAATTGTCCATTAAAGTGATAATTTTTTTTACTATTGCGTCTAGAATTTGTTCCAATTACAAAAAAGTAAAAAAAAAAATCAGATAAAATTACCATACCGAATATCATTCGTTTGACTTTGTTTTGCATAGAAATTGTCAACAAAAATGAATTTTTTTCATACAATGGTTGAAAGAATTTGTTGCCATTACTAAAAAAAAAATAAAAAAATCAAGCAAATGTGCAACAAATGATTGTACCTCGAAAAAGGTAGAAAAAAATAAAAGTCAGGCAAATTTGTGCTATCAAACATTTTTAATTAGTTAATGTTGGAAAACATTTTCTTTTTCCACCCATCTTCTAGACTATCAAACATGACCTAAATAACTAAATACAAATTGTATCAAGGGTTCGATTCTTGTATTGATTTTACTATACCACAATCTTTGTAATCCTAGATCCGATAAAAGGAAATCCAAGTTTTAGATTGTGTCACTGTCCTTGCAAACAAAGATTGAAAAAGGCATACCCCTTGAGGGATGATCGACTTGATAGAGTAGATGAATACGAAGATTGAAGGTCACGAGTTCGAATCATCTGTCAACATTTCTTCGATCGAGTCCGTTGTACCTAATTTGCCTAGTACAGTTTCTCTCTCTTGTGTGATTTGCGTGCTCTTGCATATGGAGCGAGATTTATTCAGTACGTACTCACAGTGGTCGAGCATCCGCCACTTGAGGTAATCGGGGCTCCACGAATGGGCAGCGAATGCTGGTTCCCTCGTCCAAAAATTTAGGGATAATTTTGTGGTAAATTGAGTTTGTCAGTCAACCTAATCAGAAGTGTTAATTAAGGCAAATAATTAAGTTTACCAATTGTGACTCACATGACAGCTGGCTGAGATAAGAAAGGCCGTGAAACGCGGGATGAGATTTTGGGCCCCACCATCTTGTGATTTCCTGGAACTTTCTAAATGAGCCGTTGGATTGGGCCAACTGTTTTGGGTCATTGGACACTTGTGAAGTGTCTTTTTCTTTGCCGACACTTGTGTTTTTAATTGTCTGATTGGGCCGTATCTGTATTGGTTAGTGGGCCCTATGTGCACTGTTTTTGATTTAATCTTTTCTTTTGTCTATTGTGGTGTCGTTTTAGGGGTAATTACACAAAACCAAAGCTTGACACTTAAAAATCATGTTTTGATATTATTTAATCAAAAAATCAGGTTTTAATTTCACAATTAATAATAATATTTTAAATTAAATTAATCTATATACTCACCCCACCACCTACCCCACCAAATTTATTTAAACATAAAACCATAACCAAATCCTAATTCATTTCATTTCATCTCTCACCACCGCCGCCCGCCGCCTCTTCCCGCCCCACTCCTTCTCCCCCTTGCCCTCCCTTGCTGCTGAACGACAGCGATGTTGCTGCCGTTCAGCAGTGTCGCAGGCGAAGCTGCTGCCTGCGACGTCGAGTAGCGCCTGCAACGTTGAGCAGCCGGTCAGTGCAATACAGCAGCGCCTGCGACGCTGTGCCCTGCTGCAGCACCTGCTACGTCGAGCAGCGCCTGCGACGCTGCTGCGACTCTGCTGATCGGCTGGATCTTGGTTGTTTTGATTTGTCTGCTACCGATTTTTTATTTATGGTGATATTGAGTTTTTCTTCATTTTCAGTTAGTAATTTGTGATGGTTTTTGGAAAATGAAAATGGTGAGGTGGTAGTCGGGCTGGTGGTGGTGCAGCGATTTCGTGGTGATGATTTTGCGGTGGTTTCTCGGTTGTGGTGTTGAAGATCTGTGTGTGTGGCTGTGGCGGGCGGATCTCTGTGTGTGGTTGGTTGCCGACGGTGTTATTGTTGGTCGGTGGTTGAGGCGATGGAGGCGGCGGTGGGCAGATTGGATGAAGTGTTTCTGTGACCAACTATTTGGTCGATCTGTGACCTAGCTATTGAACTGTGGCCATTTTTTTGGTGTTTGTGACCTAGCTATTGAATTGTGACGATTTTTTTGGTGTCTGTGACCTAACTATTGAACTTTGACTTTAAAATTGATAATTTGTGACTAAACAAGGAATCCGTGACCCACAAATTTGAAAATACGTGACCTGTGACATAATTTTTTGATCTGTGACCAACAAAATGATCTGTGACCAACAAATTTTCTTAACTTGTGATCAATTAAAAATCTGTGACCTATAAATTTTTTCATTTGTGACCTCAAAATAATCTGTGACTTTGGAATCGGAGCAGTCACCAGAATTATGCGACGGCCAACGGTCACCGGAAAATAGTCGCCGGAATTAAGTGTGGCCGGAGAACAGTCGCCGGTGGCCGGAGCGGTGAGGTGAAGATGGGGGTGGGGTGAGTCAATTAAATTATATTATAATTAAATATTTAATTTAATAGATTAATTGTAAAATATAAATAATTAAATCATGGAAAACTTGAGTCTTGCAAATTTAAACATTGGGACCTGATTTTTTATTTTGTGAAGTAAATCCCTGAACCATGCATTTTTCCCGTCGTTTTATCTTCAACAGTGATGGATCTAAGGTCTGTTTGATTGGGCTATATTTTTCATGAAAAATGGAAATTAAACTTCTTTCCCACCTTTTTTCATGTTTGATTGACTAAATTTTTCATAGAATTAGTTTTCCACATTTTTTTTGGTTTTTGAGGAAAACAATTTCCCATTTGTTTGGCGAGAAAAAAACATTTCTATGCAACTTTTTTTTTTCTAATTTTTTTTTGGCAATAGAAACAAATTATATCCTCAATTGCAACAAATTTTATCTCTTTAATGGACAATTTTCAAGGAAAATAAAATCAAACGAACACAAAAAAATTCAAAATTTCAATATTTTCCAAGTGAAAAATTATATCAATCAAACATAATTAGTTGACAATTCCCACTAAAACAAATTTTAGACAATTCAATTTCATGAAATTAATTTTCTTTTCATCTAATTTCATTATTCCAATCAAACGGATCCTGAGATTTCATTATTTCCATGTTTCAGCAATAAGATATTTTTCCTAGGCGCATGGGCAAAGTGAGATTTTTTTGTATTGTGAGGTCAAAACTTAAAATGATTTTTTTTTCAAAACAACATAAATAAAAAATAAGTCAATACACTACTATAATTATAGCTTAAGCATTTTCATACTTTGGAAGTTCGAGTTTTCTCGTCCAAAATACCGCTTGAATGAAATCAGGTGCATTATGGGCATCTTAATGACGCTCAAGTGGAACTCAAGAGCTCCAAGAACGATAGACTTTAGTAATTCATCCTCTAGCATCTTCCTTTGACCTTGCCTGGCATTTCAAGGGCAGTTTACAACAGTGTAGTATAGATTATGTGAAAAATTCATGGGTCATGGATTATCTTTCACGAAATGAAAAATCAGGCCCAATGTTTAAATTTACAAAACTCAGGTTTTTCCATGAATTAATTAATTATATTTTATAATTAATCTATTAAATTAAATATTTAACTGTAATATAATATAATAGACCCACCTCACCCCACCTCCACCACTCCCACTACTCCGGCGACTATTCTGGACCGGCGACTGTTCTCCGATCGCGCTTAATTCGGGCGACTGCTCCGATTTTGAGGTCGTATATATTTTTTTAAGTAGTTAAAAATTTAATTTTCAGTCACAACTTATTACATTAATTGATCACAAATTATTTCGAAGTCATAGATCAAAAAATTGAGCTATTCACAATTGACTTTCATTGGTCACTGATAAAAAAATTATAGATCACAGATTTTTTTATGGAGGTCACATATTTTTAATTGGTCACAATTTGAGAAATTATTCCACATTTGTTGGTCACAGGTCAACGAATTTTAAGGTCATAGTTACCATATAGATGGCCACATACACCCATTGCACCACCAATACTTGGTCACAGATCGACCAAATAGATGGTCACAGACACTTCATCTCAACCGCCGCACCCGTCCCCCAATCCTAATACACCAACAATACTTGGTCACAGGTCACAGAATAACCAAATAGTTGGTCAGACACTCTTCGTCCCATTCGCTCGCTGCCCTAGCCGCCACCTACATCCACCAACAATAACACCAACCACCACCACCCAAACACAGCCCAAACCACTCATAACAGATATGCCACCAACAACAGCCACACACACAACCACACACACAGATTCGCTACAGACACAAACAGAAAAACCACTGCAAAATCACAATCAAAAAATCGCTGCACCATCATCGCGACAACCACGCAGTCTCAAACACCTCGACAACTATCTCTATTTCTCACTGCAACATAGTCGACACCCGCAAAAAAAAAAAAAAAAAAAACCCACAGTCAGCCACTGCATCCACATTTCTAACCCCCACACAACCACCAATTAGTCCACCCCAACAATTGAAGTAGCCACAACCAATCACAAAACCCACCTTTACCTAAATCGTCGGCACCTAGTCTTGTCGTCGGAGCCTTCGCCTTCTCCAATTTCGAGCCAATTGCGACACTAGCAAACACCGCCCGAATTGCTTCCTTTAAGCCACCACAACCAAATATCAAACACAAATCACCATCGCAATTCGTTGCCATTAGAGTTCCTCCATTTGTCGACCAACAGACCCACAACTAGCAGTTCTCCATCTCGCGACACAGCCAGGCACCTACGGGAGCCCCACAATCTCACTGGCAGCAGCGTCGCTGTGACGCTGCTGCCCAATTCGCAGTAGGGGGAGGGGGGCGGTGGAGGCGGCGAGTAGAGAGTGAGGAGAAATGAAATGGATTATGATTTTGATAGAGTTTCTATTTAAAATAAATTTGATGGGGTGGGTAATAGATTAATTAAATTTAAAATATTATTATTAATATTAATTGTGAAATTAAAACCTGATTTTTGATTAAATAAACCAAAAACCTGATTTTTAAAAATGTCAAACTTAATGCCTGGTTTCATGTAATTACCACTATAGACTATAGGATATATACTTCATCTACTTTCTCTCAACGCCAGACAATACAAGCCCAAATCCAATTACAACAAAAACCCCAATGATAAGAAACAAATTTAGATGAAAAAGGAGAGGAAAAGTAAATGAAAAGAATCAAACGTAAACATTAAAACCTTTAATTTTAAACATAAAAAATCTACACCTAATTGAAGTATAGATATTGAAATTGGAGATTAAGCCTCTGTTTGGTACTCATTAAAATTTTTATTTTCATTTTTTTACTCATTTTTAACCACATATTTTTCATCCCATCAATAACTTTTCCTTTTTTTTCAACAATACATTATTCCAAAATAATGTAGCTCAAACATACCCTAAAAGAGGATTTATTTGGTTTTTTTTTTTTATTGTCTATAAACATGAGCAATTACGGGTAAGGATCTTTGAAAAATAAATCAAATTAAAAAATTTTGTAGGGTCACTTGACCCCATGCGGGTCCATCCATGCCTAGGTATAGCTTAAAATTTTAATCTAAGTCAAAGTCAACAATTAATTTTAACCATATATTCCATATGATCCACAACTTTTTAATTACATATTTGATCAACTTTTATCAAAATTTACTAAAAAATTAATTTTAATTCCTACCAAACATGGCTTTGTTTCATTGAGCAATCGTCCAAAATATGGAAGATTTTTTTTTTTTTTTTGCACAACTCTATTACCCAGTTAATTATGTTCTAGTTCTAGTTTGTGCGATGTTATCCAAGTAGAGATGTAGTGAAATTGGTCCTTCACCTATTGCTTCTTAACTTTTTCGTAGGTGCAAAATCAATCCCCAACAATGGAAACCATTCAAATCCTTCGTATCCTCACATCTTTTATTTTATAAAAATCTTTTTAACTTGAATCAATGACTGACTAAACAATTGAAGTGAGACGTTTTTCATGTAAAGTTACACAACCATTGAATATTTGAAATGATTGGTTATGCAACTATAATAAAAAATTTATTATTAACTTACTACTTTTAAGTTCAACCTCAAAATCTAGACGACCCCAAAATCAACAAACCCAACCATCTCCGTGTCCACGTATATTTAAGATTCTTGAGCATCTAGCCTTGACGTTGGCCTCATGCTTATTGGCATCTCTCATGTAATTTTGCTCAAGTGTTAAACATGATCCATAGTTTTTGGTTTTTCCCACAATGTGTGGGTCGACTTCATCACCCAAGGCAGAGCTCGATCTCATCATTGAAGCTTGTGCTTCAGCCGACTGGCGGACCCACATGGGGTCATGTGGGGTCAGATGACCCCACAAAAAAAAAAAAAATTTTTTTTTTTTAGTTTTTTTTTTTTTTTTATTTTTAAAATTTTTTTTTAACCTAAATATTTTTGAAATCTCATTTTTGACCCCACAAGAAAATTGGTCTCGGTCCGCCCCTGCTTCAGCCTCATCACTTAAAGCAAGTCAAGCCCAAGCTTCATCACTTAGGCTATGACTCATGAGGATCTTCCTCATCACTTAAAGCAAGGCCCCGACCCAAGCCTTCATCGCTTGAGCTAGAACTCATGAGGGTCGGGGTCGGCCTCATCCTTGAGGTGCAAGCAAGTTCTTGATGGGTAAGCCTCATCCTTCAGGGGTCAATCACATTTTTGATGGGGCAGTCCTCATCCTTGATCTATCCATGCAGAGCTAACTACAATGTAGCTCTTGCGTGGCAACGATTTCCACGTGATCCCTATGTGATATCAACTAAGACTCCATGTAAGATGGAGGCGTAACAAAAGGTTTGGGAAGCAACTCGCTATGAAACAATAGATTCGAGGACCAGTAGTGTAATTTTCTCAAAAATCATACGAGTTAGATAATGATAACATTTGCGCCTGTCAATCTAAATCATTTTGAATTTATGAGAGTGCTATGGTCAAAGTAGAATGTTATTATTTAAAAAATGAATAGGAAAAAAGTGCACTAAAATTAATGTGTTTTAACATGATTGCAAAATGCTTTATTTCATTGGAATTTTCGTAGTGTCGGGAATACATGGACTCAATGTGACAGACAAATGTATTACAGCTTGTGCCGACAGTTTGTGGGTCCCTTGGTTGATAGAACAGGGATATGAATTAGACATTTGGAGTATTAATTAAACTTGATGATGCGACCATGAACTCGAACAAATTATTGAATGAATAATGCTATCTAGTACTAGTTTAGGAGGACATCTTTGATGTGTAATTATCATTTAATGACATCTAATTGTCACTTAAATTGGTGCTAAACATTGATAGTACTAAATAACATTACTCTTTTTGAATCACTGGTTCATTGGTTGGAAAAAAAATCGAAAGGATATGTTTGACATTATTTTTGCTTTTGCTTTTATTTTGTAAAGAAGTTTTCTGGGAAAAATATCTTAATTTCTATTTGAAAATAGTTTTTAAAATAGATTTCTATTCTGAAAGTGTTTTTAGAAAAAATCACATTATAGCAACTTTTGGAATTTCAAAAGCTCCTTTCGACTTCTCAAAAGTCGTGTCGAACGAGTCATATGTCAATCGAGATATAATTGATTGCTGAACTAAACGTAGGATTATAACTTGCATATATGTCTTCTTTTGGAAGGAGGGAATCATGTTGAAATTGGACTCAACATTTGAGCGAAGCACTTGGGTGAATAATTTAACCAGTCAGGTATTTCAGATCGAAAATTTAAGCGGGTAATTTAAGTGCAATTCGGACCGGTTCAAGGTTTTCAGGCAACCATGCATTTTGCAGGTTTGCAAATATTTGCTTTTCTTTTATTGATGCTTGAAATGTCATAAGAAATTCTGAATTTTTGGTTAAAGTGGTGCTGAGCAACATTACTCATTTTTATAACACGAAGCTATAGATAACAGATTGCAATTGGAGATTGAATCGAGGTAATTTCCGGAAGATTGTGCATCCTTAGTCGAAGTTTGGATCGACTTGTCAATATATGAATTTAATTGATCTCTCCCTCCCCCTCTCTCTCTCCCCTTCTACCTTGCTTTTTCTTTCCATTAAAGACATGAAGTTAGGAGACTTTTTTGTGTGTGAACAATGCTAAAAGTCATTTAAAGAAAAAAAAATTACTGTGTTAAATATATAAAAACATGGAAAATAGTTATTATATGCATGTTTTAGTTGTAGAAACCCTAAATTAAATGTACGACAGGACATGTGATGTGTGTATTTATTTGCTTTCATATATATCCTATATAGTAATAATAGAGGATATATAGGCGAAATATACTATCAACGAATTGTTATAGAGTGATTTGACGAGGAAAAATAATTCTGATATTTGGCTTAGTATTGTTCATGTGTTTTTGTATAAACGATGACTTTACAAGGCATTACAAGGTACGAGAATACAAAGTGGGAGGAACTCAAAGCATAAACAATCGTTACCATCAGATTGATTTACACAAATTTGATTTTTAGTAGATTTTGATAGAATTTAATGAAATGCTTGATTAAAAAGTTATAGAACAAATAATATATATGATTAAAATTTATTATTGACTTTAACTTAAATTAAAATCTAAATTTTAATCAATACCAAACAGGGGCTAAATATTCAACTCTACTAACGTGTTACATAATCCTTTACATAGAAAATTTGAAGCATTCACATAAATTTTGGCAAGATATCCTCGAGCGCAAGACGGAGTTGCTAACTTGTGGTGAGGGCAGGAAATAGAGAATTTTGAAGGGAATTGCAGTTTTTCAAGTGGTTCAATCCAAATACATACGGGAAGCTCAAAGTTTGAGCCGAACAATTTCACTTGCTGCTCGTTGAAGCTCGCAACAACCAAAAAGCTTTGCATCGAACTTCAGCTCCTTCAAGTTTGGCCACAGGGCAACATCATTTTAGAATGAAGTTCTTCTCCCCGGGACTCTTATAAACTCGCTTAGAAAACAGTTCTGGGCTTCCATTGCACAAAGGCTGTGATGGGGGCACAATATTCACAAATTTTTAGATGTTTCAAGAGTAGAATCATTATATACAATGGAGGGATTGTATTGAATTAGTTGTTAAACTATACAAACACAAAATCAAGTGAAACTCCTGCTAAAGATAATATTTTGGTAACATATATAATATATTTGCACTTGGTTTCTTTCTTCCATCATGTCCATCTACCATTCGCTAGATCAGGAAGTTGGTGACAAATGAATGGTAGTATCAGGTAACATAGCTACTGTTACTACAAAGTATTCACAGCCAAGAAGGAGACCATATGGGTTCGAACTTGATCCTGAATTCAAGGTCAACCCACTGGTTCCTGTATCTGAGGTAAGTAAATCTACTGGATCCCTAATATTCTCAGCTCGGTCCAACGTTGTTGACTTCACTGTCTGTCTTTCGATATGCACAATCTGCCCTACAACGTAGCTTGGATGACTCGGGAGATGGGTAGCAAACAAGGCCACGGATTCAGCTGAGAGATAGTAATAAGGACAGTTACGATTGATAGCCTCGTAGTGCCCAGCAGAGTTGAGAACAAATGCAGCAATTTCGTGGACTTCTAACCGGCCAAAAGATATCCTCTCTTTGTTCGCCTGTACAAAATCATTTGTTTTCTTATATTTCAAAATCAGGCCACAAAATTGAACATATATCTGAATTTGAGACCCTGGATGGAATTCAAGAGAATCTACTAACAACTACGGAGTAGTGTAACATACCTGTTTCTCTAGTTGATGCTTTACGTATAAAGTGTTCACCGACTCTTTCTTATCTTCCACTTCCTTCTTGAGCAGTTCAATTTCAGCTTCGGCTTTTGTATATCTGTCACGTAATTCCGCACAATGCCTCGACAAAAGACTGACTTTATCGGCAAGTACTCGGATACACTCACGAAACTCACCAGTACTATCATCGTCATTTCCATTGTTCGAACTGAAAATTGAAAAGGAAGGCCATTCAAACAATCATCAACATCCATAACCCCCACCGCTCATGCACCCAATAAAGCCTAAAACTTAAAACCAAAAACCTCATAAATAAATGAAAGAGAGGGAAGGGTTAACAAAAAGGAGGGTAAGATATGTTGTTTGCATCATGACTTCAAAATATGACTACAAGAAGGAAAAGCACAATGAAAGATACGTACTTGGTTAAAGATTGAGCTAAAGCACACAAAGAGTCAGCAAAAGCAACCACCCCAGCAGACGAGACAGCGCTTCTCAGTCTTTCAAATAGGCTGTGCGTTTTAATTGCAGAGGCACGCAATGCACTATATTCTGAGGCCCTACGATCAGCTGCACAAAGATGGGTTTGGGCTTCTTCTCTTGCTTCATGTAGACAATTCTCCAAATGAGCACAATTCATCTGCAAAACCATAAATAGAATATTTCAACTGCGCTGGTGTATTTTCAAAAACCAATGAAACATTAAATTGTAAAACAGAAGCAGAGTAGATTGTCTTGTAGCAAGCACTACATCACCTCTAACAAGAAACTTTTTTGTTTCACCCAAAATTCAAACTTCAGCACAACAAGGCTCTCCATCCCCCTATCATACTTCCAATCAATACAACTTCTGACAAAGTCAAGGTTTGTATTTTCAACCAAGCCTTGATATCTCAAGATAAAAGCATGTTCCAATATTTGTTAAAGAAGATGCTATCCTTCTGAAAGAATCTAAAAGGCTGGAAGCACCAAATTATATACCCACTCTCCAAATTCAAATTTCTTATTGGTAGAATAGGAATTTGTTAAATTTAATCAGGCAGTACACTATTCTTTTCCAAGTCTATGCATCACATTTTTGCACAAGAAAGAAAACCAGAGGCAGAAGGACATCGGAGCACAGGAAGATGCAAAAGCTTTCAATTACTATCTTGTACAATTGTAATATTGTTCCCTAAGCTGTAGCCCTAGCAGAAAATTGGGCCCCAACCTTAAAAAACCAGCAAGTTCGTCATCAACATTTGATTATAGTGGCACATTCAGTCCCCAAATGACGGAAATGTTCAAATATTCGTAAATAGTTTACATGCCCCACCTGGAAAAATGACTAACTTCAAAACTATAGGCATCAACACAGGCGAGAAAACAAAAACCTAACTCCATAAAGTTGGGATGTGAGGGTCACGTGACTGTTCAATAGAGATTTAGACGGTTTCATCATTGAGGAACCATAATGAAAGGTTGAGGACCAACTTACATATTATTAAGGTTGGTGGGCAACTTGACACTAAGGCAATGGGTTGAGGATCAATAGAGAATTTTTTCCCGAATAAAATAGGAGGAAACAAGCTCAGTACAGTAAATTCAAGACCAAGTTAGGAATTTATCACTGATCTTAATCTTAAAATTTCAGACTAGAGAGTCCAATATCCTAGTCACTTTGCATGTTGATTCGAATTACCACTAAATATAGATGAAATCAATCTTCCAACTTGTCAATCATCTGTTCTTCCTTTTTCTCCAGCAACTAATCTCTCTCAAGCAAGACTCAAAATCACCCACACCACCCAATTCGTCTTAAGGGGGTGTATTCAATTGGACTTTTGAAAACTTTGATGGACATTTTTTAAGTGATGACTTATGTGGATTGCATGAATTTTTTTAGAAATTTGTATGAAATTATTGGAAGTCTTTTGTAAACTTTTATAAACGTTCATTTAATACTTTTAGAGATTTTTTTAGAATTCAAAACACTTTTGAAGACTTTCATTTGAGATAGAATTTATGTGAATCTAGTGCAATATTATGAAATTATCATATACGAGGTGATGCTTCTCATAATTCTCCCTTCTCCTTTCTTTTCCCCCCATATAATAAATAAATATTTTAAAACGAATAAAAATTTAAGACTTTAATTAATTAAATTATATATATATATATATTCAACATTATTAATGTATACCTTTAAAAATATATATATTTAAATTTAATTACAAAATAGTCTATATAAAATTTTATAATTTAATAAAAAATATATATTTTTCAAAAAAAAAAAAAAAGAATGAAAAAAGAAAAAAAGTAATAAGAATACAATTGAATTCTTTCATAAACTATATAAATAAACAATAAGAGAGAGAAAAAGAAAAAGAAAAATAGAAATTAATATAATCAATAGAAAAAATAAATTTTAATCATAACTCTAATGTTTGTAGATGAGAAAAGGAAAGAGAAATATTGAAAAAAAAAAATACATATTAATTTTTTTTTTTTTTTTTTTATGTGAAAGTCTCCCAAAATCTTGTGATTAATGAGAGAAAAATTTTGAGATTTTATTTTAGTACTTTCTGCTTAAAAATTGGTACCATGGAGACTTATAAAAGTCTTAAAAAATTGAATACCCCAAAACTTATAGAGACTTCTAAAAAGTTTTAATTGAATACACCGTGACTTTTAGAAACTTTTTAAAAGTTTAAAAAAGTCCCAATTGAACACACCAATACTTTTAGAGCGTCTCCAAAAGCCTACATTGAATACACCTAAATTTTTTAAATTCCAAAAAGTCATTAAAAGTCTCAACTGAATACACCCCCCTTAATTTCTTCATTAATGTGCCCTATGAACTCTCTCCTTAATCCCCACTTCAAGAGATTGATAATTCAGATCCATACAGAAGCAACAGTACAGTCAGCACAAGGTTACTATGCCCATTTGACAACAATTAAAAAAAGATTTTTGGGCAAATAAGTTTTGGAATAGTTATTTTTTTGGAGAATATGCGGTTAAAAAGTAGGAAAAAGTTTTGAGTTTACGTATATTTCCATTGTGAGAATGTATGGTTGAAAATGATTTTGAGAAAAAAAGAGTTCTGTAAAAATGGTTTTCAAATAGAAGCTATATAAGAAGTTTCCACGTGGTTCCAAGAAAATCTAAAGGGCGGTCTAGGCAGAATGCTTATTTCTCAATATCAATATTTGGCTAATGGAAGTTCCCAAAAACCTGTGAGGATCAGCAGTTAGAGGTATCATACCCTCATGCAGACTGTTATCTAAAGCAAATGTTATTGGAAGGGTTGGCTTCATGTACTGAACAAGCTAATCATAGTTTGCATTTGATTCTTTTTTAATACAGAAAATGCTAGGGTTACTAACTAGTTTTGCGCTCCTGCTGTTTATCTCAATTACGTAGACTAACTCTATGATTTTCCAGACCCCTAGGAACAGGACCTCTGCATACCTTCAAATCATAGTAGTTCATAAATATTTAAGGATAACCCTTTACTAAACACAATAAGATCCTCGTGAATTGTGTTCTTTGTAATTATCTAGGTGCACAGGTAAGGTTGGTGATGGATAAAAAGTGGTTTGACCAATTATGAACATTTTATAAACATTAGCCAAACATGGGCTTAATGTTCATTGCCAAAGCATCCATGGAGTGTAAAGTCTTCAATCTTCCACTAGTAAGGTGAGAATGAAAGCAGCAGGTCACCAATTTACGATGTACTAGGCCGCTCTCAAATAGTAGAAACCCACCCAACCCTTCAAAAATTGGGACAGCCCTGAGCTGGATATGAAAAGAATAAAGTCCGACTTCCTTCTAAAAAATTCTCCAAAAGGTATGCTTTCAAAATCATTCTCATAATTTCTCTACTGTTGGAAACAAGCGAGTTGTCCATTACTGGGGACAAATTGACCACTTAAAACGCCAGTAACACTAATAGGTGGATCCATCTAATACTGTTTGGGTAGAGGACAGAGCCCTCTTGGGGGAGGGGGCGTCTTAAGATATTTGATTAAGTTGTCTGTAATCATCATACAAACAAAACAACCGAGAAAGTTCTCATCTCAGTTAGTAATACCTGAGATTCATCAAGTAGCTTCCGACTTATTTCCAGCTCACTTCCAAGCTTGGAAACCTCCTCTGTCAGCACTTGGAGCTTGGTTTCTGCTTCAGCTAATTGATTTGATTTTTCTGCTAGGGCACTCTGCAATTCCAGAAGGTCATTAGTTGCTTTAGCATCCAAACCCGGTTGAACAGCTTTGTCACATGAATCCTCCACGGGCTGAGACATACTCAAGGCCATGGAACTTCTTGTAAATGCCATGCCCCCATCTGAAAACGGTGTTTCTTTCTTATCTTTGTCGCAAAGATGCTCTTCATCCCGTTGTGGATCCATCATCGACGAATCCAAATGAGGGCTTAGAATACTTGAAGAATCTGTCATATTGTCATCTAATCTTTCTCGTACCTTATCTTGTTTAGAGAGAAGCCCTGATTTTGATGAGCTAGAGGCACAATAAACCTCTTCCATTGTGTGAGGTATATGAGCTTCAACTCCCAATACTTCCAACCTGTTATTTTCAGATTGTACAGTGGAAATCTCAAAGTTGGATATTTCTTCATCAACTGAAGGTTCACGCCCTTGCAAATACTGATCGGACAACCTTTGCTCTAATTCCTGAATCCGTCTCTCATAGGATTCACACTGAATTTGCTTCATATTTAGCATATTTTTGAGATGTTTTATGTACTCGTCTTTCCGATTTAAAGCTTCAGAAGTCTTATCTGCAGCATTTTTCAATATACTGTCTATTTTACCATCATCAAGCGATTCATAATCAAAGTCAGGGGTAATGGAACAAATTAAGGCTATCTTGGAAGCAAGTTCAGCTTTCAGTTTTGCATTTTCAACTTCCATTTTGCTAGTACCAGCAATCTCTACCATGTCTGAGCCTTCAAGTAACTCCTCAAAATCATATTTCTCAGAAAGCGCCATCGCACTTCCCTCAACTTCGGCTGATTGAGAACCATCATTAGACATGGATAATGAACTCTTCGAAGTCCCATGCTTCTCACGCTTGGAAGACAGTCCTAAAAGAGACTCAGGAGCATAACGGTCAAGGTCAGAAAGGTCAATATCAAGTAGATTAGTATTGAAAGGAGTTATATTGACATCACACTGGTTCGGAGTATCATACAATCCCATGGATGCTAAAATGTCGCGAGGTATATATAGACTATGTACTTTAAGAAACTCCTTGCGTCTCCTAACTTCACCATCCCTTTTTGTTGCAAGCCTTTCAGCCAATTGTCCAGCCATGCCCATGTAGAGCTTCACCACAGCCTTTCTCCTCACCACTTCTGCCAGGCATGCCCTGTATGCTGGACCAATCCCACGCACAACTTTTAAAGGATCAAATTGGTCATTCTGACACTTCAGAGCCTCCTGGAAAACAGAAAACTTGTAGCGCACATCTTTAATGGTATACTGAATATATGCAATCTTTTGCATATAATTGTGCACAAAAATATTCATTTCATTCTTTTTATCCTGACAAAAATCAAGGAAACTTGAAATTGCTCGGTCACAAGCTTGCATATTCGGAATGTAATTTGAGTCATGGCTATCATACATAGGACCCAAGGCAGAAACAGCATCATGAGGACGGAGTGAAGATGATAACTGGCTGGAAAGACAATCATCCACAAGCTTCTTTACAGTATTAACGTCTTTACTGCATAGATACATGCTCATGTCATTGAATGCATATTACCATAAATCAAACTAAAAGAGAAAGAGGAGAGTAAACATATGCATTTGAGCACACAAAATTAGAACAAGAACTACGAAGAAGAGAAATATTAAATGTTTATGAGTAATATCTAAGAAATTTTATGCTTCAAGCTGTATTTAGGGGAAGGTAACTAGAGCTGTGTCACCCATCTGAAGCTGTATGATGAGCTTTGCTCATCGCCCAGACACCACATTCTTTTATGCCTTCAGTTCTCTTCAATACTACTTTACAATAGTACCACGCTCTTTTCCTTTGTATCCTCAAAATCAAATTTTAAATTCTCCATCCCCTTCCCTTCATGCCTACCTCCTTTTTCTTCCATTCTTTTAATATATTGGTGACCTATTAAAGCCTCAGCCGGGAATCTGTCCTTCAATAAGTATGAAGAAGACTTCAGAAAATGCAAGAGGAGTAAGCATGCGTTTGGGAGAGCTTTTCCAAAGTCTAAACTGCTTTTTGGAGGGCAAAAGCGTTTCTCTTTAAAATTATGAATGTTTGGCTAAAGTCAATAAGTTTTGAGCTTTTCTAAAAAGCGCCAAATTTAGCTTTTATGGGAAGTTGAAATCTGCATTTAATGATACTTTCAAATTCCAAATTTATTCAAGTTTTCCTACACATCAATATATCAAAAAGACAAAAACAAAAAACAAACTTTATAACTCCTAATATTATCAATTAATTTTAAGAGAGTTTATGACGTGTTTTTATCTTAATGTTTACCAATATTTATCATTTTAATTATTTATTAGCTCGTCGTATAAAAAGTTTTCGTATAAAAAGTTTATGTCATACATTAGTGTGTTAAAATTTATGATAGAAATTGTGAATTATGTGTACAATTTAAACAAATAAATTTTAAGAATATGATATAGTAATCGTGCCATGATACTTTAATTAAAATATTAATTTTAATAAATTATATAGTTTATTTAATTTTTTATGATAGAAAATACTATGAGGTATAATTAATGCTTAGTTAAATAAATATGTAGTTTATATAAAAGCACTTTTATAGTTACACTGTCAAACGATCAATTTAACATGAAAACACTTTTCAAATTGGCAATCAAAAAGTTAACAGCTCTTTTTTAAAAGCTCTACTGCAAAGCTCTAATGTTATTACCAGTCTGTAATAACAGGCAAACAAAAGAGGATTGCATAAAGGCAAAAAACTCTTGTATTCATCCTGCATGACCACCCTAGAAGAATGATCTACGCACGGTGATCCAGAAGCCTAATAAAAAAAAAAACTTTGAATGGCAGGTTCCTTTCAATAATTCATACTAATATATTTTAAACACATTATCGATAAAGGAAAGCTATAGCATTAACAGTGCTTAAGAACCCAAATAAGTAGAACATTTTTTTTTTTTAATAATCGTGGATGTTCGGACCAGCTTACGCGCACCTAAACTAATCCCACGAGGCCTGAAGTTTTCGGCCGAATACTCACCTCACCGGTCCTGAGGGGACTCGAACTGGTGACCATTGGAGAGCAAACCCAAGGCCTGACCAATTGAGCAACCCCTCTGGGTTAAATAGAACATTAAATACACGCAGCAGACACACGTGAGAAGACGCAGGCAGCAGAATGTAGACATTTGCACAGAAAGAAAAGGAGTAACCTTAAAGCTCGCATTATGCTTTTCTGCTCATTGATAAACCGCTGGTGGTCTTTCATTGTCAAATCCAATTCTTTAGTAAGAAATGAAGCTTTGCTAGAAAACAAACGTTCTACATTGTGCTTTAGCTCTCCAAACTCCTGCTTAAATTCTGAAACTTTGTTCTCAAATTGCCTGTGGGAACTGTTGCAATCCTCCACCATCTTCCACAAGTTCTCTTCCTTCACAAAGTCAAGTAAGCACTTGCGGTTAGCCATCTGTAATGCAGGCAGAAGTTTCATAGATCTCAGTTTCTCCATATCCCTCCCAAAGTTCACCAGAAGGCTATTATGACTGCGGTGCTGCTGTGAATAACACTTCATAAAATCCATGTAGGTTTGGAGAATCATCTTATAAAAATGATCTAAATTACCCCAAGCAATCTCCAGTGCCCTCTCTTGCACCTTCTGCTCTCGTAAGAGCCTCTCACATATGTCAAATTTCGCTATTGTACGACCGTAAATGGCATGTCCATACTGGAAATGATACCTAAATTGCCTCTCATAAGAAGGCAAGGCCTTTAATGCAGGGTCAGTAGCTTCATCTAACGGGTGAGGATTATTATTCGAGGATGGCAACGGAGGATCAGGAATATCAATAATCTGAACTTGCTCAATTGTGGGAGGAGGTGTGTTGCTCCGCATCCTAGCCTTATTGAACAGGAACACTTCCCGGTCATTGGAAGGAAGTTTATAAGCCGAGAGGGAGCGCTGCAGTTCCAGCTTCATGTCCAAGCACAAAAGTAGCTGATCATTGAATGGTACCCTCGTAACTGATTCTAAATTTCTTTGCACAGCCTCAACAAGGGTACATTCACCACAGTCAAGTTCATATGAGTGTCCATTCTCCGCAATATGTACCACGAGCTTTCCTGTTTGAACTAAACAGTCTGAAGAATTGAAGCTCATTCTTGTTTATGTATGAAAAGAATCGATAACTCCACAATGAGCCCAACAATTAAACCGCCTCGAAGATACAGGAGAGAACAAGCTCACCTATCCTTCTCCAGATATGGCTGCATAAAATGGGCTATTTCCACAATTATCGGAACCAAACCACCCTGAAAATGGCAATAGCCGCACAAATCTAGATAGACTCACCCCGTGATTCTATCAATGAAGTACCAATTTCACATATAAACCCTTCACAGGAACCACGACCGCATTAAACCCTTCACTGTAAAAAAAAAAAAAAACTAATTCCACAAAATAACCACCAAAAATCTCAGACCCGCCTCAGAAATCTCCAAATAACCCAATTTCAGACCACCTCACAATTATCACCAAAAACCATGGGATTCTTCAAATGTAATCCGATTACAAGAATCCAAGGCACCCACCCAATAGTTCAATCAAAAAGACCCAAAAATTGCTTACAATTTCAACGAATTCCTGAAATCAAGTAAAAGAGAGTCCCGAAAGTTAGACCCAAAATAAAAATCCAAAAAAGGGTTCAAAAAATCCATTAAACTACCTAAAGCAAATACCTCCAATCACTAAAATCCAAATAAGAAAAAAAAAACGTGTAGGAGACGCAAAAGAATATTTTTTTACGAACTGATAAAGAACAAGATGAACACATGCGTGTATACATACATATATTTTTTTAGGAACCGATGAAGAACAAGATGAACACATGCGTGTATACATACATACATTCATGTGTGCACGCATACATAATCTACGTTTCTGTTTTTTTTTTCTTGTTATAGTCATGGAGTGTTGTCGACGATGAATTGTTTGAACATTTTAAATCAAGAAAAGAACCTTATAAAATGAAGTAACCCGGAAGAAGATGCTCTCTCTACATATCTGCGTGTGTTTAATGTTGAAGAAGAGCAAAAGTTTTGAGCTGGGCTTGGCTCATCCGGTGAAGTATATGCTAAAGGTTGGAGTCTGATGTTTGTAGGCGTCTTTAGTAAAATAATACTCCTAAAGTTTATCTAATGGATTGTAATTTTATTTTATTTTTTAAAGAAATTTACAAAATGAAAGTATTATACGAGTGTTTTGGTATGGCAAGTAAAATATTACTCGTTTCTCCAACTAGATCTATGCCCTTTATGAGTTTTTCTATAGCTTGGAGTGCGTCCTTTGGTTTCATGGACGATGTTGAGATGCAATGCATCAAAGATGTTATAATGCCATCTTATAAGCGACGCCATTTTTATTGACGTTGGAAATCTATTAGCGTATCCACGTCAATTTGAGGATCATGACGATAATAGTAGATCTTGGTGTGTTTTATATGCTCTTATTCTTCGCGACTTAGAATACCAGTTTTTGAGAGGCGTAAATTTTGTTAAGAAACTTCAAGGATGTTTTCGTTAAGTTTTTGGACGCGAAATGTCATGTTTAACAAGACCCAATATGTGTTCAACTTGTGTTTTTTATTAGTTAGACTCTATTATAAGAAACATAGGAGTACGTGCACATTGACATCTTGGGTTAGAAACAAAGAGGAGAATGGCGAATCAATTATAGAATATTCAAAGTGACAATCGAAGACTCGAAGCTTGTCGACCCTTTTCATCTCTTTTATTATAATTTTGATATTATGTTAGGTTAAACTTTTCATAGCTAAGATGACAATATCAATTCCATTTGAAAACTGATTTGATTTTTCCAGTTCTCGAATTCTTTGCTAACTATTAAATACCTTCAACTACTTGATCGAAATTTGAATAAATTGTGACTTACTTTATTTTCAAGGGGTTGAAAGCAAGATCTAGCAGATTTTTAGCAGTGTGAAGTTCAATAGGGAAGAAATATATGCATACCCTTATGTTCTATATGATCTTTTATTGAATGCTCATTGTTTTTTATATATTTATATTTTTTGTAGAGATATAAGAAGGTTGTATATAAGAATCTGTTTGACCCTACTTGAAAGAGATCTTCTGGACATGTTGATCAGGATATGTTGATCAACAATTAAAATGTGTATTGGTCAATTACGAAAAAAATTGAAAATTAAAAAGTAGAAAAATGTAAGTGGGAACGAAGTCCTAGGCTTCCAAAATCAATGTCTCTGAAAATTGTCGAAAAACATTTAAAAGCTTTGCTCTAAATATTAAAACAAATTTAACCCTTTCGGGAGTGGCCGAGTTGGTGGATCAGATGAACGCGGAGATCGAATGTTACGAGTTCGAATCCCCTGCCAACGGTTGAGTCCGTCGCCGCGGGCTTGACTAATGAGGTTTATCCCTCCCGTGTGATTTGCAGGCTACTACACATGAAGCGATGTTTACTCAGTGCACACTCACGGGTAGCGGCTGCGAGTTCCTACCTAATTTTTTTTTTTTAACCAAATGTCCATTTGACAAGGATTTTGTTTCCTAACTATACTAAAAGAGGAAGTTTTGGAAGGCCACGTGTCAATAGAATATATCGTCAACACAGACGACGTCGTTTGGCGTTCGGATATTGGGGTTTTCTCCTTTCATTTCCTACACCAGAAACCCTGTGTTTTACTCTCTCCAAGAAGCTTAAATTCACCCTCGTGCCTGTGTTTTGAGTTCCGACCGCCACGAAATCAATGGAGACGCCAGACGTAGCTGCGACACTGTTGCGAGGATGGGGGTTTTCACGGAGACACGGACCGTGTCTCCGTCTCGCACGGCGTCTCTCCGTGCTCTGAACACAAGAAATGGCAGCGTGGACAGTCGCGTCTCGTCAAGCCTCGAATCTGACTCGGCTCTCTATTCCCAAATCTACCCAAGCCTCATCCCACGGCGTGGTCTCGCCACCGGCGGTGGTAATTTTTTTTGCAATTTCACCCGACACCTCTGTTTTATTCGAAATTAATGCTTTTTCTTAAAACAAAACTGTGAATATATGATGACCTAGGATTGAATTTTCTTTTCTATTTGTGTGACTAATTGATTGTATTTTAATAATTGTGTTTTTAATCCAAATCATCATGGACCTCCGAGAGTGAATTTTTGGGACAATCCAATGAGCCCGTCGAAGTGGAAGGAAGAGCACGTACGTTTTCTGGACAAATTTTCTTTCTTTTTTATTACCTAGATTTCATTGTTTTTGTTTCAAATTGGGCTTCCTAGGTCTTTTTGGGTTAGAATACGTTAGCATGTGGCTGCTAAAGTGAAATTAATGCTTTTTAATTAAGCTGATTGCCTAGGAAATTGTTTGACAAGTGTTCAAATTGTAAGGTAATTACTGCAATAATCCAAATGAACTTGAAGCAATCAAGATCATCAACATGTTCGTATAAACATACCTATTTCTCTTCAGGTCCATTTCAATGCATGCTATTAATGTGTCATTTAGATAGGTATGGAGTCTATTTCAGTTGTAGTAGATTCATTCGTCATTTCTGGTCCACACAGATGGAGACTATAAAGAAGGGTTGAATCAGGAAATGGTCTCAAGGTGTTTGATAGAAGTCTTGAGTGACTCTTGCATCTGTTTCTTCCATTTTTTTGTATAAAGGTTTGCGAATCTTTCACATGTAAATGTAACCTAAATATTATCGCTTAGCATAGAGGGGCTCAATAGGGCTATCGTGAATCTGGGTAGCTTAAGTATGCCGAATCATGTGCATTTTATTTTGATTCATTGACCTATTTGTATTCTTAATTTCTTGAGATTGCTGGGATTAGGAATTGGGGCATTGAAAATTTTATTAAAGAAGCCAATTTTTTGCTTTTGGAAGCCATTGCAAGTTTACAATTATACATATCGGCATTGGTAAGTATTAAATTTGGACATAAACTTTCAGTTATTTTGTGCTCTGTCACCTTTACTGTGCTATTTTGGTTTTAGTCGATAGTAAAGGATGGGATTATTGCTAAGACTGAACAATTAAGACAGTGAATTTGAGTACCATTCCATGCAAGTCAATAATAACTAATTTACAAATATGTACAGCAAACATAGCTTATCTAATACATTATGAAATGAGATTTAAAGGTATAAACTAATTGGGAAAAACAAGGAAAAGCAACAGAAGAGATTATGACTAGAGGCTTTTCATTTATGTGTGTGCGCAACCACAAGATCATTCACTGTTGCATTTGTATCAAGGACTGGACTTTCCATAAGACTTCATTCTTATTCTTGCTGGGTTCAACTGAGCAATATTTTTAATGTAATGGAAAAATAAATAAGGACTAGACGATGACCTCTACTTATATGTAGAGCTATATATAAAATGTTTTGTTGGGTCCATTTATTGCACATTTGCACTTGTTGATCCTCCCACCTCGGAAATTCCTTCCTCTATGCTACAGTTGCAATTTACATTTTTCGTATGGGAGATGGATGAGCCAGATCATCCAGTTGAACATATGTCTTCTATTATGTTATATGCATTAAGATCTCATTGAAAATAGAGATGGTTACAAGTGCTTGTTATTTCCAGGTTCTTGCACTCTACTTGAATATTCAGTATGTTATATACCAATCTGATCTCTGTATTCAGTACAATAAATTTTGAAATTGAATGGTTTGAACACACAGATAGGTTATGTCATAATAACTCTCGTGTTCCTGAATATTCTGGAACGAACTTGTTTACAGGAAATATATGGAGTGTGCCACTTGTCTTGATTGCTGCATTATGTCGGGATAAATCAAACCCTTTTGGGGACTTTGATAAATGTTCTCAAGATGGAAATGCCTACATCACATTCGGCCAATGGGTAAGTTTTAACTTCAAAATGCTTGCTGGCACTGCAACTCACCTTTAATCCCTTTATACCTTTTCACTACCTCTGCTCTTAGATCTCCTGGTCACTGCAAATAAATGAATATTTCGAAATCTTTAAATTTAAAAATTGGCAAAGCCCATAATTCAAGAACCCTCATGGACAAATTAAAAAAAAAAAGTGAAGATGGCTAGACAAATTTTATATCAATGGAGGAAATAACGATGTGGATTTCAGCACTTCAACAGGCTTATATGCATAATTTACCATAATGAATTTTTTGTTTACTCAATAATGTATTTTGTTGATAGGTTGGTGCAATTGTCCTATACACCTTTGTATTTAATATGCTTGCACCTCCTCTTGAAGGCACGTTTGATGTTGAAGAATAAAATCTTCCCATTAAGAATCCTCCTAAAAATAGCTGCAGTAACCCTGCAGAGGATAGTTCCCCTGAGCAAGTTCCCCTGCTCACAGAAGAGGCTACATAAACTAATTCAAGTGTTTCAAATAAGGAAAAGGTGAGTATGAACCTATTTCGCATTCAATATGCATTGTGTTGATTTACTGTGTTCAGGTTTGTTGATATTGAAAATGTCAATGACAATATTACCTTTCATAAAGTCGAAACACTTGAAATTTTTATTTTTGATCAAGCGGTTGTGATTGAATTTTCTGTATTGAATCTACTATTTTTGCCCTATTTGTACTTTATTGTGCAGATTAAAGATTTTCTGAAATTTGTTTATGAAAAATTGAAACTCAAGCAAATCATTCAACCTCCTATTATTGCTTCTGTAAGTTCAGTTTCTTTGCTCTCTTTTCACGATGGTTAATCTCTTGTTTCCTTCATTGACTGCAAATGGCATATCTAATTTCTTAAACTCTTTGTTGATATAGCATAGGCATTTAAATTACAAACTCATTTCCCTCGTTAGTGACTAATGACTTAGTGTATTAAATTCGAAATCTACATTTCAATACTCAATAAATGATTTGGAATGCTCATCATTAGAGGTAACATGATGCTTCAGCAGCATCAGTGTGATAAAATTGTCAAAATGCCTATCAGTACGATAAAATTGTCAGAATGCCTATCAGTTAAAAGTTTTGAGTTATACCTTGTAACAAACTTGTACCTACCTAGAACTATATCTCAAAAGTTGTTTCAGGATGGTGCCTTGGGTTAATATTTATTTGTCTTTTTTCTTTTAGGTGTGATTTTGTGGTTGAGGGGGAGGTATAGATGGTTTTGGGACCGACTTTTGTGTTTTCATAAAAGATAACCACTTAATAAACGAAGTTAGTAAGCTGGTTACATCATGGGTGGAATGATCAACTTATTTATGGTAATCTACTCAATCAACCAACAGTGGAATGTTTCCTAAATTCTTTTTCCACAAGAACCCCCATTTGAGGTACCATCAACGGCAAGACTCTACAAATGGCATCACGAATGCCCTAACTTCACCATCACTTCTTGATTCGTTCCTTTTGAAAAACTTTATTAATTTGAAGGGCTTGCCATCTCAATACTTTGCCTAATATTCAAGTCTCTACAATAATGTTATGAACGTGTTTGAGCCACATTATTTTGGAAGAATGTATTCTAGAATAGTAGATTGATGGAGAATGTGTGGTTGAAATAAAAGGAAGTTATTGATGTGATGAAAAATATTATTTTATTGAAAAATGTGTGATTGAAAATGAGTAGTAGAATAAAAATGAAAATTTTAATTTGTACCAAACAGTGGCTATATTTTAGGAATTTCCTCCTTATTAAAGCTAATAAGCTGCTTGCAATTCTTTTTCCACAAGATCCTCGCTATCTTTCTAGGATGTGTTCCATTTTTGAAGAAATATTCCGCTCTACTTTTTCACTGATAGCTGCTTGATTCTTGGGTATGTTTGGTTCCTTCCCAGAATGAGTTATATTTAATTACTCTTTTTCTTTGTGTTTTTATGGTTCTCCAATTGTGTATTTCAATGCACTTCTACACTTCATTTGGATTAGGCATGCAGTAGTAAACATGATTGGAATGATACTATAAATTAGATTTTAGCCTTTTCTTCTATAATAATATTCCGTGAGGTCCAATCTGCACTACCATATATAAACTAGCATATGGCGTCGTCTGCTCCTATTTCTTGTTGACGTGTTGTTGCCATATGAATTATGAGAGCTGTTTACTATGTTGAATTGATACATTCGCTTAACCATTTATGTTACATATCTACAAGTTGTACTATCATCTAATAATGTCGGTTATCAGGGAAGCAATGATCCCATGCATATTGTTGGCATTCGGAGGCAACCTTGTAGAGGGTAAGTTGGCTAAAGCTTGCTAAGTATTTCTAATTATAAGCTTCTGTAGAACACAGAAATGTGGAGTTTGCTTTACCCTTATACCATTGACTGTTGAGATTATAATTCTTGCAAGACCGGGAAGTACAAAACCCGGTGCACGGACAACAACTGCCATTGTGTTTGGGTTATTAGTTTTGGTTCCTCCAGTTGGTTTTGGCATTGTCACAATGGGTGATAAGCTTGGCTTCTTGCCCTCAGGTGATAAAATGTTCAGATTTGTCCTCCTCCAACACACAATGCCCACATCTATGCTTTCTGGTAAGCGTGTGTATATAGATTATAGAGACAACACATTTCTCTTGAACCATTACTCATTATAATTTTAACCAAACTAGCATTAAATTATTTTCTACCACGTCAACAGGTAAAAAAATTGGGAAAATACCTTCAACTTTTAAATACAACTCTCCAACTCCTTTATAATAAAATCCAAGCAGACTTGGCCAGCAACTTTTAAAAAATAGCTTTAGCTGTGTCCATTATTTTGGTATTTTTTGGATGCTGTATTTCAAATTGCTCCAGATAGTATTTAGCATTCTACATTTTCTATCAGACTCGTAGTGACTATTGTAATGAATCGAAATAATCTTTTCAGAAATTATTATTTGGTTAAATCATGCTCCCATTGACTTAGATTTTGGCTTTGCCATTGGGGGTTGAGAGTTGAGTTAATTGATCTAAAGGGAAAGTTGTGATTGTCTACAGAAGTGCAAGAGTAAAAAAATGTGCATAGCAGCATAGGTACTTAGCCTGATTCTAAGAAATGCTTTGATACTAATATTTCTGGGTTAAGTTTCCTTTTATTTTGTAGGCTGCATTGACAAGCGAGCATGTCCTCGGTAATAGAATGTTGGAGGTCAAAATAGCCACACCAAAGGTTATCTTCTTTGACTATCCAGTTATTCTAATTTATACAATTTACTAATTTAAATTTGTAATTATTGCCCATTTAGTTGTACTTCCAGCATTTGCTTTACAAGATTTAGAAGCTATGCCATTTTAACTCTTGGTGTTTCTTTCGAAACTTGTACTATAGGAGGAGATGAGAGCTTTACCGAGTAAAGTGACCAGGATTTTTGTGGCAAGGATTTCACCATCTGTCACTGAAGCTATGTTCAGAAGGTATCTTTTCTGTATTCTTCCATATTGACTTAGGCCCTGTTTGAACCCCATTTTTGGGGGAAATTAGGGTTTGGATGGTTAAAAAATATGAAAAAGTTTTGGGTTTGCGTTTAAAATTATTTTTATGGAAAAATGTGTGGTTGAAAATGAGTTTTGGGGAAAATGGAGATCACACATACGCTTTAGTTTGAATCTGAAATATTGCTTAATGTGATGATCTTTTACATAATAGTGATTTTTCGAAAAATGTGATTAAAAAAAAAACTTTTCTTTTATGTCAAAATATTTTATTGTATTGGTTGAAATTAAATTTTTTTAAAAAAGGATCCAAACACTTTTTGTGGACTTCACTTACTGATTGGGAAATATTTCAAATTCAACATCAATATAAGCATGTGAAAAAGCTGATCTAAGTACTGAGACATATTTTTTGCATCTGGTGTCATTTAAATTTCTCAAAAGTTTTTTAATGCAAAATTGCAAACTACTATATCACTAAGATTCTGGATACAAGTCTGGAAAGTAAAAAATAATGTTTAAAAGAGACTTAGATAAATCACACGAGCATAGAAAGAGCTGAGGGAGTGGTCATCATCAATTAGTCAAGGCTTGAGGAGTCTAACGAGGAGAAAACAAATAGATTCTGGTCATTCTAAATCACCATCTGCCTGAGGGAGTGGTCATCATCAATTGGCCAAGGCTTTAACTGTGCCTCATCTTATTGCCATAGGTTTAAATTAGTTCATCTTCTTAAATTCTCTGTTGTTCAATAGTTAGCTTTTTATATAGATTTTTGATTTGTTGCTTTCACAACTGTAGCTTTCTAAGATATTAAATTATATGCCTTCAGTTTCTTGATTAAAGTTTCATGATAGGTTTGAATCGTTCATCTATTTCATTCATGTTTAGTGTTTGCCTTTAGTTCTGTATTTCATATATGTTTTAAATCGAAAAAATGGGCCTTATAGACTATTCATTGGGTTTTAAAAGTCTACCAGTAACTCGCGAATGCCTTCTAAGTAATGAACGTGTGCTATAAACAAAATTATGGTTAAAAGTTTGATTGGCTGAATTTTTTAGAAGTTGGTTCAACAATTGGTGTTGGAGTTTATATTCTTGTTGGCACGGTCGCTAGAGAGCATTCAACACCAACCTTACTTTTTCCTTTCTAATAGCTGGTATAGTAGCTACTCTTTATGCCTTCTGCTAAGCTGAGCTAGCCTTGATATCTGTTTGCTTATACAGAATTATAGCTTTGGAGAAACTAGAGGAGCTGTTGTCACTTCACAAAACCGAGCTTTTAGCTTGCTACTAACTATCGTTACTTATTTTTTATCAAGCTTTCACATATTTTTTGATAATTCCTTGGATTGCTTGCAGAGTTGCTTGGTTAATTGGTTGAGTATTAATATTGGAATACACTATTGGAGGCTCTGCA
>CM032630.1:2896550-3091286 GCA_019097785.1 Fraxinus excelsior
AATTACTAAGAATGACACAATTAATAATATGGGATGAAGCTCCTATGCTAAATAAAAAAGTTATTGAATCCTTAAATGAGATGCTACAAGATATAACAGAAATTAAAGTTCCATTCGGAGGGAAAGTAGTGGTTCTAGGAGGCGACTTTCGTCAAATATTACCTGTTGTTCCTAAGGGACAAAAAGAGGATATTATTGATGCAACACTTGTGAATTCGTACTTATGGCCATTTATAAAAAAAATCAAATTAGTTCAAAATATGAGAGCTAAAATAGATTTGCCTTTTGCTGAATATTTACTACGAATTGGAAATGGGATTGAACCTTTACATTCGTGCAATATGATTAAATTCCCAGGTGAAATGATTATTACAGATAATAATGAGACCACTTCCATAAGAAAGTTGATAGATGTTGTATTCCCTGAATTAAATACTTATCCAGATAATAGTGAGACTATGATTAATAGAATCATATTAAGTCCAAAAAATGAGAATGTTGATTTTATAAATGCGATGTTAGTAGAACAGTTCCCCGGTGATCCTATTAAATACTATAGTTTTGATGAAGCAATAAATATTAATGCACAATCATTTGATGAAGATTTTTTCAATACTTTAACTCCTAATGGTGTTCCACCACATGAATTAGTTTTGAAAACAAATTGCCCTATTATTTTATTAAGGAATATAAATCCATCAGAAGGTTTGTGCAACGGAACTAGGCTTCTTTGTAAAAGATTTGATCGAAACATAATCGATGCTGAAATTGCTGTTGGACAATATAAAAATAAGAGAGTTTTTCTACCCCGTATACCGTTTGTGCCTTTTGAAAATGATATGAGTCCAATTCGATTCAAAAGAACTCAATTCCCAGTTCGTGTATGCTTTGCCATGACTATAAATAAAGCCCAGGGTCAAACTCTTGATTTTGTTGGATTATATTTGCCTGAGCCTGTATTTTCACATGGACAACTTTATGTGGCATTATCAAGAGCAAAAAGTAGTAAATGTGTTAAAGTTCTTATGAAACCAGATGAAGATAGGCAGGGCCATTACACTTGTACAAAGAATGTTGTATATAAAGAAGTTCTATCTGCAGTTTCTTCTGCATGATTACTAAGGTATATCATCTTATTAATTTTGTCTTTTTATTTCTTATATTTGATTTTGAACTAAGTACTCTTTAATTTCATAGTATCTTATTTTAATTAGATTAGATCAATGACAATTTTGTTATGTAGCTTTTTTTCAGGCCGACAATTGTGTTATCATGATGTGTATGTTTACTGAATTCTGCAGTTTCTTATGGTCTTGAAACATTATTTGCTTGTCTGTAAAAAAAGAAAAAGCCGGTTAGTGGATTTATCATATCATCTAACATGCTGATTATGATTAAAAAAAAATATTTTCGAGTAATGATTTATCCAAAATCTTTTGAACTGTTTCAGGTTCATACTGATCTTCTAAATGATATAAAGAGAATGTAAGGGATGATAGAGACAGAGACCAACAACTTACCCCAACTCGCCTCTGTAGCTTCAATTTTCAGCTTCAGGTTTATACTTTTTTCCTTTTCTTTTCGTTTAACGATCTGTTTGGTTTCTTGGTAATTTTGTTTTAGGTAATTTGTTGAAAAGGATTAATGCATGTTGATAAATGTAGTTACAAAAAATTAATATTTTTTTGACAGGTCATTGGCGTTTAGTGCATCCGACGCCCGTTATGGGATCCGTGATCAGCTTGCTTTTTGGTATTTTATGGATTAATATTTTCTGGGTTCATATTTATATTATCGAGTTTACATGTTCATATTTAAAAAAAAAAAAATTCCTGGTGGGTTTTTCGGTATAATAACAACTTTACAAACGTTATTTATTGAAATTCAAAAGCTTATTTGGAGTTCCAAATTTAGCCCGAGTAAGGACAGACTTGCTGGTATTAAAACATAGAGTTTAATCCTTAACAAGTGACTCAGAGTTCTGGTATAGACCCAAGAGAGGTAAGAATTTGGCCCATTAAAGAATTGCGATCCATGTTATTTCTGTAATTAAATCATAAGAGCCTAATGAATCTGTACTAAACTAAATAACTTTTTTCCTACAACCGAAGATTGTTTAGTGGCTTGGATTCCCCTTTATTTGCTGGTATATTACCAGAAGAAAACTGATTGTAACTCAAATCAATAGAAACCATAAGTGAAGCAGTTGATCACCTGACCTACTTGTGAGCGTCTAAATTTATTTTTCTCGCTCGATTTGAGATGTTTGCGTTGTTATTTAAAAAAAATACCTTGTGAGTTCTTCATGCTTAAGTTGCTATGTTTCAGATTTCTTCATACTCTCTGATGTCTTCTTCGTTTTATCTGAGGTTAGTCACTCTACAATTTCACACACGTTTTATGTTGATTAGTTTTTGTTTTGTATTTTTTGTTTCCTTTTCGCGCCAATATATTGAAAAAATGACTAGATTAATTAATTGAGCAAGATTCTCAATCTAGAATAGCTTGTAGCTGGGACTGATATGTGTAGAAAATATGTCCGAACGGCTAATGACCAAGTTACCTGACCCTCGTGTTTCTTCTCCTCTCTTGGCGGAGGAAAAATACTAATATTTATGGTCTCAAAATATTTTTCTCTCATATTAGACTTATTAGTGACTTTATATTGTTGTTGAAATCCCATATGTTACCTCAATTTAGAAAGAACAAGATCTTAGGGAGGACTTTCAAATATGTGCGGTTCTCTTTGGTCGATTCAAGAGTTTGTTGGAAGTTTTTTTTTTTTAAATTAATGTTCCATTTTTAATCTTTCTCTAAGATTGCTCCGTCAATTTCGAGCCTACTACATCTACACCATGAGTTGGTTTCTTCTTGTTGGGTTCGTTCTTCTAGGTGGTTGTTGGGGATTGCATTTTGAGTATAGGTTTAGACATCCTATTTATGAGGTATGTGGCAGTTTGTAATGATTCCCTCCAGTATTTCAGAGGTAATTTGGCTTGAGCTAAGATGGTCAGTCCTGTATGAGTTATATGTTTATGCTCTCTCTATTTTATCATTTTGAGTTGAAGTATGAGGGCAAGGATGTCTGAATTCGAGAAAATATATTTTGTAAATGTTTCTTCATTAATTGGTTAGTGGAAAGAATTGCGGGATTCTAAAGCAACTTATACTGAGATGCAATTATACTGTACCAGAATCCATATATCTAATTAAGATGGCGCTCATAGTTAGGTTTTTTTTTTTCAATTTATCTATATTTGATAATTATCCGAGCATACAAGAATAAACAAAACTACTAATTTGTACGCCAATGAGTTTCTTGAACACTCGATCAGTATAAACAAAACTACTAATTTTTCATTTTGCTCATGCTGTGTATGAGTTTTTCCCCGAATCTGGCAATGTAGGATTGATGTGCATGGCTTTATTGATTCATAACAATTATTGTTTTATATTCTCGAAGTACATAACTTTTTAACTTTTTACTTCTTCTGTCTAACAGGTAAACGGGTTTAAGAACTTCATGGGCAATCCCTCTATTGAGGCTGAAATAAAACTTGAGAAGAAGGGGGTTGACAGAAAGCTTAAAGAACTTGATCGAGAAACAAGTGATAATCCAGTGACATTTTTTCGAGAGAAAAAGAGAGGTTGGAGCAAGCATAGGAGACTTTAAAGCCTCTTGATCTCAACAAGGTCATTCGTATTCTCCAAATCTTGGTAAATATGATTTAATTGTATAGTTTTTTGGTGCACTTTGTTATAATGTACTCGAGTTTTCTCATATTTCTATTCATAATATTCTTGGGTATAATTTGTTTTAACACCGAGCAAGCTTAGTTTATTATGGTGATGGATAAAACATTAATTGTGATGTGCCTATTCTTGTTGATTGTGAATGACAGTTGAAAAGCAGTTCCGGATTTTATATGTTTTTACCTCGGCGTGACGACAAAACTGATCAAAGGTAGATTTGAAATTTCCGCTTCTAATTCTTGAAAAATATGCTTACGTGTCTGTGTCATGTCTCCGTGAGTCTCCATGTCATGTCGTGTCTTCATGTTGTGTCTTTGTGTCGCGCCGCATCATGTCTCTGTCTTTCTCCGTGTCGTTCCCGTGTCTTGTCTCCACCATGTCACTGACCGTGTAACAAACATGGGTTGTTGGTAATTTTCGAGTTACTACAGATTTGCTTTGACGTAGATACAAGTTATTTTGTTAATTTAATAACTTACCTCTTGCTGGATTTAACAATAATATTTCCTCACTTGTTGTGCTTCCATTATAATTATTCTGATTATATATTCTGTAAAAGTAAATATATAAATCATCACAGTGTACTTTATTTACTGTGAACAAAATGACAGTATGGTCTGTGTCTATAGTAAATCTGAATTTTATATTCACCATACCACTTCACCATACCATTTGTTGGTAATTTTCAAGTTACCACAGATTTGCTTTGACGTAGATGCAAGTTATTTTGTTAATTTAATAACTTACCTCTTGCTGGTTTTAAAAATAATATTTCCTCACATGTTGTACTTTCATTATGATTATTCTGATTGTGTATTGTAAAAGTAAATATATAAATCATCACAGTGTACTTTTTTGACTTTGAACAAAAGGACAGTATGGTCTGTCTACAGTCAATCTGAATTTTATATTCACCATACCACTTCACCATATCATTTCTCTGTCTACCTACCAACTCTGCCATCTTATCTCTGCATACATGTATGCCTTATATCCTTATATAGACACATATTATTACCTACAATATATACACCAGGAAAGTGAAGAAAGACCACGAATACAAGGTAAGGTGAATGGTGCTTCCTTTATTTTCATTAGCTTGCTTTTCTTTTACATTATTAATAATCAATGTTGGATGCTTCTTTCAAATATAGGTGTCCTCCTGCAATAGAAATGGCGTTCAAACTGAAACTGATTCCTGATATTGCTCCAAGAGAACTAGGATGGACATGTAAAGTGGTGGTTGTAGAAAAAACAACTTCAAGAACATCACAGAAGGGAAATGGAACATATCAACACCTTTGGTTAATGGATACTGCGGTAATGTTTTTAGACTCTGCACATATATATATTTGTATATTACTGTTGAATGTCAGGAAAAAAATGTGTGTATTAATGTTTAATGTCCTATCATTTAACGTAGGAAAACAAAGTCCAAGCAACCATATTTGCTCAGAATATCAAAGCTCTTGAAAACACCTTAGTGCCATCAAAGACTTACTTAATTTCCAACGCATATGTCAAAAACACGGATGATCGCTTCAGGTCAACATGTGGACATACACAATGGACAATTAGTGGTTCAACTCGAATTGAAGAATCAAATGAAGACCATAGTCCTCTTGTAGAGTCATGCTTTCAGTTTACACCATTTGATGAACTTCAAAACTACATAGATGCTGATATCGAAATAGGTAATAGTTACTATCAGTTTACTCATTTTCCAGAATTTTGCTATACATTATATTTGGAAGCTACTACTTCATGCATTAGCCTTTTTCAAATTCCCTGTGCAGCATATGTTGGTATTGCTGTTGATGTAAGGCCAAAACGAAAAATTCCAAGCAACAAGAATGCAGATGCAACTGTCCAAGACATTGTCCTTGTCAATGAAAGTTATGTATAGATGAATATAAATCTTCGCATGCAATACAATAGTTTATCTATTAAGTTCACTGACATGAAATCTGATATCTCTATTGCAGATTGCAAGCAATTATTCTCACTATATGGGACAACTTCATCGACCATGAAGGCCTTGAAATTAGTGACTGCCTTATGAAAAAACCAATGATTGTTGGTAACCATTTGAAAGTCACATCATTCAAAGGTAAACAATGTCTCAATTTAATCATCATTTTTATAAGCTCTGCTGTTTTAAAAATCTAACTTCAGTATAAGCTTGCTTCATTCTTAACAGGGATGTCATTATCTACTAAGGCAAACAGTTCCATCCTCATTAATCCTAAATTTGAAAAACTTGCTGAAATTAGAGAATGGTGAGTTCACACTTCATACATTTTCCATATGTTGTTTTCCACTAAAAAAAACTAACTTCATTTTGCATTTTCCCTTTATTTTTTATCTTCATTTTGATACTATACAAGGGTTCAAAGAAACAAAGACATACTGACAGAAATGATCATGCAAAAGACTTATGATTTGCCAAACACGTCCAGTCTTTTACCACCTCCAGATAACAAAGTCATTAACATCAAAGATATTTCAGAATACTCATTGACGGTATATTATATATCTACAAGTAAAACTAAACCCTTTCCTTATTATGTTTACAATTTCTTCAATTATCTACCACATGTTTATTTACATTTCATAGCGCAAACCATTCTGGATAAAAGGTCAGTTGGAATTGAAGGCAGGACCTCAATCACTTTGGTATATGGCTTGTGACACTTGTGGTTGGATGTCATTTGCTCAGTTGAATGAAATGTATTCTTGCAATTATTGCAAATACATGCATGCAAAAGCAATTCCAAGGTAATAACTCATTTTCTAATACCAAATTTAATGCAATAATTATTATGTATATAATCTAATTGATTTTACATTTAAAATGTCAATGACACTTATTCTGTATTTTTCTGCCAGAGCAAGATGCAATGTTCACATTGCTGATAATACCGGATCTATTTCTGCATCGTTATTTGGTGAATTAGCTGAAAAATTCCTGCATATTCCAGTTGACACTTTGATGAAGGATTGTATAACGGTAAAGTATTCCTTATAATATTACATTTGCTAATGTTTCCTACCGAAACATATTGATAGTCTCTTCATTTATTTTCATACAGTTTGAAAATATCATCAATGCTCGGGATTCGAATAATGTAACTGAAGACCATTTCATCTATATAAAATATGGAACATTGGATCCCAAAACGAACCAACCAAGGTTTGATGTTGTCTACATTCTGGATAGCAATTGTGGGCCTACAAAGGCATCTCCAATGATGTCTCCATATGAACCTAGGAGGAAGAGTGTCTCACCTCACACCAATGTACCCGCTAGAAGAAACTTGGTGTTTGAAAAAGAAAGCATTGAGCAATTAAAGAAACAAAAGATGATAGCATCCAACAAACCTACTGTTGAAGAAATTGTTGAAGACGCCCCTGGTATCTTTGTGGATCCAACTCAAAAGTAAATGTGCCTTTCACCAGTTCAAACTAGAAATCAAGTTGGTTTTGATTTTTTGATGAAGACAGAAATCATTTATGTATTAAACCAGCAGCAAACTTTTTGAAGAAGAATATTTCTTCTTGGACTCAATGGATTTTGATGTATGGTACCATATAGAAGTATTGGTATATGTGATGAATTTCATCTTAGCTTGTAAGGCTAGATTTCTGTCATGAACTGGAGTTTTATTGTCATATTTTGTAAATAAATAAAATGAAGTGATGTATGGCTGAATTCTCTTTATTTTGTACCTTTCCGATTTAATGTCATATGATATTAATTCTTGATGTGGAAACAGGTCTCTCCAACACTCTCATCCGTTCCTTTCGTTTGATGTATCTTTATCTGTTTGTATTTAATAGAAAATTATAGTTTAGTTTTGAATTTGTTGAGTTATAAGTTTGATTCAAGGAAATTTTTAATATGCACAATTATTAGCTATTAATTTCGATTTTTTGGTTCCAAGTTTCGTTGAATCTCTTGCCTTGTTTACCTTGGTATCTAGGTCTAACACTTCATTTCACACACAACCACCCTATTGACTTACTCTGCTTTTCCAACACAACCCTACACTTCTTCCTCCTCTATTTTCTATTTTTTTCCTCTCGCCATTCTCTAATTTTTTGCAATTAATCCTAGATATGGTCGTGATTATAAGTTTATTATTATTTGGTCATTTTTGTTCGTTAGTATTGGCGTCTTGGCCATTGCTTGGTCGCTAGAATTTGTCCCTATGTGTTGCTGTTTTCTTCCCTGCTCGCTGTCTTCCGTTCGCTGCAATTTCTTTGTGATGCTTGAATGTTTATTTCAGGGTTTTCCAATTTGTGTCGAGTTGCTTCATGATTTTTGGGGGTTTTTTTTTTATCTAAGCCCTAATATATATTTCCTCCCGTTAACTCGATTTTGTTCTTCTTTATGTGTTTTTGTACCTCTTTAATGTCGTATATCAGTTGAACATTCAATCGCGGTGGAATCTTGAAATCTCAGATTATCCAACTTCTTTCCTCAATCGATGAAAGGTCTAAAAAGTAACACCTTGGTAAAGTTTCCTTTCATTCTATTTTACATCTATGAAATAATTTGTCATTTGAACAAAAAACCTTTCTAAAATTATAACGGGAATCGTGCAACGCACGATCCCCACTAGTACATTATAAACAAGAGATAATTGTTTAGATTAGATTGTGAGGATCAAATCTTGTAAGACAATTGCTGGTATTTCTTGGTATAATAAAATTCTCCCCTTCCACAATATTCTTGGTTGTTGTGTGATCCATTAAAACTTCATATTGCTTACACTCTTCTTCTTTAATTATTTGGGCGGTTTTTGCAACAATTGGTATCATAGTGTTCTTGATATCGGGTTGATTCCTAACACTTTTCTTTCTTCTTCTACTTTTGAATTTCTTTCTTCTTCTTTTTCCTTTCATTTTTTTCTTTTCTTTTTCTTTCTAATTGTTTGCATTTTGGGGGATAAAACTTAAAGCATAAGGAGCAGCAACCAAATGATTTGGAAAAGTTTTGGGGAAATCAAGAGTAAACAATTTTCATTTTCAAAAATTCAACAAAAATGAGGTTTTATTTATAATCTTGTATTTTCTCCATTGTTTTACCATACTTGTAATGTATTGCTATAAATATTCACTTTTTTACCATTTGTATAACATGTGTTAAATATTTGTGTTGAGATTTAAGGTTGAAGTTAACTTAATTTGATTAATTTCAATATTTGCTTTTTAGCCGTTGTTTGATACACATTATTTTCAAAATTCATTTTTCTTTCTTTTCTTTTCAACTACAAATTTTTCAATAAAATAATATTACACACAAATTCAAAAATTATCTTTATTTTCTAATCACACATTCTCTATTAATCTACTATTCTAAAATTCATTCTTCAAAAATAATTTGTATCAAACAAGCAATTGATGTTAGAATTACTCATGTTAATGTGTTTTTACTATTGTTATTATTGTATTTTCATTTATATGGTCAATAGATGATTGTGTTTAGTTATTTGTACATTGTTCGAAAGAAAATTGTGCATTTTAGATCAAATAGTAGAAACTTTATGTTCTTGTAAGGGATAAAGATATACATCTAACTCTAAATAACCTATTGAGCTATTTTTCACAAAAAATTAATGTAGTTGTTTAGTTTTAATCGACATAAAGATATATTAGGGTAAACTAATTAATTATGGTTAATTTCGTTTGATAGAGGTAATTAGCTAAATGTGAAAAATCAATTCTAACATCGTAAATGAATAATTTGTTAATTAACTTTTTGAGAAATTAATTAGGCGACAATTACGCGTAACAATGAATCCCAACCATTTTTTCCCGAAATTTCCAAATGCTACTATGTCTCTTATTTTGTAGATTTTTAGTTAATTTTTCTTATTTTTCAAAATAAAATCTTATGGTGTGTTTGTTTTTATTGTTAAAATGAAATTGATTAAAGTTGTGTAATCGAAAGTAAGCATTTCTCGAGAGATCTACAACTCGGATTCAAAGAATCCACTTGAACACGATCCATGTACTTTCGATTTTTCAATTTTTAGCGAACATTGACCTATTAGAATTTATTTTGGGCCATGAGATCATCAATTTACATTCAAAACCCATTTAATTTCAACTCCTTTGAACTGTATATTATCGATGTGAAACATTTGGGTTCTCTAATGAAAAAAAAAAAAAAAAAAAACAATTCAATTATAACTTTTAGGTTTAACTTCACGAGAATCTTCAACTTCAAATCTTGGACAAATCTCTAAAGCTAAAAGATACACAAAATGCACTGATTATATATAAAAATACTGCATTAATTATTAAACTTCAATTTGGGCTGGATAAATTAAACAGCAACACAAGGTGGGGCCCACTATTCCAATTTCTCATTAGGTTACATTTATTTGCATTTCTTAAATTATTAGCACTAACTCGATACTATATTTATCAATAGTACCACACCTTCGTAGATCCATTCTATTATTTTCTACTTTTTAGGCCACCAACATTATATTTATTGAGCAATATAAACAGGAAAATGCTATTTGTACATAACATTTTACATAATGGGTACCATAATTGATAAATGACGGCCCCGTATGGTGGGTGGGTGTGTGTGTGTGGGGGGGGGGGGGTGTAAATTATAATAACAAAGATTGCATTGGAGGTCATCGTTTTATTAATTCATATAGATAGTGATTGAGGATGCTCACAACTATTCTCTGTCATTGAGTCACTTAAGAACAACGGTTTTAGAGATGTTGCTTTTGCTCTTTTGTCCAACGGTAATAATAGCTTAAGTATTTTCGTCCAAAATGATGTCATCATGCATCACGGGAAGCGACATATATACCAACCTAAAGAGTCGCCACATCATTGTATACTCAATCACGAAGCGTGCTCATAACCTAGATTATCTTGAGTTTAACAATTCATCATCCACTAATTACACAAATTAAATCCCACAAGGAAACAAAAAGCAAATGGTTAGGCCTAAGGACACCTAAATCATGAAAGTCAAGTTTGATACAAAGTATTGAACATGATTAAATGTTTTATAGTATTTCTAATCAATTGTACTAATCATGCTGCAAATGTCACACGGTAATTCAAATTAGGTTTTTACCATTTGTATAGAAATTAATCCACAAAAATGCACAGAAATCTCACAAAGTGGTGGGCACCACTGTGTATTAAAAAACTAAAAAAATGCGCGGGCCCCACATGGTGTGAGTATTGGCTATTTCTGGTGATTCTTCTTTTGGTAAGTGTAGTGTGCTTCTTCAAATTAACAATGCTCATATATGTGTCGTCTCATCCTAGTTCACACGTGTTCATGTATGGTCAAAGATTAGGCCAATCTTAAGGAACCTTACTTCAATGGGAGTTAGGCACAAAGGGTTTGTTAGCAGTAATCTCCAAATGCAGTCCCTTATAACGAGGTGTATTGCACTTGTGTCATGCCATCTCTCTCTCTCTCTCTACTTCCAATTTTGTTGCAAGAATGTTGTTCAATATTAATATTCTTTTCTTCATTACTGTTTTCTATGTAGTACAAGGTGAAAATAATGCTCAAATTTTGAATGATAGAGCATCCCTCGTACTGTTCATGTCCAGTATAATTTCTGACCCTCAACATGCTTTGGAG
Organism: Fraxinus excelsior; assembly: GCA_019097785.1. NCBI lineage: Eukaryota > Viridiplantae > Streptophyta > Magnoliopsida > Lamiales > Oleaceae > Fraxinus > Fraxinus excelsior. The sequence continues at coordinate 2,907,940 of CM032630.1, forward strand.
AGTTGGAATTCTTCTGATATTCATGTGTGCAACTGGTTTGGTGTAAAATGTGACAAGAATAGAAATGAAGTTTTAGAGCTTGATCTAAGCCAAAGGTCTCTGCATGGCACCATTTCACCAGCTCTTTCCTCTCTTTCTTCCTTAGAAATTCTTGACTTGTCCTGGAACTTCTTTGAAGGCCGGATTCCAACTGAGATTGGATCCTTTATCCGGCTCAAGCAGCTAAGTTTATCGTGGAATAATCTTGAAGGGACGGTTCCGAGTGAGGTGGGATCTCTTCATCAATTAGTATATCTTAATTTAGGAAGCAACCAACTCACCGGAGAAATCCCTACGTCGATTTTGTGCAATGGCTCTTCTAATCTAGAGTATATAGACCTTTCCAACAATTCACTTAGTGGTGAAATCCCTTTGAAGAATAATCAATGTGGTCTTAGAGAGTTAAAGTTTCTTCTTCTTTGGTCAAACCAACTTGTGGGAGAAGTTCCTGAAGCCATTTCAAATTCCTCAAAACTAGAATGGATTGACTTGGAATCCAATTTTCTAAGTGGAGAGTTGCCTTCTCATATAGTAAGTGAAATGCCACATTTGCAATTTCTTTATTTGTCCTATAACAATTTCTCTAGCCATAATGGTAACACTGACCTCAAACCCTTCTTTGCTGCTTTAGTTAATTCCACCAACTTGCAAGAACTTGATTTGGCTGGAAATAATCTTGGTGGAGAGTTACCTTCTATTATTGGTTCCCTCTCTACTAGTCTTGTACTGATTAATCTCGACCAGAACCTCATTTATGGTCCGATACCTCAAGAGATTTCAAATCTTTTTAACCTCACTCTCTTGAACTTGTCTAGAAATTTTCTCGGTGGTTCAATACCATCTGAACTATGCCAACTGGGGAAACTTGAGAGACTATATTTGTCTAATAATTCACTTTCTGGTCACATTCCATCTGCATTTGGAAACATTCCCCATTTAGGCCTTCTCGATTTGTCCAAAAATGAGCTCTCCGGTAGCATCCCGGACAGCTTTGCTAAACTTCCTCAGCTAAGACGACTTTTGCTTTACGAAAACCAGCTCTCGGGAACCATTCCAACAAGTTTAGGACAGTGTGTTAACTTGGAAATTCTGGATGTTTCTCACAACAGGATTTCTGGGACAATTCCTGGTGAAGTTGCTGGTTTGAGTAGTTTAAAGTTGTACTTAAACTTGTCCAGCAATCACCTACAAGGGCTTATTCCTCTTGAGCTTAGTAAAATGGACATGGTTTTAGCTATTGATTTATCGTCAAACAACCTGTCCAGTACAATCCCTTCACAACTTGGAAGCTGCATTGCTCTCGAGTCCCTCAATTTATCGAATAATTTCTTTGAAGGTTCATTTCCAGCATCAATAGGAAACTTACCTTATCTGAAAGAACTCGATGTCTCCTTCAATAAATTAATTGGAGAGATCCCGCAATCATTGCAGGCATCATCAACTCTACAGGAGATTAACTTTTCTTACAACAGATTTTCTGGAAACATAACGAACAAGGGATCGTTTTCGTTGTTAAGCATCGATTCTTTCCTAGGAAACAATGGGATTTGTGGTTCAATACAAGGTATGAAAAAATGCCCGAAAACAAAGATACACCAATTGTTAATGGCAATTCTCCTTTCACTAGTCATCACCCCCATTTTCTGCATCGTGGGATATCCTCTACTACTCAGGCCAAAATTTAGAAAGCAACTGGTAGTGTCCAATGCTAAGACCATCCAAGATGAAGATGAAGTTAGAAAGGAGATAAAATACCCAAGAATTTCTCACCAGGAGCTAGTTGAAGCCACCGGAGGATTCAGTGTTTCAAGCCTGATTGGCTCAGGTACATTTGGGCAAGTTTATAAAGGAGTTTTGAAAGATAACACAAGGATAGCTGTGAAAGTACTATATTCGACAGCTCGAGAAATATCGGGAAGCTTTAAGAGGGAATGTCAAGTCCTTAAAACGACTAGGCACAGAAATTTGATCAGAATCATAACAACATGTAGTAGGCCAGATTTTAAGGCTCTTGTTCTTCCATTGATGCCAAATGGAAGCCATGAAAATCATCTGTATCCAAGCCATGGATTGGATTTGGTTCAGTTGGTGAATATCTGCAGTGATGTGGCCGAAGGAATGGCATATCTTCATCATCATTCTCCTGTCAAAGTAGTGCATTGTGATCTTAAGCCTAGCAATATTCTCTTGAATGACGATATGACTGCTTTTGTCACTGATTTTGGTATTGCAAGATTGTTGAAGGGTGCTGATGAGAATGTTTCTTTCCATGATTCAGCTTCCTTCGACTCTACCGATGGTTTGCTTTGCGGCTCAGTTGGTTATATTGCTCCCGGTACGTTGAATCACCTTATCTAAAAGTTTAAGAGTTTGTCTGGTAACAATTTTTTAAACCAAAAAATCAATTTGTGTACCCTTTTTTTCCACACCTTGGGCCCCACCATGAGACAACACAGTCAAACATTTCGGTTAAATAGTGCATACAACGGTCTGGATTATGCTTAAAAATTTTACCAAGACACATCCTAAGTTGTTGAAGAGATGCACATTAGAATCATTCGGGCGTGGGTAAAAAACCAAGATTCATTTACTAAATTTAACTTTCAAAAATTATAGCCTAAATCCTAATATCAACACTCTAGATATATAAACGAAATAGAATTTTGGTGAAAAGGTTGTACCTTTTACCAAAATTATTAGGAATGAGACTTATTAGGATTTCGTCGTGGTTGTTCATTTAAACTAGTCAAATAAAGAAATAGAAATTAATAACTCTATACATACCAAGTAAATTATCCTCTTCTTTTCGATAATACGCTTCATTCCAAGACTATCTAATTACTTTTCTGCTCTACAGAATATGGAATGGGAAAAAGGGCTTCACCACAAGGAGATGTTTACAGTTTTGGCGTTCTTCTGCTAGAGATTGTGACAGGGAAAAGGCCAACAGACGTACTTTTTCAACAAGGTTCAAGCCTGCACGAATGGGTTAAAAATCATTATCCAAGCAAACTCGAACCTATTGTTGAAGAAGCGTTAGTGAAGTATTCACCAGCACAAACCCCCATTCCTCCTTATCAGAGCAATACATGGAGAGATGTTATAGTGGAAATGATCGAACTCGGATTAATCTGCACACAGTACAATCCTTCCATTAGACCAACAATGCTGGATGTAGCCCATGATATCCACTGTTTGAAGCAATATCTTTCGAGTAATTCTTCACCCTATTGATTGAAAAAGTTCCAACAAACTAAGGAATTTGACAGGTTTAGGACGAAAAATTTCTTTCTTTTTTTATCATTGTTGTCCACATTTGTTTCATTTTCTTTGCTCTAACCTGAATCATTACTTCAGGAGGGCTACATCAACTTGATTTAATACAGTAATTTCTCGGGATTGCACCATTGTATGAATTAAAGCTGGTTATTCTTTGATCTGAAGGACATAGGTGTAGTTTTTAATTTTTATTGGGTTTCCTCAAGTTAAGAAGAACTGATCCTAACTTAAACTGAAAGTATTTTTCAAAACCTCATTATCATGGATTCATGATGCTGAAATTGTCGTCGCAATGTGTTGGGATATTACACCAATAATGTGCATTATATTCTCAAAACGTAAATTTTACGTGCGCGAAATCAAGCATAGTTTCGACTTATCAAAATGGGATTTGAGAAGACCAAATGATAATTACCGACACCAAATATGTGACGACAGATTTTATCATTTCCATCTTTCAACGAAAAAACATTTTCTATAATCAAAATAATAGTTAGTTTTTTTTTTTTTTTTTTTTTCTAAAATCAAATCTCAAGTTCACTCAGAAAATTTTAAAAAAAAAATGCAAGTGGTTGGATTGATCGAGGCAGATGTTTGACACTTTCTCCTTAAGATGAATTTTTGTCCCGCATCAGTGCTAACAATTTTTCGGTAATCATCTCTCAAAATACAACGATCACGTCTATCCATAGGAGCATTCCAAATGGCTTAAATCAACGAATTTGAACGGAATTTCCTCCCTACCATAACCATGACTTTGAAGCAAAAATGTATAAATCTACAAAGTGTTTTTAAGCAAAACCAAAGTGTAAAAATGCAATGAAATGAATAATAAACATCCTAGAAGTCCTTTATATAGAAGGTGAAGGGGTGTGGTTGGAGAGATGCCCCAAAATTTAGCTTTTTCAAGAAGGGGCGCAACTTGTCCCATCGCTCACCTACTTTGAAGCACTAGGCGAGTTATGGAGTTGGGCATTTTTCTCGACCAATTTTTCTTCTTTTCTATTCAACTTTGGATCGCAATTTCTCATTCATTCGGAATAGATTTTAAGATTTTAAATATATCACAATGATCTACTTGACGTGTATAATAAGTTATTCTATTTATATTTATAATTTGACTATCGGATCAAATCCGAATATTTGATCGAAATTGACACATAGTCACTTATTAAGTTGTATACTTAACTAAATTTTCATTCTCTAAACCAAATTCCAACAAATTTTGCTGTGATAACAAATAATAGTTGATACTCAGTTTCGACACTTGATCAAGATATGAGTTGTTGCTTTTTGGAAACCCATCTACATCACAAAGTGCATAGAGTTACTCAACTTTGCGATATATAAATTTCTATTGATTTTTATGTATTTTGCTATAATTTAATTTTGGGGCCTAACGAAAGTAAATCAAAGTTTAGAGAAAATATCGTAGACACCCCTTAAAGTTTTATAATAAGATGACAGACACCTCTTACGTTTAAAACATCACACTACATCTCATACTTCTAGATTTGAGTATCACATGACCAATGTTTGAGCTATATATAATTTGCAATGAAGTTGATTGTCCATGTGAAGAAAAAGATGATATTTTTCTACCCATTGCTACTTCTATTTTTATTACATTGTAATTTCGAAAGCTTATAATGAAATCCAAACAAGCACTAATATAGTCATCATTTAGTAACAAATTTTGAAGGTGTCTAATGTTTTAATGAATTTTTTATATGTTATTTTTTAGCTATGTTGCTTAAGTTGCAAAAAATACATGTTTATACTTTATATTTGACATTTTGTTTAGTTTATAAATTTATAATTAAGAATTTTATTTTTAAGTTTGCATTTTTTAGTATATATAATTCATTAAAACATTTAAATCCTTTATTACGAAATTCTACGACAATGTTTAGGTTTAAATTTCCACTAGCTTGCATATTATGAATTATGTATTTAGTATTAATTTATTATTAAATGGAACAAATTAAATTTCAATTAATTGTAGAAAATATTTTTTTTCGTCACAAACAAATTTTAAGTATATCGACATCATTTTAAATGATATAGCTAAAAAAGTTGTCAATATGTGATACTAAAAACTAGAAATAAGGGAGGATGATATGATTTTTTAAATATGAGTGTCTATGATGTTATGGTGAAGCTCAAAAGTGTCTCCAATACTGTCTCCAAAGTTTAATTAGATTATTGACCATAGGATTTTGCAATTACTATCAAACATTAGGGTATGGTTGATAGAATAGAAATGATTCTGGAAGAGATACATAGCCCTTGTTTGGTTCAGATAAAAATCAGATTTTTAGTAAATTTTAATAAAAGTTGATGAAATATGTGGTTGAAAAGTTATAGATCCATTAAATGTATTCAAAATTGATTGTTAATTTTGCCTTAATGTCAATCAACTTTTTTAGCTGAACCAAACATGAGGGATATAAGATATTAGTTCCATGTCTTGTCCAGTCATATCTAGTGTGGTTATTTATATGAACAATATCATACCATACGGTATACCGAACATGATATAACTTCATTTTCTTGAGTCGTCTAGTATGGTTTATCTATTATTTTAAATCTCCTTTTAATTATAGCTTTAAGGTAAGAACAATGAAGTCACTTTTATGTTTTCCAGGTCTCAAGTCTTTGAAAGACTACAGGGGTTTCAATATTGTGGTTTGCTATTTTGATTGAAGAAAATCATAGTATTTGGAGAATTTTCAATTCAAGTTTGTATTCGTTGCCGAATTAACTATTTATTGACCAAGAACCGTTTCTCAGTATTTGTGCACGAATCAATGAGTTTTAATCATCAACTATTAGGTATTATTATGAAGCATCATCGTATATTTGATCGTGTTCTTTATTTGTATAATTTCTTGCTATTGGTTGCATCAAAATGGAAGTAACATGATGCAAATTTTATTGTATATTGCAAAATGAACATCGTTAAATTATTATTGTCAATTTACAAGCTTTATCATTGCACTAATGATGAAGCAAATCATGATCCACATAGTGGAATTGCACTTAAAAGGCTTCTTTAATCCTACCTTGAGTACTTAATTGTTGGTAATAGGTAGGTAGGGAAGGTTTTGTAAACCCAACTCATTTACTTTCCAACAGGGGCAGACGCAGAATTTTAACGTTGGGGGCACAATCGAACTTGTAAAGAAATTGTGAGAAATTTTACAATCGAAAACTTACGTCCAAAAAAATCATACCCCATGTAATTTTATATCAAAAAATTTACATGGGATATGATTTTTTCGGATGTAAAATTTCCTAATAAAATTTACAGGAGCATATAAAGACAAATTTACCCTCTAACATATTGCATTATTTGTTCCATGTCAAACAATAAGTTAAGACAAGACGAGACAAAATGTGATTACAAATGAATTTGGTTCCACATGAATCTTATTATTTTCGAATGTCTGAGCCATATATAAAAAGTAGGTCAGCCTTGGAAAAGAACATGCAGAAGCATATAGTAATTGATTTTGTCATTACAATGTGTTGGCAATATACAAGCACATGAGAGCCCATTAATTATTAAGTCTTTGGTACCCTACTCATTTTATTTATTTATTTTTTTTTTTTATCAATAAACATTGCATTTATTGTTATTATTATAGTGAGTTTGACATATAATTAATTTTCATCACTCGATCATGACTCCTTGTTGGCAGTCCGTACTTGCTGTCATGCTGGCAAAAGTAGAGGTTTCGATCAATTTTACCTACTACTGAAATGAAAGCAATATTTCAACTACTGAGTCAAGTTGATCAAGTACTGAGTCGAGTCAAGTCATAGAAAATAGAATTAATCTACTTGTACAGAAATCGTTGACACCTTCGTTGACAGAATGCCACATGGCGGCCCCCTATTGAGGGGGCGCCTGCGGCGGGGGGCCCACAACAGGCGCTCCCCCAATAGGGGGCCGCCATGTGGCATTCTGTCAACGAAAGTATCAAAGATTTCTGTACAAGTAGCGCGATCGTAGAAAATAAGCCCTATAAAACAAAGCATTATCACTATACGAAATGAAGCATCAACCAAATAACGTCAAAAGTCTCTTAATAAAGGGAAAGAAAAGATGAGGGAGCGTCATTATTAACTAAATATTATTGATGATGATTGAATAGCATAATAGATTATGTTCGTCGAAAACCATTGTCCTCTGCCTATTTTTATTACATTATTATACGCTTCTTTGACACTCATAAATACATAATAGTTGTGTGTGTTTTTCCTACCCAATTTTAGATTCAATATACTCTCAATTTAAGAAAATGTCTACACATCTATGTAATTGATTTTAAAGAACAATCTACGATCCTACATTCCGACTACTAAACCCTCTTTTAATTACTAAATATTTTTATATTTGACTGATTTGGATGAACTAAAAAAGAATCTATTTCTAGCATTCATCATTTCATTTTGAACGTTACAAAAAAAATTCACAATTTATTTACTCTGATACCACATTAAATTTATTTGTCAGAAGTGTGAAATTTTAAAGAAAAATAACAATTGTTTTTATATTTAAACGGTCTTCGAAAACTAAGGGAACGGTCAGTTTAACTAGAAAACTTACTTGCAAGTAACCGGTGAAAAAATATGTTCTATACCTTTCTCGGTTCTACTTATGTAGAGTTAAAAATTGAAAAGATTCATTCTATTATTAAAAATTCTAGGATGATATCGAAACAATAAATTTTACATTTTTTAAACATAGGAAGAAAAAAAAAATATTAAAATAAAACAATTAGCAAATAATGAGGTGGCGCGATATAACTTCCCCGCCTCTACTGGCTCTATTTCTCAACCATATTTAACTGAAATTTCCTGCATTTTTTTTTTTTTTTTGCCTTTTTAATAACATTTATTTATTTAAATTTTTCGTAATTCTTCTATTAAGAAATAATACACACCCAATTTTCTTCTTTGCGAGAAATTACAGGTACTTATTTACATAGAATCCTATCAAAAAAATTTAGCTGGGAAGATTTATTTCTAAAAAACACTATCTTTTTGCTTATCTATGTGTTTTTTGTAGACTGCTAATGGGGTTTTGGATCAGAGTGTTTGACTAAATTGAAGAAATTTTGAAAAAGAATCAGAAATTTTATTAGATTGGGTTCTATTTTTCGGTGGATTTTTTATTTTTTTATTTTTTTTCCCAAATAAATCTATCTGAAAATTGGTTTTTTATGGTTTGTGTATGGAGATTAAACGCGAAATCTTCTGATATACTCAGAATTAGGAACAACGTCTGACAAAGTACAGAAATTATTGCACGTAATTTATCCATGTAAATTCCTCAATCTATCAAGTTTGGGTTTTTATGGAAAAAAAAAAAAAAAAGATATTTATTGATTTCCGTTCCTGAATCTGTAAAATTAAACTACATATTAAAAATTATCTCTATGGTTAAAAAGGAGAAAATATTTTTTTATTTAATTTCTCAGAATAGCGATTTTATTTTATTTTATTTTTTCCTTTTTGGTGTTTTGTGTATTTATTGTACTGCGTGTTCATGTTGATGAATAATGATTTCTAGTAAAAACTCTTAACATTATTATCATACTAATTAGCTCTAATCATTTTTTGAATTTATATATAATTAGTTAATTCACAGTGAACTATATTAAAAAAATTTATGAATCTGACAGTAGAGATTTACCATTTCTTGATTTTGGGAAAACCCAGTTTTTAATTCCCATTGATAAAAGGCTCATTATGTGAATTCACACACTGATATGTGTGTATGTGTGACCCCCCCCCCCCCCCCCCAAATCCACCCTCCCACATGGGTGGGCTGGGTTGGCACTTTCAGTGAATTCCCTATCAGGAAAAGGAGGTGGCTAGGGGAAAGAGGGAACAGCCCAGTAAGGCTCCATTTTGAATGTTGCTGAGTGTGTGTAGCTTCTGCCCTCAGAGCAATGGCACTCCTGTGTGAGAGGGACAAAAAGTTTGGGACCAAGAAAACAAAAGAAGAAACAAGAAATTAATATAGAAAAAGAAAAAAAAAATGGAGAAACAAACAACAAAGAGGCATTTTTATCCTACACACCCTTCTCTTTACTCTATTCCCATATCCCTATTCACTTCCTCGGCTCTTACCCTTCTCCATTTCCAAGGAAGGGAATTCACCAGCTATCATTCGATTTTTCTTCTTTTTGATGTTTCATTTTTTACTGTCTTTTTGGTGGGGGTGATTTGACAGAATTTATGCCAGTTTTAATGATTATGGAAAATCCATTTGCATTTGTTGGTTGAAGTAATCATATTCAATCTGGTTCAGATCTGAAAATCTGTAAAGATGTATTCTCTTAACATCCTTTCCTTTTTCGTCAAGCGTTGTTCTTTTCTTTTCTTTAGTTTTCTATCCCTGGTGCCTTACTTTTGGCTTTAAATTTGTATGGCAGATTTTTATCTGAGAAAAGGGTCTCCTTTTAGAGTAATTGTTCTAGTTACATAGTTGTTTAATTGTCAGTTTAATAAAAGCCTGTCAAAAAGTGTTATGATCATTAGCATATGAAGGGGGGTATCAATGTGGTCTAATCCGCAAAGTTTGGATGGATGTATGTGAATCAAGGGTAGCATTACGGAAGCACTCCACAGTGGAGACTACAAAACCATCATTGGTGAATGCTGACAATAAAAATGGAACCATTGGACGGTCCCAAACCAGAGAAGTTAGTTCTAGGTATAGGTCACCTACTCCATCTACAGCCTCTAGTCCAAAGCATTGCCGTTCGCCAAATGCCACTAGAACAACAACGTCGTCAATTGTATCAGTAACTAAGAGGTCAGCGTCAGCTGACAGGAAGCGTCCTACCACTCCATTATCACCTCGAAGTCCACATGCATCAACCCCAGTCCAGGATACAACTGCAGAAATGCTACTGACATCAAGAAAGATAATAGGTAATAAGTTACCAGAGTCTTTATGGCCTTCTAAAATGCGGAGTCTCAGTGTTTCTTTCCAATCTGATGCCTTTTCTCTCCCTATATGTAAGAGAGAGAAACCAGTGTCTCATGGTCTTTCTGACCTCACTTTGAAGTCATCAGTGAATGGAGTGCTTAAACAGGGCAAAAGACCACCGGCTTCAAGGAAACCTCCACCAGAGAGGAAAAGGAGCCCAAATAAGGGAAAGAATTCTACTGATCAATCAGAGAATTCCAGACCAATTGATGGTTTACGTACTCAACTGGTGGATCAGCATCGATGGCCAAGCCGAACAGGTGGAAAAGTGTTCTCCAATGCTTTAAACAGAAATACTGATCTCACTGATAAGACCAGTAATACTTCTTTAACCCACTCAGTAGCAGGTTCACTGAACCTGAGGAGATTATCTTTGGATGAGGCTAGTAAACCTTTACCAGAAACTTCCAGTGCCTTGTTAACATGTGTATCTCGTGAAAGTGAGAAAAAAATGCTGTGGGGTTGTTCAGTTGTTGATAGTTCACAGCGGATAAAAAAGACAGTTTCTTCAACCTCATTGAAGAGAGAAACCTTAGGGAATTCTGCTGTTAAACATCAATCTTTGCCGACTCCTGGACCATGTCCTGCATCACCCTATGCCTCTAGAGTCAGTCCAACCCAAGCAAAGGCCGTCAATCCTCCTTCTAGAGGACCCAGTCCTGCTCGGGTAAGACCATCCAGTCCATCAAGGCAAGTCCAGATTTCAACTTCTGTCCTCAGTTTTATTGTGGATATTAAGAGAGGCAAGAAGGCTGCAAATCACATAGAAGATGTTCATCAATTGCGGTTGCTATACAATCGACTCTTGCAATGGCGATATGTCAATGCCAGGACAAATTCTGCACTGCATTCTCAGAAAATAAAGGCAGAGGTACAAGACATTACTTTGTGGAGCTTTCATATACATTTTAAATATTAATTTGTGTCTGTGTTTTTGTTATGTTCTTTTTGTTTGTTTGCTTTATGTGTTCCGTAAACTAAATTCAGTAAATTGCCTTTCACTGGGTAAAAACTGCTGTTCTTTTGCGTTGAAGAATTAACCCTTTGTGATTTATCTGGTGAATGCCATGATTAGCAAGCTGGTGAAAACTCTGTAATTGATGAGCAGTTAGCAATATTGATTAGATAATTTAATCATTATTGGAAAACAAAATTCTTAGCAATTTTCTGAGAGTTAGATGGACATCCTTCAACCTTTGTAAGATACCCTGTCCTCAACTAGCTTCTTATGATTGGAATTGAATATTAGTTGTAAATTCAGTTTTTGCTGCCTTTTGCATTAATTTCACCTGTATTTTAATTATTTATTTGCAGAAATTGATGTACAATGTTTGGAGAGCAACTGTGGATCTATGTATATCAGTGATTGATAAAAGGATTGGCCTCCAGCAGCTGAGACATAAGTTGAAGCTCCACACAGTTTTCAACAACCAAGTAATAGCTCTCTTAAAGTAGAGTTCATCAAAAACGAATTATTGTATTTTATGTTTCTACTATGTTCTTCGGTTGTCTCTTTTCTATTTTGATACAAAAACAGATACTACGAAGTAATCTTTATTTCCTATCAAATTCTGTTCACAGCCTCGAACCTGAAAGATGACTAACCTGGAAGTTTCTTGTAGAGCTTTTCTCCATTGTAGTTCATACATGCAACAGATTCTTTTCTCCTTCAGTGACAGTAACTCAGTAAAACATGGAGTAATGGAAAATCCTATTGTCTAACTCCAACTAAACTTGTTAAGTAAGCAAAATTTAGTGCCAATGTATTCTCCCCAATATCTGCAGTCAGCTTATCCAAAGAAATACCTATCAAAACCAGTTACTTGATAATGGATCTTATCCAAAAGCCATGCACTGGCTTGGTTTTGAAAGACTGCTGACTGTAAAGCTTGTTTGGTATGGTGTTTGCAAGTTGCACAAGTTTTTGTACATCTATAAACATTGTGCAATTTTATCTTCAACTGATCTATTCAGTTGAAGTTGTCTTGCTTTCTTTTGGAAATTTATCATGACTGGTATTTGACGTACTAATTATGACTAATAGATCTTCCGAAACATTCAATTTGATGATATCCTGGAGGAAATGGGAGATAGATATTTATGGTATAGTAATAACCTTGTGCTTTGCTATGAATCAAACAAATTATAGCTTTGTCGAACTTTATGAATTGCTTTTGCAAGTGTCTTGCAAACTGGTCCTCCTGAAATTATGTGCTTTCTGAGAGTAAATTCATCTCCACTCCAATTTTAAATAAAAACAATCGAAAACATGAATAAACTCCAACTTTCTATTGAAAGGTCCATCTGATATACATACATTTCTTTGTAATACTTATATACGTAAAATATATTTTTAGGAAGTTTTTTTTATTGCATGTTAAACTTTTGCATCATTGATGTCCTAAATATTCTATTGCATACAACCCTTCTCAGCTGGCCTGTTTAGATGAGTGGGCTTCTATTGAAAGGGATCATACTAACGTGTTATCCTGGACTATACAAGATCTTCAGGCTAGCACTCTCCGTCTTCCAGTCACTGGAGGGGCAAAGGTATATCAGTTTCTCACAAGTTGCTGAGACTCAAATTTATACAAGTGAAGTTACTGATTAATTGGATTTGCAATTTTACAGGGGGACATTGAAACAATTAAGGCAGCTGTTTGCTCAGCAGTTGATGTGATACAGGTGTTGGGATCCTCCATAGGCTCCATATTTCAACAGGTGAGATGTTTCTGTTATTATACTTGTTAGTCTAGGATTAGTCAACATGACTGGGAAAATGATGTCATATTATTGTGTCCATATTCTACACTCCAATAGGTTAATTTATTGACCCAGTACAATTAGGCTACCCTAATTGTTGATTTTGGTAATACCAAAGTATTCAACCACTTCCATCTCACAATTTACTAAATGGGAAGTCAATGGACCTCATCATCTAAAGGGGACGAATACCACCGAGGTTTCGAGAAATATTTGCTCACATACCATAGCCAACTATCTATCCTGGGATGGTGACAAGTGACTAAAATTCATAAATCTACCTTGCTTCTTGTCTAAGCTTACTTCAACCAGTGTCAATAGTCTTGGTATACTTTTCTTTTCTGTTTCTGCCTTTTGGAGAAATTCCTAAAGAGATCAAGGTTATAGGCCCATGACCTTCCATAATTTTCTTGCATTTCAGTTGAGCATTAATACAAGTATAAGTTGGTTCATATATGTCCAATCCAATAGTCATGCTTGTATTTCATACTGTTTCCTTATCATAAACTTTTAAGACTTCACCTGAAATGATTTGATCTGATTTCTTCTTTTATATAATGCAGGTGGAGGGGATGAACAGTAAGGTTTCTGAATTTGCTGAAGCAGCAGCCAAAGAGAGAGCGATGCTTGATGAATGTGAGTCTCTTTTGGCTTACACAGCGGCTATCCAGGTGAGGAAGATGCTATAATATTGCACCTTAAAATTGTTCTTTACTTTTTTTTTTTCAATATGTATGCAATGGTTGTCGTTAAGCACCAATGCATTATCAAGAACTATTGTTCAGAGGTGGAGGGACAGAGGAATCTATATTACAAATTGTTGGAAAAACTGGAAAATAGGCTTGACTTTGGCACTAGTTTTGAGCGGGATAGGCTGACTTTGGCACTAGTTTTGAGAGGGACCCGCTTGGCTATTTTGAAAGATGAAAGTTGATTTGTGTTCTCCTCCGTGAGTACATCAAAATCATATATTTACTTGTCAAAAATGATGCTCGGGTGAATGAGAAATTGAAGCTCAAAGTATGCCATGTGAAAGGAGTTTATGTTGGTGGGAAAGCAAAAATTTAAGCTTTGTCCCACATAGGAAGTGGATGAAAATTAAAACCACTTTATAAAGGATTGCACTTTAGAATGGTGTAATCATGTGTAGCATAGAGGCTCTCTCCATGTGCGCGCGCAGGGGGGGTGCAAATCTTGGACCGAAATTGGCTTCAGACCTTGAACTTGCGTGCGAGCGCGAACTGCGTACACGAATGTCGGACCGAAAGGAGCAAAATTGGCCCCTTAGGAGTGTCCACGTTTTGCTACATTTTTTAATTTCTTCAATAGACTTTTGGTTTTCCAAAACTGTTGAAACTCCTAAAACTCCAATGTTAATTGCTATGAAGTTATTGAGCAATTAGTCTACAGTTGTCTATATATTCATCTCGTTTTTCCAGTTTGCAGTACACGACTCCATCTGCAATTTCTGTTTCTCCTACATACAGTCTCCGTTTTGTATTTTTTTTTTTCGATCTTGTTCGAGTCCGGTGGTGATATTATTCAGACACATAGTCAGTTCGCCGGAGTGGTCTCTGTGGTGCTCAGAAACTACTGGTTCTACCGTTGTATCCTGGGAAGCAGACGTTCAGTTCAATCCTCAAGCACGTACGGTGAGGGGGCGAATCTGTTTTAAGGAAACTGTGTTTGACACAGGCCTCGGGTTAAAAGTGTTATACGGTTTTAACAGATTCTGGTTGTTCATTTTGTTCTGCAATTGTTTTATTGTTTACTACAATATATATATATATATATTTTACAGTATATTGTAATATAAGCAAACTGTATTTGTAAATACAGTTTTTATTCTGTTCATCAAATTGGTATCAAGTTGTAAATCCGGTATTGAAATTGAAACAATTTTCCTACACAAATCTCCTCCTTGCCCCTATCTACGTCTCTCTCTCTCTATATCTAAATATTTTCTTCTAAAAATATCACATTTAAAGAAGAGAGGCAAATTAAACTCACGTTTTCAACTGGATGATCATCCGTTTCTGATATATTGTGAATGTATTAAGCTATAGGCTCAGGAACCTGTAGAAACTTAGTACGAGGAGAAAAAGGAAACTATGTAATATATGTTGAGATATTTACACAACAGAGTAGTGTAAACCAAACGGAGGACATGTATATATTGATACTTCCTTGAAAATTATTGTGTTTGATTATAATTTATTGATTTTGAGTACAACTAGAAGTAATTATTTTTATCTTGTATTCTTTATATTACGATCGGTGTATGCAATAGCTGCTTCATATAATTAATGTTTGACACATAGCAGGTTGAAGAATATAGCCTTAAAACTCAGTTGATGCAGTTGAGACAAGCTCGAGCAGTGTTGAACCACCGAATTAACAAGTCTTTGAGTACATGACACTAACAAACGGTTTCACCTCATCAGCAAAGAAGATTTCTCGGCCAATCTTTTAATTGTAAGTGACTACCTTATTTTTCCTTCTTGCATGTAAATCTCATGTATCATCACTGGAAAAATGTAAAGAGCACAAATATATTGAAATTCCAGATACTCGAAAAATGTATTCAACGTGGTGAATATTAGCGTTATACATATATACAAGGCTATAAACTAGAGAGTTATCTTTGAAATCGAAGAGATTATTGAAGCACGCAAATATATGATTGAAGATGACAATTCCTGCTGGATAAGAGACATTACATTCATGATTTAATAGGTAAAGACGTGTTTAAATCCTGAAGAAGATATTTAGTAGATTTAATCGATAACCAGGAGGTTGAGCAGGGTTCTCAAAGTACTATTGAGTATGCAGAGAACTGGCACAATCGGCATTTGAGTAGACATGCAGTCAATCAATCAGGCTCTTGGAGAGAAAACAATCTTGTTGATCAGACTGCGTACTAAAAGAAAGAGAAGTTAAACTTGATCGTTAGCATCTATTGTAAATTGTATTATATGTAATTTTTAGTGAATTTATGATACACCATCTATATAAATTCAAGAGTTCGATCTTTGATAAATTTTATTGGAACTTTACAGGTATTAATCCATTTTTGAGTTACCCGTTTCTTGTTGTGTACCATTGTCATATCGGTCCTTCTGTATAGGCATTCTTATGGACCGAGTTTGAGCTCGCTTTACTGATAGTTGACGAGTAATACTTCAGTTCGACTGAATGAATTTTATTTTGGCATTGCTTAAACAACTCAATTGTGTTAATGTTGTAACCTCGATAATTTTAGTTGGTTTGGTTGCGCTACCATGTAGCCCATGCGTATGTGTTTTGTATGTTGAACTGAATTGTAACAGCCTGGACAACTCACAAAAATCTCACTAGTTTCTCTTCTTTAGCCGTGTCCAATCCATTGTATGAAACATATCATAAATCATAATGTAAGAGCTTGCATGAAAACTGAACTAAATATTGTCATTTCAGAGAAATGGATTAGTATGAAACTATTTGATTTGTGGATAATCATGTACATATATATAACTATTAACATCGTTCTTGCAGAAAAGGGTTTCTCTTGATGCAATAGATTTTCCATTTGGATTTATAAATTAATATCAGATGGAA
The DNA here is from genome assembly GCA_019097785.1 of Fraxinus excelsior. Taxonomy (NCBI): domain Eukaryota; kingdom Viridiplantae; phylum Streptophyta; class Magnoliopsida; order Lamiales; family Oleaceae; genus Fraxinus; species Fraxinus excelsior. The sequence goes on from CM032630.1 coordinate 2,924,627, forward strand.
TTAAGGCATGAATACAATGCTTGAGGAAACAAAACTGAGGGGAATCCACCACTGTATATTCTGGGGGCTGAAATCACAACGGCTTTTCAAAGCACACCACCTTTTGAATCCTTGTGTGTATAATGAGAAGTTGAAAAGCTAACTTCAGGCATAATGCTCACTGAAGATGTTGGCTATTTTTGTGATATTATATCAAGCGAATTATTCTTGTGCACGTTAATCTATACAAGACTATGGGATCTCTGCAAGATCCCAGGTTTAGTAAAAAGAGTCTGTACTACCTTCGATTTCTTTAATACACTCAGACACCTGCTGAAACTTCATTTGCTGTCGACTTATCCTTCTTCTTTGGTGGTTCTTGAGCTTTTTGAGCAACAGCTTTATTTGGAACCAATATTATGAAGACGTTCCTATCACGGAAATTTTTGTTCTCCTCAACTGCAAGCTGTGAACATCACCGAGTGAAATGTTCAAATGGGAAATGCAGATAAAAAATAAGGGATGATACAGACATGACAGACATAAAGTTGTAGATCTTATTGAAAGCAATAAAAAGAAGCATTAGGGTGTACAAAGTAGCAGATCAAAGGAACGTCCAGAAATTCAAGCTCCAGATCGATGGTCCGATGTGCCATTACCAAGAGAGATACGGTTGAAAACCCATAAGCACAACATCAAAATAAAGTTATCCAGCAAACAGATCAATGAAAAATTGGCTTTTCCTGTACACGTAAACCCAAATATCTTGACTTAATATTTAGTGTGGTGTAGATTATTAGTATGAACCAACAAGGACCACCAGTGAAGCACAGAGACAAGCATTGCATGGACCACCGGTGAAGCACGGAGATAAGCATTGCATGGATCACCATGTTGGTTCATATCAAACTCCAGCAAGGTAAAGTGTTAGTATCCAACACGTATTAGACACAACACACATCGAACACGACTAGACACACGTCAGATTTGCCACGTGACATGTCCTCCCTTCCCCTTCAGACGCCAACATGTTTCAGATAAAAATTTAGAGAAATTACAACATTACAACATTAGGGAACAAAACATCTTCCAAACATAATATGATCAATTTGATACTTTCAGCAAATATGTCGTAACAAATCAACCAGGATCCAGTAAACTAGCCCTAAAAGGGGGAAAGAAAAAGGAGAGTACTCGTGGGGGGAGAGAGGAAGAGTGATGAGTTGGACTGGGGACGAAGGAGAGATGGTATGAGCCCACTAATAATGAGTAGTATATTTTTTTTCTTCGAAAAAATAATTAAATAAAAAACATAAACAATTAACTTCATATTATTTATTCAATGTGTCAATCATATCCTACTTATTTGATAAACCGCGTGTCAGCATGTTCATATCCCATGACTGCAAGGCTAACGAGATAGGAAAGTATTGTGCTGATTCTAGCAAGACATACTAATGATTCATGGTAAGATTAGTTCTCATTATGGTAATTTTGACAAATGAGGTTTTTGTGAAGTTCACAGAGATGCAGATACCATATTCCCATCAACTACCAGTTACCAATTGCGGTTAAATAATATCTTCTGGCGTCAACTAGTAAATACCACAGAAAACCAAAGCTCTTCTAGGAGGCAATGCTAAATAAAGGAAAAGCTTTGAGCAGATAAGGTTAGAAATTATCGACGCAATTCTGTTTGTTTGACGCATCCTATTGAAACCCAGAAAAAGTTAATGACAGAAAGACAGAGAAATGAGAAAAGCACTCCAGACACTCAGGGCTGTTCTCTTTATCATTTTCAAGTCGTTTTCTATTTTCGATTTTCCAAAACAGTGAAAACGCGTTCTCTTTTCTATTTTCGAAAAAGCGTTTTTGAAAACAAGTTAAAAATTTACAAAGAAAATCCAAAACGACAAATTTGTCGTTTTGAGTGTTAATCAAATCAAAATTTTCAAAACACGTTTTAGATATTTTCAAAATGTAAAAAGAAAAAAAAAAAAAACACATTTTCAACAATTTCAAAATGGACACTCAAAACATAAAATAAATTCAAAACACAAAACAAGAAGAGGACATCCCCCAAAGCTCTTTTATTACAGTTGGCATGCGTGGTTTTAATTCAACTCAGAAACATGCACCAAGACTCGAGTGAGCACACCAAATCACTTGTAACATTCATTTGACAAGGTGAAGATATATAGTACAAATTACCTCCCCGACATCATTCTGAAACCGTCTGATGAGCTCTATGGCATTATTTCTAAAATCATTTTCACGCCCCTTCAAGTTCACTATAATCTTTACCTGCAGAAATCCTCTGAATATCATTAGCATGGAGAGTACATTAATAAATCTACCTTTGTGAGTAATGGAACGTGCAGTCATATAAGAATTCAAATAAACCTTATCACCATTGTTTAGAAACTTCTTAGCTGCTTTTAAACGCACAGAGTAATCATGCACATCGATATTGTAACTGCCATCAAAAAGCAGTAAAAGTTTCAAGATAATATGGAATTATCATGCACACCAATTTTGTTAGCAATAAATGCTTATTGGGAAAAAAAATATCTCATTTCTCTGATCTTTGATTCAAAGTCGAAGAAAATACAAATATCCTTTAACATTAAATTCAAATACTGCAACTATGAAGGAGATAATTGGCCGTATCACATTAGCCAGCAAGTGTCACAAACTTTTTTCCTCAGTACAATCGACTCATCAAATATCTTTTCCAGTAACTACAGACTGCATTTTTTACATTAGAAATAGAACGTTCGTTAAATGCATCTCCATTCCTTTAGCAACTCCCATTCAGGTGCATGACGATAATTTTTGCTCTCCTCTTCTCTTAATTTAACAAATGCAAGCAGCAATTCATATTCGGGAGATGGGCATGACAAGTAAAAATAGAAAGAAAGTGGGAGGTAATGCATGGATATAAGAAATCATAATCAGCAGAAAATAGCTAAGGGACACAAGTACCACTGGAATAAGGTAAAAAGAATGGTATGGTTTTTATTTATATCGCATGGCTTGTGAATACTTTTTTATCATGTACATTGGATTGTCAATGTAATTGCTATGCAACTTAAACATATACTGCCTGTTGATAATAATCCTACATCTATTCCTTTAGCATCTCTAACAAACATATGATGCATGGTAAGGAACAGTGAATAGCCTTCATCCTCGACTAGTACATCCCTTTAGTATAACACAATTCTCTTAAAATTACATTTCTAGATAAATATATCAATCGTATTACCTTTGAACTTTCTATAATTATATAATTAATACACGTCAGCTTTCAAGATTAACTAGTGGTAGCTTAGCGAGAAACCCATAAATTCTGATCACGTTTTTATTCTTAAGTATATGGTAAAGGAGTGTCAAGGACCTCTCAATTTCAGCCCTCCAACTATGAGAATACCAATATTTATGCGTATGAGGGTGACCAAACACCCACTAACAACAAATGTAGCAGTATGTTCTAAGTATTCCTTACTCCTTACGATATTCCTACAATTTTTATCAGTGCACTCTCCCTCTAATTGACAAAAAACTTGTATAAGATGTAAAAGCACAAATTTGAACGTATTTTTTAATGTATATTTGGTTGAGTAATAGACTCTTCAAGTAATCAGTTCAATAAATACTTTTTACAAGTGTATCCCGTGACAAAAGAATATATTAATAGACTGATGGTGAAAATGAATAAGGTTTCAATAGATACATTTAGTGCAGGGTTTTTATGACTTTTAGTACAGGGTTTTTTATGACTTCATAAAAACCCTATACTAATGTGTTGTAAAAATTACCAACGGACAAGAAGTAAAATACAGACAACCCCACTCACCCACCCACTAAATAAAAATTACTTTAGCTCTGCTACAAGTAATTTCCAGTGCATCAGTAAAATACTCAGGCTCGTAGCACATTGTTGAGGTCCAAGAATTAGTTCTATATACTTCCCAACCCAACTCTGTAGAACCATTTGCTGCAACTAACTTGATTGTGGTACTTTTATCAGCATATGGAATTTATACAAACTTTCTTTGCTTTAGGAAATAAATCCTACAACATGCTCACCCCCAACAACTCACTAAAACACAAAGAAGGAAATCAGGAAAGAGAAGAAAAAGAAACGTCTGCTTCCAAATAAATTCTCTACAGGACCAAGTCCCAACGCACACTGTAAAAATTAGTCATATAAGTGTCCATCAATGAATTGTTGGGTTCCATTTCCTAACTGACACGTGTTTGGCATATGTTTAGATTTTTAACTTTTTCTTAAGATTTATTTTCTAGTGCACGTCCTCAATATATCATTCAGTAGAAGACAATTATGCACCTAACAATAACATCTAGTATTCTTTGATTGCATATAAGCCCTTTATGCAACAATCAACAACAAGACTTGTACCTAGAATTGGAGACATATTTAGCCCATGTTTGGTGCACATTAAAATTTTCATTCTTATTCTTCTACTCATTTCCAACCACACATTCTTCAATAAAATAATATTTTTCATCACATCAATAATTTTTCCATTTTTTTTCAATCACACATTCTCTATCAATTTACTATTTCAGAATACATTCTTTCCAAATAATGTGGCTCAAACACACCCTTAGGTTAACCATCCTAGCTCAAAAATGAAGTAAAATATGTAAAGTGAACTAGCATTTCCAAGACAAGAAACTTCTATATATGATAGTGAATTTGAAATTTCTAAATTTCATTTCACAGGTATCTTATGCTTTTAACATCCCAAAAACTCACTAACATAAATACATACAAAAAATGTTAAACTACTGGAGCTATGCTCTCAAAGCTTAAAAAGCCTAGTTTCCATTACAAATCAGTTTGCATATAGAACATGGAAAAACTAGAAGCAGCAAATAAAATGAAAAAAGAAGCAACTACTACAACTTTTAAGTTTTACATAACAGAAATCCAATTATAAGTTACAGCAAGATCAGGAGACAATGAAAAATTACAATTTGTAAGAAAACCACAGTATTATAAATTCCATAACTACGAATCTTACCCCATCTTGAGTTCCTTCAAATCCATGCGGCTGGCTGCCATTGATATCAGTACGTCAATTTGAGTAATTTTCTGATTTTAAGATTAATGTCAGAAACAGAGACAAATGGCAACGTTTGAAAATCGTTGACTCTCACCAAGACTTTTCTTCTGCTGATCTCGTTTCTTCTTCTGCAGCTCATATCTATATTTACTGCAGAAGTCATAAAAAGCAACACATCAATGCACTTCAGTCACTAAGCAACTGTGACAAGAAATAGACAACAAATACAGGACAGTGGATGTGGATGGGGTTGTGGATAGAAATAAATAACATCCTTAATTTGTCGCTGTGATATTCTAAATTTAAGGAGTGCTTAGCTACGTATCTTCCAAACTTCTATTAACTGATCATATTGTCAATGTCTAGCAAAATTTTGATAGATTACTCCATTTGATTTAATTGGCTAAAATACCAAATTTGCTGAAGCAATTAACAGAACCAAAAAGTATATATTCTTACTTGTAATCCATTATTCTGACAACTGGAGGTTCTGCGTCTGGAGATAATATCACCTAAAAGATAAAAGCAAGAAAAAGGCAAAACAGAGATTAAGCCTGTGCGAGAATTGAGAGGGACAATTGACGGCAGAAAGATGGATGAAAAATAAATTTGACCACTCAATTGAGCTCTTCTTCCAATGTACACAGAATCAATGAGTACTGAATATTTCCAGACTGAAATATAATTCAAAATAAAAAACTAGGATAAAAATACTCCCTTCTTTTTTCACAAAATAAAGACAAAAAGACTTATATGAAGAAAAACACTGGGAAAAAATATATTAGAAGTAATGGGCCACAGGTATCATTGACTGAACTGATTATACATAAATTTCCCCGAAAAGGATATGTATTTCCAAGAAGGAAACAAGTTTGTGTCAAACATGAATCAAGCACCAGATTGTCCAGTTGTTGTCAACCATTCTTGCAATACTTCTTTCATGATGTCAATACATAAACTAGAGTCTGCTGGACGCAGCAAGCATGGGATAAGTCAATTTTCAAGATTAATAAGAGCAAAATGGGCTGAATCAGCAAATTATTCATTTGAATTTTTCGATAATGGTTATTAGCAATTAAGTTTTTTTTTTCCTTTTCTTTTCATAATTATGGAATTAAATAATTGATTCTTAGTTGACATGATTTTTTTGTTTTCATAAAAATCGAAATATTTCTTTCTTCCGATTGAGATCATAATTTATGGTTCTTTTCATTAAGATAGTAAATATGGCATAAATAACTGTTCTTTAGCTAAGAATATATTTGTTTCCTTACATTATTATTTTCTTATTTTCGAAATATGTGACTTGGTATATAAATTTTTCCATTTTGAAAAGACAATTGTAATGCCAAATTAAGTTAAATTAAAACCATGACGACAGGTGAGCAGGGGTAGGACATTTGAGATTTTATGTGTAAAATATATGTTCCTTCTATGCACTTCAAAACCAAAGTATAGATTGAAACTAATCCCAATTCTAAAGAATGGTCTGTATGACAGCCCTCATTTAAACAAATAGTTAACCAATAGTTTACTTTCATCAACACGAACTGTTGAAATTTTAAAATAGAATCTTGTCTTTAAATTGCCAACCGGTCTAAGGCACCACCCCCTCCAAAGCTCTTCCCTTAAGAAAAAGTAAAAGGAAGAACTGAAGAGGAACTATTGTATCCACTACTATTGAAAATAATTTACACAATTGGCTTAAAATTGCCCCCTCAAAATCAACTATTATCACAGTCAGTAACTACAATATAATTGCCGCAATAATATTCCCACTCGTATAAAAATCCAAAAACATTGAAAATAAAGAAATTCTAAAAATTCGATGTAAAAATTAAGAGCATACCAAGTCAAGCTCCGCATTATCAGCCATTTGTAGAGCCTCACCTTTTGACACTATTCCAACCTACACAATGCAGGAGACACTGATTAAATACCCATTTTGGTGCATCATTATGCCATCACTTATAATCTACACAGTGTAGTCCAAGTACTCACCATGTTTTGCTGCTGATCAATAAGCCTAACTTTATCTGACCTATTTTAAAAAAAAAACCAGCAAATACCAAAATCAAATACCCAAAAGTAAAATTTAAATAATAAAAAAAAAATCCTCACTTTAGCGCTATAAGATTAAAGATTCCATTTTTATGACAACTTAGAAAGGCTAAAGCCTTATAGTTACCTGATGGAAGAAATATCAAGTGCCTGATCATCATTAGACTTGGGCTTTCGGGAGGACCCACCTCCTCCACCGTAGCGGGATACAATAACGGTGGTTGTATAGGAGACGGAGGGCAATCGGGTGGCGGGTCTTTGGAGGCGGAGAGCGAAGAGGTTGGAGTGAAAAGAGAGGGGTCTGAGGGGTTTTGAGAGTTGGAGTTTGAAGGGATGATGGAAAGTGCTGGTGAAACCAGCCATAGTGGGTGGGGAGAGGCTGCAGTGTGCTGAGTTTCAATTTGAGAACATGGAGTGGATCTTATCCGTTATTTTAGCTTCTTTCTTTCGGCAGTAATGTGATTTTGCCATGATCTTAATATGGTATCGCATTGGAGATTAAAATTAAATTTTTAATAAATATTGACAAAAGTAGATAAAATGTATAATTAAAAATTTATGAATTTCAAAGTGATTTTGTACTATTTACATTCATAAAAACAAGAAATAGGGTTCGGGTACGGAGGGAAAGGAAAAGGGCAATGCATATCGAGATATAGATAATGTGCGTGCTCTTTTACTTTTAGTTTCTACCTCCATTTACTCTAAACTTTAAATTTTTGGATTTACGTAATTCTTTGACCGAATTTACATCACCTTAATACCAAGCATAGTTCTTCTCAATACTATTTCATGAATTTATAGAAAGGGCCATTACACTCATTTGGTATTTTTTCTTTCTCTTTTCAAAATATTGTTTACCATTTCCTTGTTATCTTAAATAAAATTATATTTTCCTTTTCATAGTAAATTTTTTGTATTTAACAAATTAAAGTTAGTTAAGGCACGCTTGTATACCTATCTTTGCACCTCTTCACCGATAGGTGCCACCATTCTTCATTCAATTTAAATAAATAAAATCAAATTTAAAGACTCGTCAAAACCTGATTTTGTGATTTGACTTTTTCATATTATAATCTTCAATTATTCTTGTAATGAAAAGATGATTTCACAATTTTAGTAATAGTAAAAGATCATTTTGTCTCTTTTATATGACTTAATTATCACAATTCCACATCCATGTACTCATCACCGCAACTCCACTAATTAAAAAATCATTTCTTTTAAAGTTGTAAAGAAAGATATAATTTATCACCTCGACCCACTACCTTGATATGCTTCAAATGGAGCCACTAATGGCATACTATAGTAATAAGTTTTTTGCATTACATACTACGTAAGCGAAGAACTTTGTTACAAGAAAGAAAGAAACTTTCATTCCACAATGCAACCCTTTTTTACAAAATATACAATCTATCAATTTTCATGTCCAACATTAGAAAAACAAAAGAAGAAATGACATTTTAAGAAAGCATATATTGGACAAAAGTACAACAAGAAACACAGAACCAAAATTAGATCTAATCTCACAGCTTCTTAGTGATTTAGTCAACCTCTTCAATCTTCAGCCTAGTGCCACCACCACAGGTACCAAAACCATCGCCACCACCATCCCTACTAGGTATGTCTTCACCCATAGGTGCACCGCCACCACCTTGATCCATCTTTGAAATAATAGGATTACAAATTCCTTCAAGCTCATCAACTTCGGCCAACTGGTTCCTATCCACCCCCTCAATTGCCACCTCCATAGCACTCACAATCTTTTGTTTCTCCAATGGATTCAACTTGCTAGCAAACTTCTCATCCATAGCAACGTTCCTCATATTATACGCGTAATTCTCTAACGCATTCTTCACGTCCACCTTCTTCTTCACTTCCTCGTCCCCAGCCTTGTACCTCTCAACATCTTGCACCATTTTTCTCGATATCTTCTTTGCTCAATCTTCCTATATCATTCGTGATTGTGATCTCATTCTTCACACCAGCAGTTTTGTTCTCTGCCATGACATCATGATGCCATTAGCATCAATGTCAAAAGGTCACATTGATCTGTGGCACACCTCTAGGTACAGAGGAATGTTGTGACTTACGGATACAACTTGTGGTAAAAACTCTTCAAACCACAAGTAACAACGAATTCAAACAATTCTTCTTATCTCTACAAGAAATAATTTTTGGAAAAGATTTTTGGAGACGTTTTGCAAGAGATTTTGATGCAAAAATTGATATGAGATGCATAATGGACGTCCAAAGGGTCCTATAGAGGAGGAAATGTTGTGAGTGAAGAGACATGCACCAAAACTCAACAACCTTCACGAAGGGAAGCATCTCTTGCTATAGTAAGCATGTCGTTGGCCTTTAGCTCGAGCGTCAGTGACACCTTTTCAACAGAAAATTTTCATCTGTATGTTGCTCAAGTGACAACTTCGTTGCTAGTTTGCCTGCTTGCTCGGGCGGCAGTGTTACCTCTTTTCCTCATCGTTTTTCTTCCCAATTTGGACTGCAATTTTCCATTAATTTGGAATTAGTTTTGAGATTACAAATATACTACGACGATCTGCTCGACAAACAGAATAAGTTAGTCTATTTATTTTTATATTTGACTATCAGATCAAATCCAAATATTTGATCAAAGTCGACACAAAGTTACTTTTCAAGTTTTATACTTAACCAAACTTTCAATCTTTAAATCAAATTACACCAATAGCAAGTCATGCACCTTCTCATCCCCTTCACCAGTCAAAATGGCTGCTTGAACTGCAGTACCATAAGCCACTACCTCTTCGGGATTTATACTCTTGCAAAGCTCTTTCACATTGAAAAAGTCCTGCAAAAGTTGCTGAACTTTTACAATCCTAGTCGATCCACCAACTACGACCAACTCATGAACCTGTGATTTATCAATCTTTGCATCCCTCAAACAACAGATTTTAAGTATGAAAATAGAGAAGAAAGGCAAGCACATGAAAACCAACTGAAAGCTCCTACCCGATATGTGTTTTCCGCTCTGTAGCACGGACACTTCAATTAGGGTAGCGTGTCCGTGTCCGACACGTGTCGGACACGAGTCGATACCGACACTTCTCGGACACTCTACCGTAATTATTTTTCTTTTTATATTAGAAATGTTATATATTGTTAATTCAAAGTTATTAGTAAGTAACAAATATGTACTCATGTTTAAAAGATTTCAACAAGAAAAATTAATAACAAGTATAAAATTAAATTTATATTATATAAATGAAGAATTTTTAAGAATTTAATCAACGTGTCGACAACGTGTCGATAACGTGTCGTGTTTGTATTTTTTTTAAAAATCGCGTGTCGGCGTATCCGACACGTATCGTGTTGGACACACGTGTCCGTGTCGGTGCATCATACTTTTCCGTAACGAAGAGTCCATCGTTAATTGTTGGTTTATGTTAATACTTATCAATAAGATCCAATTCAGTGGGTGTGTAGAAGGAAAGATTCCTTAACTTCGTGGAATCATGTCTGCAAGAAAATCAGACGATCTTGCGTTATATAATTATTATAATTATTTGTTGTTCAAAATTTGGGTTGAAATATGAACGAATTAATGATGAAATTGGAAGACAATGTAGGATGAAATTGGAAAGCAATTTTGGAAGATTTCTGCTTAACCATGTGTAAACACAGGCCAAATGATCACGTGTACACAAGAAGTTGTCTTCAGAAAATTGAAGCAATTTTGCATCTACTATGCATACGTAATGATATAACCATGCATACACATGGTTAAAAAATTTAGCCGTGTGGTTGATTTTTCATTTGAATTTCTGGTGCCTTTTGGTGGTATAATGTTAGAAATCTATAAATAAGTGATAGATTTTCAATTCCAAACATAATGCAATAACATAAGATTTCATCATTCATTTCTACACTTGATTTTTCCCATTCTAATACATATTCAAACATTCTTGAAGTTTTCAACAAGTTCGATTAGAAAGAATTATTTTTGCTTTTGTGCTTTTTTCTTGAAGTCTTATCAATCCTCTAAATTATTTGCCGGAAATCCTAAAAGCATACTAGAGTAGGCAAATATTGTTTTTGGGACAACATATCACATACGTGTTTGAACCTTATTCTTCATTTCTCGTTTCCACCTCCTTCATCTCCTCTTTAATATTTCCAACATCTTGATTTCCTTATTTTATCCAATCTCCTTTATGTTAAGAATTCCTAATCAAGACTTCTATAAGCATGGAAAATCTCTCTTTAGTTCTTTAACCATTCGGCTCAAGAATCTCACTTTCTTCTTTCTTGACTGTACTAACAAATTTACAATATATATTCCACAATGCTGTATCTAACTGGGATCAGAAATTGCAGAAAGAGAGAGAGGATGGAAAGCGGAGAGATGGCATTGGAAGACATACCATCTATTGACATCATGACTTAACTTCTCCGTTGGATGAAGTGCACTTCCAAGACTGACAAACACCTTATTCTCATTGGTATTACACGTGTTGTCTGTATTTTTATTAATGCGAATTTTGGTGCATAAATGTGATTTTCCTATTGAGATTTCAGTTAATAATAATACTATTGTTTATAAGTTTTATTTTTATTTTTTTGATGTGATATACACGAGAAATTGTTTCTTCTTGGTGTATGGAGAGTTATGTATTTCTTTTTTGTTAAAGATTTGATCTTTCCACCAAGATAAATTATTTAGTTTTGAAAACTCATTTTTGTTGAATTTTAAATTTAGGCTGAGAAGGGTGAATTGTGATTACTACCTGGTAAAGAATACCCTTGAAGCAAGAACTCTTTTTTCTTGGATTTCTTTGCCAGCATTGCTTCCTTCATCCACCTGGGATATATTTTACTGAATCTTCGGGTGGTCCTACAGTCACCAATGGCTGAAAGTGTTAAATAGTAACTTAATCGTACAACAAAGGCATTGACATTTTAGTAAATATATGTGTGTGTCAAAAAACTTCGTCGTCTAGATTTTGATGTTGTTTAAGAAAATGGGACTAATTGTTGTCATGGTCATATTGATGAAAATTCAATTCGTGCATGGCCACCTGGTTCTGGAAAAGGTACTGAGTTGTCGCCATTTGGCCACTGGTGATATTGAGAGCTAGAGCTGCTGCTTCTGTATCGAAAAAGGATGAAGAAGCTATGAGGAAGGTAGAAAACTGTCAAGTTATTTCCCCTTCACATTTTTGCAATACTTTGATGGATTATTTTGGTTATTTATACTTTTTCTTCTTTTAGGGAAAACTTGTTTCTGACGACGTCGTACTTGGACTAATTGATGAAGCCTTGAAAAAAATTTCATGTCAAAAGGGATTCATTCTGGATGGTTTCCCAAGGACAGTGATTCAAGCTGAAAAGTTATACGCCATTTGCTGTGCTCTCTCTCGCTACAATAATTTTCCCACATTTTTTTTATAATTCTTGCAGCCTTAGGAGATGCTCCAGAGAGGCAAGGAACTAAGATTGATAAGGTGCTCAATTTTGCACCTGATGATGCCATCTTGGAGGAGAGATTTACTGGTCGTCGAATCCATCCTCCAAGTGGTAGGATCTATCACTCGAAATTTGCAGCTCCAAAAGTTCACGGCATTGATGATGTAAGTTGATTTGGTTTTCTTAAGGGCTTGTAGAAGTCAAGTCACAGTTTGGTTCTTCAAGTCTCACTATTATTTGCGAGGATGTCAGTATTCAGTATGTTGTGTTCACGCATTAAACACAGGTTACTGACTTACTGGAGACCCTTTAATCCAACGGAAAGATGATACTTCCGAGGCTCTCAAATTTAGGCTGGAGGCATTTCGCCAGCAAACTAAACCTGTGTGTGTTTACTATCCGAGTTTCATTGCATATAGGCAATTGCTCAGTCATATCAAGGCTTTAGTTTCGATTCTTAGCGGCTTCGACAATCTAAAATATGTGCAGGTGATAGATTATTATTCAGAGAAAGGAGTTGTTGCCCATATCCAGGCTGGGAAACCATCCAAAGAGCTCACAGCTGAGGTTCACAAAGTTATGTTTGCCTGAAGAGCATTGTCTTTCTGCTTTTCTTCTTTTGGATATTGCGTGCTATTATTGATTTCTCCTCATTCATATGACCATTAAGGTATCTTCGAATGATGTGAGTAAATACGTTTTGAATTGAAATTTGATCCCCCTTTGCTCGTAAATTTAGTTTTCTTTTCCATGTATTTCTTTTTGTTTTTTTGGATACATTAAATTCGATGATCGTAGACTTGATGTGTTGCTACTGCTATAACTTGCAATTCTAGGACAATAGGACCAGAAATACTTCAAAAAAATGAATACACAATTTGAAATGAACTACGTTCCACTAATATGCTCTCTTCTACCTTATTTGAATTGAATAGTTAGTGCTACTGTTTCGTACGAAACTTGTAAGCGTACGAGATCATTGACAAGTAATACGTCACAAGGGAATAAGATTCTACTAATTTCTAATCAGATTCAAAGTAAGCGAACAAAAGAGATTTATGGTTTGCAATTATTCTAAATAAATTTTCGGAAGCTTGTAAAATTTGAATTTTGTATGTATATGGAATGAATGTATTGGATTTATCTATTTGAATTCTCGATTATGTAGATAATTTTATTCATGCATTTTTTATCGTCGATAATTCTATTGTAATTAATTCTCATTTCCACGACAAATTAAATCTATCATAGTTGCGACCTGAATCTATTCCTAATCTGAATTCAAAGATATAGAATGCATTCAATTTCATGATTATTTCAAATATTGCACACATGATAAATATTATTCATAATAACTATTGCGCATATGTTAATAAGTAGTGTTCTATATTTATTGTGAGTCTCTTAGCACTACAATAAGCAACTATATATTTAATTGGTAATCAAGCAACCAAATAAGAAAATTATGCGTGCAAAGATTAATCAAGAAATGGAAGCATTTAACTAACTACTTGTCTTGGATTAAAAATAAATAATAAAATATATCATTTTCATCCAATACATGAAAAGAATTAGCCTAGCATGCCGTCTAATAAATCACACAAAAAGATTTGAAAAAAAAGAAAATCACTCGGAATTGAAAAAAAAAAATTATTGGAAAGTGAAAAATCAATTTCTTCTTCTCTAATCTTCAACACGGACTTTGAATCTACTATCTTTTGTGTTATTTGCCTTTGAGCCCATGCAAGCCTCTTTCTTGTGGTGAAAAATAGGGTTTTGATATGTGTTCCGTCTCTTGTAGGTTAAATTTGATAATCAAAAGAGGAATCTGCCTCTTTTTTTTTCCCTAGAAAATGCCCCCGCGCTCGCAGCTTTGGCCTTTGCTCTCGGTAAATGAACTGTAGGGTGTTGTGCGCGCGCACTTTTGTGAAAATTTTCCTTTTGTTGCATTTTTGTCCCTCAATTTCGGTCTTCATTCATTTTAACTCGTTCTGATACATTATTGTTCCTTTATCTTCCAATTCCGTCTAATTGACTACACACCTTTTCCAAACATCGATATTAGGTCCAAATCAACTATTAGCACTTTGCAATTTAGTGCACAAACTTTGGATTTAGTCAATTTTAGCCAAAAAATTTTATGCTTCTTTTGTCCAATTTTATCGTTTTTCATAGAAATGCACCTAACAAACGAAATATATACAAAATTAAGCATCAATTCATTTAAAATAATAATAATTGCTCTAGTTTAACAACTGGAATAAGTGTACAAAATACACTTATCAATCACCTCGTCGTTTTCGAATAATAATTTGACATCATTTATGTTTAGGATGAATTAGCATTGTCACTTACTGTTTATGATTTTCATTCTTTTTGCCTCTATACATTATTGGTGGAGTTCCGTTTCCCTTTCTTCACCTTATATTCTATCAGTGTCTTCAAATTCCCAGTCAATCTTCCAATATTACCACAAAATTAACATACTGAAAATAAAAAATAAAAAAAATTCACAAAATATTTTCAGATTTTAATTTAAGTGCACTCTTAAATGATGTGTTTCTTGAATCTTGAATATGGGTCCGTTGAATAATAGAGTACAACTGTACAAGTAAAAATCAAAATAGTGGCACTGCTAAAAAATAAGGATAAATCTCCATGTACATAATTCATGTACATAATGAATTACATAAGCCTATGTGGAAGAAATCCGACCGTTGATGTGAAGTGTGGAAAAGTCAAAAATTGTAGACTACCAATGAATGTGCGCCACATGTCAATTATGTAATGCATTATGTAAATGGTTATGTACTTGTAGCATGGTCCAAAAAATAATAGCATGCAAAAAGTAAATTCAACAATAACATAAACTCTTCAATTAGAATTTTGATGTATAATGCCATTAGGTCCACCATCTTTTCATACTCATACCTTATTCACCAACTCTATATCACTTGAAATTGAGAGGGAGAGGGAGAGGGAGAGGGAGGGATGGGGGGGGGGGGGGGAGGGGGGGGTTCCTCAATTGAGATTATTCTAAATTTAGGTGTCTTCAATTAGAATTTTAATGAAATCCATTAAAATTCAAGTTTTTCCAATTGAGATTTTAATTAAATTCGATGAAATTCTTTAAAATTTAGGTATCCTTAATACCTAGTGGATTTATACAAATTTCATTAATAGAGGGATTATAAAATATTTGGATGAATTTCAAGTTTAAAAATATATAACCAAATCTTTTAAAATTTTACCATATTTGATGAGATTCCTATATAATTTATGGAAATATATTCAAATTCACGAAATTAATTAGAATTTATAATCTTTTAAAATCAATCAAAATCTTAATTAAGGACACTCTCGTAAGTATTGTGTTAGAAATAGTTTCAAAAAATATGAAAAATATATTTTTTTGGGACAAAGTTCTTTTTTAGATTATTACATCTAGCAAATCAATACATTCCATGAGATTACTTTGACGTCGTTTTGAACACGAGACCTTTAACTTTGATATCAACTGATGTGGAGGTACATCCATCACTTTATTCAAAAACTACACTCATGACACAAATGTAATTCATCGTATGACATCTATAATTAAATTCGAGAATTAATCCCAACTCCAATCCTTTCAGCCCGCCTCCATTTTCGACCATGCTCTTATATTAGATGGACTACCCACCATTAACATTTGAACAATTACTATACACACATGTACTTAACGAGAGGATGTCCAATGGACTAGTTTTCTTATGATTGGACAACCGATAATGAACGATGGGATCTACTTTATGAATTTTGTGGTACGCTCTATTGTCAAAAATGTAATGAATATTCATTTTAAGATTTACTTGTGATGCATCATATTAAATTCACATAATAATATTTTAGGTTAAAAAGAATAGTGATATATATTTCCCGATTTTCTATTTCATTGAGGGTGTATTTGATGAATATTATTGAGGAAAAAATGTATTTTAAATAGTAATATGATGAAAAATATGTGGCAAAAAAGTTAAAAATAAAAAATAAAAAATTATTGATGTGATGAAAAATGTGCCAAATACTTCGATTGAAAAATGCATATTTTCTCTTAGCAATTTTATAATGTCACATAGTGGTAAATCACGTGCCACACAATGCTTACATGGAATATTAATTGTTAAGCGACTTTTATTAATTTGGGAGACAACGATTGACAAAGTGAAAACTAAATTTCAAGTTTAGCAATACAATTGAAATTAAATCGAAGTGCAATGATTTAATTGAAACATATTAAAGTTTAATTACCAATTCAAATTTAGATAAATTTTCAACGACCGTCGATGAAATTTACCTCATTCAAAGTGAAAAATAAAAAGAATGTGCAGTAATAAATTTGAATTAATCTACTTGTACAGAAGTCGTTGACACCTTCGTTGACAAAAATGCCACATGGCGGCCCCCTATTGGGGGGGCCCCTGCGGCGGGGCCCCCGCAACAGGCGCCCCCTCAATAGGGAGCCGCCATGTGGCATTCTGTCAACGAATGTGTCAAAGATTTCTGTACAAGTAGCGCGATCGAATAAATTTACATGCCAAACCTTTGACGCAACCATTAAATACCAAATGATAATTTAACAAAACTTAAAGGACCAAAATCGAAAATTTAGTAATAGAACGAATTCCCATATTCCCAAAATACCCCAAGAAAGGGTTTTTCTCTCTCCTCTCGCCTCACAATATAACTTTTCTCCAATATCTCCTTCCTCTCACAGTAGAGAGAGAAAGTTACATTCTCTCTCCCACTTGTTTATCTCAATTCTATCTGTTTCTCTCTCTATATATATTGGACCGTTGTTACAGAGCTTCTTGATTGGACGAAGGAGAATTTTTGATTGCAAGGTATGCAGGCTGACCAAACGGTTTTGAGCTTGAGACCAGGAGGTGGATCCCGTGGTGGAAGCAGATTTCTGGGCTCGCGCTTTGATTCATCATCGGCGGCGAATACTGATCTGCCGTTGCTGCGTCCCCATGGCGGTGGTGCTTCACTCCCTTCCTTCAAGGTTATTTTTTTTTCATTTATAATTTCAGATCTAGGGTTTTTATCCACTTGTTCCTGACTTATGTTTCTTTACGATTTATTAATTGATTGTTTTGATAGTCGGTGCTTTTTTTATATTAAAAAGATTCAAATTTGGATTCAACAATCTTCCTGTTTATGGTTTTTGATATATGCGTGTCTATGAGTTCATACATACATGTGTGTTTATATGGTAATGAGCCTTTAAAAGCTTCCAATTCGTGTCTGATTCTTTGAACTGAAGCTTAAAACGTGTTGAGTTGTAGATATTTTCTTAAAAATATTAAAGGTTTCTTTTTTACAGATGGAAGTATAATATTTCAAATTTTTGACGAATCTTTATTTTTCACTAGATTTACCTTTGTTATTTTCTTAAAAATATTAAAGGTTTCTTTTTAACAGATGGAAGTATAATATTTCAAATTTTTGACGAATCTTTATTTTTCACTAGCTTTACCTTTGTGTGCGCTTTTTGCTGATTCTTGTTAAATTTGATGGTAAATGTGGATTCTAGTATCAAGAATGCGACAACCAATATTCTCTTTAGTTATTTCAGGTTAAAAACTTCCCCTATTACTGAATAAAGGATACATATTATATTTATTGGGAACTTAAATAACATTGACTTTATTGTTGTATTGGTTGTGGTTGAAAAATAAAAAAAAATTCTCTTCTAGTTTACTATCTTAACAATGATTTCTTAATTTCTAGCATGTTGTGGGAGTTGTTTAATGTCGATGTCCTAATTCTTGGCACTGCACGTAAGATGTGTAGTTGCTGTAAATATGGACATAAATAAATACGTAGGCTTTAGGTGGGCATGCATGGAGTTCAGGATGCCCACAAAGGAATCTACGGATATGGAAACTGTACTGGAGCTTTGCATGTCATTACACTAACATGCTCGATAAATGCGTAAATGGGTGGGATTTCCTATATAGGCATGTGGCCCATGTCTACAGCTGAGCTTTGTACAATTATGTTAAATAAAGTGGAACATCTTAATTAGCTAGTTGCCTTTCCTGCATCCTTGTGTACAATGTGTATACTTACACTGTGGTCATAATTATGATCTTTAATTGTGGAAAAGTTGTTTTTTGTGGCGGTGTACAACTGTTTCCCTTGATGTTTGATTGACTTTTGTTACATTATCATCCAAATTCTTTGGGCTTCCAGCATTTCAGTATCACTTGTGGATTTTTCAGTGAATTCATTCAATAGCTGGTGTGATGGTTTTAACTGATTGAACCATGCTTTGCTATTTAGTGCAACCTCATTATAGAACTGCATATATCTTTCACTTCAATCTTCATAACTTAATAAGGTTCACGTCCCCTGTGTTAATTTATTTTTTATTTTTGCAACTCAAAATCCTGATTGTTTTGGATTAGCAATATATTTATCTGTTACCTCTTTGCTTGATTATTTGATATAAGTGAGTAATTTGTATCTTTTTCGGAATATTGCAGACTGGAGAATCCCGATTTCATGGCCTCGATCAGGTTCGCTACACCAGAGACCAGTTGTTACAGCTAAGGGAGGTAATGCTTCTTCTTGATGTTTACCGAACTGTTCTTATGGTATCCCTTGATTGATTACTCCAACTGCATGCTGCCATTTGCTTGACCAAATAATTTTGTTCATACTCTTTCCACTGCCTGTGGGACACATTAGAATTTACGATTCTTCATTTCTTTCATGGATCTGATATTGCTGTTTATTTTTCATAGGTGCCTATCATCCCAGAAGACATTCTGAAGGCCAAACAAGAAGTTGATGCTGAATTTTTTGGTGAAGATCCAAGCTGGGCTCATGGAGAGAACAATGTGAGTCTCTTTCTTGACTTCAATGGCATGCCACTCCTTCCCATTATTATGTAACTGTTTCATAATCTTTGTGTTGGTTTTCTTTTCTTTATTATTATTTTTTTCTTTCTGGATTTATGTTTGCATTTTATTTGGCTAGCCTGTTGATATATCTGTTGGAATTTTATAAGAGTTGGTAAAAGTCAACTCATTATTTTTAATTCATCTAATTTCTCTATCGTCTTTTTATTATCAAACTTCTTTGATACAAAATATTTGAACCTTTTCCCTTTGTGTAGCTTCAGAATCAGGGCCAGAGTCGCTATTCTCAGCCGGACAGCCGTGACTGGCGTAATCGGTCTGCACAATTTTTTGCTCCTGCAGAGGAGAGATCCTGGGAGAGACAACAAGATACAAACCAACAATATAAGCAAGAACAACTAAGCTCGCAGTTTGCAAAAGCTCAAATCTCTTCCAACCAAGGGGTAATTCATTTTCTGCTGTAGTATGCATTTATAATATCACAAACAGCCATTGTATCTCTTTCTCATGGTTTTGTTGGTAAAACCCCCAAGTCACTCTGCATCGCCCTGAATATATAGACAGCATGACAACTATATTTAGGCTTGAAACTACATTCTGTCAAACACGTTTCTATAATGAAATTTTCTCAGAAATATTTTTCAAATTTATGCATTATTTCTCTGGAGGAGATAGTGTGTATGGATGATAAGAATCATTGTTCTTACTACTTAGATTTATTGGACTTGTGTGTAATTTAACTGTGCTCTTGATGAAGTTGCTTTAAGAAGTGGGTAAAAATGTACTATCTAATGTAATCTGACTACATGCTTTATGACATTAATTGGCTTCTTCATTATGTTGAATGTTATTATGCCAACTATCATTTAACCTACAGTTAAGATAATAGTCAGCAACTTCTTCGTCCATGAAACAGGGAGGACCTACTCCTTCTTTAATCAAGGCTGAAGTGCCATGGTCAGCTCGGAGGGGGACTCTCTCTGAGAAGGAGCGCGTCTTGAAAGCCGTGAAGGGGTAAATTTTCTATGTAGTGAATTTGATGTGTATAAATGCTGTTCTTGATATCTGATTAACTTCTTTTGTGCCTAATTTATTGAACTTAAAAAACACATTTGTATGTTTAATTGATACTTTATTTAAAAGTTCAAGTCTTGAGATGTCAACCTGTATGTTTCTTTTATGTTTGCTTGGCACTGCTATTATTGTGATTGAGTACCACCACCAACAATCTTTGTTGTATCCATATTCTTTTCAATTGACATAAGGTTCATGATCTACATCTAGTACTACATATGGCGACGCTAGCTTTTGCTAATACAATGAAGATAATTATTTCCTGTTCAGATGTCCAAGCTAGGATCCCATATTGAAGACGATATAGATAGCTGTTTGTTATGCATCTGTTATTCTAGTTTTAGCATTATTTCATGATGTACTTTTTAGGTAAAACATATAATGCTTATCAACACGTTCTTGTTGCAGCATACTGAACAAGCTGACTCCTGAGAAATTTGATCTTCTCAAGGGTCAACTTATTGAATCTGGGATCACAACAGCTGATATTTTGAAGGTTTGTAACCTAATTTTCTGTGCTCCTTTATGTCTTGATTTACTTGTTGCCTAATTATGCTAGTACTTCTGTTTTATTTTCTCTACAGGGAGTTATCTCTTTGATATTTGACAAGGCTGTGCTGGAGCCAACATTTTGTCCCATGTATGCACAACTATGTTATGATCTGAATGAGAAGCTACCTCCCTTCCCATCTGATGAACCCGGCGGAAAAGAAATCACATTTAAGAGAGTTCTTTTGAATATCTGTCAGGAGGCATTTGAAGGCGCTGACCAATTGCGGGCAGAACTCAGGCAGATGACTGCCCCTGAGCAAGAGTTGGAAAGAAGAGATAAGGAAAGGTTGCTCAAACTCCGTACTCTCGGAAACATTCGCCTAATTGGAGAGCTTTTGAAGCAGAAGATGGTTCCGGAGAAGATTGTCCACCACATTGTTCAGGTTCTCAGTGGATCTCTATCTCCCCTCTTTTTCTGTTCCTAAAATCTTAATCTGTATTATTTTTAAGATGGTCATACAACATGGTTTTGCAAGACAGGAACTCATAGGACCTGATACGAAGAGTTGTCCCGCTGAGGAGAATGTTGAAGCCATATGCCAGTTCTTTATCACCATTGGCAAACAGCTTGATGGGAACCAAAAATCAAAGCGTATTAACGATGTGTATTTTGGTCGGTTGAAGGAAGTGTCAACAAACCCTCAGCTAGCTCAACGACTGAGGTTTATGATTCGTGATGTTCTTGATTTGCGTTCAAATAATTGGGTTCCCAGACGGGAAGTGGTGATCCCTCGTAACCTATTTAATGGCTTTCTACCAGGTTTTCGTATGCAAACTTTGACATTGTTTTGTGATTTTCCAGGTGAAAGCCAAAACTATCACTGAGATTCACTCAGAAGCAGAGAAGAATCTTGGGTTGCGCCCTGGTGCTACTGCTAGCATGAGAAATAACAGAAACATTGCTTCTGGGCCTCAAGGGAGTATTAGTCCTGGTGGCTTGCCTATTAATCGCCCTGGTGCAGGTGGCATGATGCCTGGAATGCCAGGGACGAGGAAGATGCCTGGTATGCCTGGATTTGATAATGACAACTGGGAAGTTCCGAGGTCCCGATCAATGTCAAGGGGCGATGCTTCAACAGTTCAGTCTGCTGGGCGTGTCCAACCACCATTGATGCAGTCACCATCCTTAAATCAGCGATTTCTACCTCAGGGTAGTGGTGGTTTCACAAGTAATAGAACTAGTGCTCTCTTACAGGGTAGTGGTGCACCTCCTGTTCGTCCTGCTAACTACGGAGGATATGCTGGGGGCCCTGGATCACAAGTCCCAGCCCCAACTAGACCCACACCAGCAGCACCACCAGTAACTAACAAACCTGCAGCTCCTGCTGCAATAAAGAATCCAGATGAACTTAGGAGAAAAACGATTTCTCTTCTGGATGAATATTTTAGTGTCAGACTTTTGGATGAAGCATTACAATGCATTGAGGAACTGAAGTCCCCGGCTTATCATCCTGACATTGTCAAGGAAACCATTTCCCTTGGGTTGGATAAAAGTCCACCTTGTGTAGAGCCAGTTGCAAAGCTTTTAGAATACATGTTTGCTAAGAAGGTTTTTACTGCCAATGACTTGGTCACTGGATGCCTCCTCTATGCCTCACTGTTGGATGATCTTGCAATTGATTTACCAACAGCACCGGCCAATTTCGGGGAGATAGTCGGAAAACTAGTTTTGGCTGGCGGGCTTGACTTCAAGGTGGTGAGGGAGATTCTGAAAAAGGTGGGTGATGACTTGTTCCAGAAAGCCATATTCACCACTGCAATGAGGATTGTTAGCTCTGATCCTGCTGGGAAGGGGGTGCTAGATTCACAAGGATCCGATATTGAGGCCTGTGAAAGCCTACTTTAGGGCTTATTCATTGCAGGAGTCATCTGTAACCTCATAGATTAATTGTTCCCTTGCTTCAATTACCGTGTCTTCTCATTACTCCCATCCAAGCCCGAGTAATTGTGGTAAACTTGATGAGGATGTGGAGCTGTAAAGAACAGGTGATGTTTAGTGGGCTCTCTATAATTTTCTTTGAGGTCATAGTAGTGTGTTCATTGAAGATATAACAACATAAAGATTTTGGTTTCCCAGTTGCTGAAGAGAGAGGAACATGTTCTGTATTTGATTAGTTTTCTCAGACTTGTTAATTGAAGTTTTGACAGACGTATAAGCTCATAATGCGAGCATGGACAATTTTAAAGGAGAATGCCTTGATGTGTTAATTTTGTTTGCAATCAATCTCTGGTTATTTTCTTGATAGATTATTAATGTTTTGCTGTCCAACCTTCACCAGTTCGGGCATTGCTGCAATTTTACAGACTTTTGTGGTGGTTTTGGTGGCAACCATTGACAACTACCTATGCCCAAATACTGTCACAGTTCGATCGGTGAGTGTGCTACTGACGACTACTGCCTTCTGTTGTCGACTATTGCTGCCAATGTTCACGGATACACTTTGTTAATTTTTTTCTTATATAAGTAAAAAAGTTTAGTTATTTTGACAATAAAGTAGAAGTTACTTGCATCTACAAAATATAATCAAGCATTATTTACGATTCTATTGAGAAGAATTTATGGAAATACAGAATTGGTAAACTGAACCTACTATTTATTACCAGTAGTCTTTACATGAACACTCTCCTCCTTTGAAATGGTGGAAGCGATTCCTATCCCGTATGATGATTTCTTGATCGTAAACCTTTGAGATCAGCTTACTGGATTGATGACAGTCTTTACAGATTCGCAAGTTCTTCGTTATACGAATAACTTTGCCCGGCTTCGTCTTTAACAATCCGAAAGCAATGGCCAATTTCTCACTATGATAGTATAACGGATTTTCTCTTTCCTCCTCACCAGTATCATACATCACCTCATCGGTGTCCGGTAAATAGCCCACGGCTCTAATGGAATCCAACATTTCCTCAGCTTTTGCATATACCTCTTTAGCTTCGGGATGAGCCCTTCCTCCCGCAATAAACTCGTTAACTGCACCTTCCACTTCAATTGCAGAACACCCCGGTGCCTTTTTAACTCCTCGGTCATTCATCAGCTTCCTAATGTTTGCTACATCTTCCCATCTGCCAGCACGGGCATAAAGATTAGCCAACAGCACATAACGCCCACTGTTGGTAGGCTCGAGTTCAATCACTTGCCTCCCTATCTCCTCTCCCAGGTCAATATTGCCATGGATTCTACAAGCCCCGAGAAGGGCACCCAAAACACCCACATCTGCCCTCATAGGCATCTCGTTTATTGCTTCCCTTGCTTCCTCTAGCAATCCGGCTCTTCCAAGCATATCCACTAGACATCCATAATGCTCCATCCCAGGCTTGATGCCATACACTTCAGACATGCAACGGAAATAATATCGCCCTTCTTCAACAAGCCCTGAATGTGCACAAGCACTTAGTACATTCACAAATGTAATATAATCAGGAGTGATGTTACTTTCTTTCTCCATTTTCTTAAAAAGCTCAATGGCGGCCTCGCCTCTACCATGCATTGCCAATCCTCCAATCATGCAATTCCAAGATGAAATCCCTTTACTTGGCAATCCATTGAACACCTCAAAAGCCTTGTCAAGACTACCACATTTACAATACATGTCAATAATTGTCGTTGCCAACTTCGAGTCCACGTCAATCCCACATTTCTTAACATACTCATGTATCCACTCACCTTTATCCAATGCTCCTAATCTCGTACAGGCAGCCAACATACTTGCAGCCACAAAATTATCCATCAACACATTTGCTTTTCTCATTCTATCGAATAAATCAAATGCCTCATAAAACCGGTTATTTTGCACATAAGCCGCTATCATAGCATTCCAAGCAGCAGAGTTTTTAACCAGCATTGACTCAAATAGATCAAAGGCTTCATCAACACATCCCCATTGAGAATATCCACTTATTAATGTAGTCCAAGAAACATCATCTTTCTTATCCAAATTATCAAACAGCCTTTTAGCATTTTCCAAGCAATTAAAATTCACATACATATGAATCAGATTATTTTGACAGAAAGAATCTGATCCGAACCCGAGTTTTATCACATGAGAATGCACTTGATTTCCTTCTTTGATAGCAAAGTCAATGCAACAAGCTCTAATAACCGGAGGGAAAGTAAATTTATTCGGCACAACAAAACTTTCCAACATACGAGTATACAGAACTATTACATTTCCATATGAAATTGATTGTAAATATCCTCTGAGGATTGTGTTATAAATAAACGTATCTGGATTAGGCAAGCAGTCGAACACCTTTAGGGCATAGCTTAATTCTCCCGGTTTCGAGATAGCACAGAATTTGATGACACGCCCCATAGCATCATTGTCTAGTGAGAGTCCAAGTTTAATTAATTGGGCGTGGCATTGTTTCAGCTCGGCCATGGTAGAGCAGGACTCAAGGCCCTTTAATGCTGTGGCCTTGTATGAGGTTAAAGAGGGTTGGACAGTAGCTTGAAGGAGCTGGATTGAGGCCATTAGTGCCTGCACTGGAACTATACTTTCGATTTTGATCTTTTCTTACTCTGGGTTTTACTGGAGAATTTGAAGACAGAATTTGATGATGCTCAGGCTTACTGGGTTGTCATTTGTGGATTTCATCTTCAGTTTTTCCCATGAAAGGTAACAATTTCTGTGGCTATTGGGGCTTTGATATTTTGATTAGGGTAAAATCCTGGATATTAAAGGGAGCAACAAAAATTCTCTAATAATAGATAGATGCTTAGATAGAATTGGTTACTGAGTACTAGACGTACATATTGAGAACCGCAGGGGGTGCCGTACCTAAACTTGGATGTGATGCATATGTGAACTTGTCATGCAAACTTGAGTTTGTCATATATACATGCATTTGCCGGGCGCGTTCTCGAACGTGTGATGCATATAAGCCACGATTGATAGAGAGTTGGCGCGAGTGTTCAGAATAGATGACGATCTATGAGTTATGAACTCAACAAGTTATTAATTTGAGTTCCGCATTAATTTTACAATGTAGTAGAAATTGTTTCGACGGTCTTGTAAAATAATTGACGAGTTTGAAGATGATGGCTTCTACAAGCATGTTTGGGAGTGTTTGTAATATGTTTAAATTATAAATAGATAGAAGTGGGTTGTGGACAAATAGATATATTAGTTAATTTTCGAAATTTCTTTCCCTACAACAGAAGAATCAATTATAATGTAAAACAATACATAACAACGAAGTCATTTCTAACACGACAATTGAAACTTACAATAAAGTTGTACATATTTCAAACAAGTCAGGATAGCAGCCAAACCATATGAACTTCATAAAACTTGTACTTTGAATTATAAAGTGCATTTGTTAAATTGAAATAATTTGTCATCTTTCTTATTAACATCTCTTCTACAACTCAACTCATAAGCTAACCCAAATGATACGACTTTAACAACAGAGGCGAAGCTTGGCCCATGTCCATAGCCAAAAAATTAAACAACTCATAACAAGGAAAAAAAATACCCTTTTCTGCCATCTTCAACGATGATTCTGTCCCGCTTGAAATTATGTCTCGAAGTACCTTATTCCTCATTCTTCGTCGGAGATCAGAGACGAAGAATATGAATTCGGCTGGTGTGCGTTCTCCCCACTCTTCGTCAGGACCGGAGACGAAGAATATGGATACCAGCCGATGTTGTTCTCCAAATGATGAATTCATTGATAAAGTTATCGCGAAAATTGTTGGGTTTGCCCGCTTCTTCATTTAGAATTTATTTTATATGGGTTTGACCTGGTGTCTAATTATGGCCCATCTTCATTTGCCGCTTCTGTATTTTATTTTGAGTTTTTCATTTCATTTTTCCCTCCCTTTCCACATCATTCTGTTACTCATAGCGTCAACTAAGGTGGTGAAATAACATTTTTCAATCTATATAAATAAAGGATAATGCTACATGTACATAACCATGTACATAGGGGGTGCCATAGCCATTATGGCACCCCCGCGGATAATGTTATCCTTATTTAAAACTCCTAATAAAGTAAAAACACTAACAAATGAATGAATTATGAAATTTCTGACAAAATAAAAAATCACAAATTGTACTACAATCATTAGATTTTGGCCCAAAAACCAATGAGTTCGAGGGATTAGTCTAAGGATTTTGCTACTTAGACAAACTCTTGTTTGACACCCATTTTTTCTCATTCTCATTCTTTATCTCTTTCTTCATATCAACCACATATTCTATCAATAAAATAATATTACACATAAACCTAAAAATTCTCCTTACTTTTTAACTACACATTTTTCCATCAATCACTATTCAAAAACACATTTTTCTACTAAAATGGATGTCAAACGCCCCCAGAAAATTTGTAACAATTACAGTGATATAATCCAGTTCGCAACAAATAATGTGATGGATATGTTGACTATGTTTAAAATAGTTCAATGATGGAATGCCATGGAAATAATTTTTTCATATATAAATAACTTCTCACTAATAATAAATTTACTCATTAGTGATTCTATTACTTATAAGTCAATTTTCCACTTATTAGTGTATTTTTACTTATAAGTTATTTTCTTTATTCCTTTGGCTAAATAATTGGTTACGATGATTGATGTAGTTTAGATTTAATATTGATTTAATTTCATAGATTTCGTGCAACTTGATTATGCGTTAATTGCTTATTGTGTTTATTTCATTCAATTGTATAATCATCAATTGTTTGATTTAAGAACAATATTGAGATCGAGAAGACGTATATTTGTCTAGTTCGTGCAATAAGTGGCATATGTGTTATAAGAGAACGAGAAATGATTATAGGCTATGCAATCTTGATAAAATTCTCACAATTGAATGTTTTTACATGTGTATAATTTTATATAGAGATATAGTAAATTCAGATATATGAAAAGGGTTAGTTTTGTTCGAGAGAGATTACTAATTTAAACTGGTTAATTTGATTATTAATATATATGAAAAATGGGTTGAATGAATGTTAATTCACATAGGTGAAATTAGAATTCCTAACCACTTAATTAATTTAAATTAGTTTAGTTAAAATCCCTATTTGATTTGATAAACTTTTACCACATCAATTTAGATTGAAGTTAGGTTAGAATAAAAATTAATAGTAAATAATAATCTTTGTAAGAATGATATTCAAACTAAAAAACTCAATTTATTACTTGTCACAATTCGTACACATACGGAACCAATTGATCATCAATCTATACAGCACACCACGATTATCATTATTAGGAAGAGTGCCTCCATTATTAGCCATCAAGCTAACCGAATCCTTACCCTCATACCACCTAACGCATCAAGAAATAATAAAAAGGGAAGAACACTTCTAACCTAAATAAATATAGACTCAATCCACTATGAATATAACCTAAATAAATTGTATTCAACTGAAATAAGAATCAGAATGTTTCAATAAATAGTACATTTCAAAATCTTGCTTATATCATAACTTCAACTAACTAAATAAATTCCCAACAAGTTCCAAGTTTATTTTTTTTGAATTTTCTGTTTAGTTTTGTTTATTGGAACGACTTTAATGACATCCTACGTCAAGTTGGAGCTGGATCTGGACTTAAGAGTTGGAGCTGGAGCTGGAGCTGGAGCTTGAGCTTGAACTGGAGCTGGAGCTGGAGCTGGAGCTGGACATTGTTGAAGAGCCTGGTACCATGATAACAACACCTAAGCATTTTCCATGAATTGGTCAATTAATTTTAAACCTCTATCAAAGATTTCTCCATGTACTGTGGACAACAAAGTATGCATGGTTATTATATTTACTAAATTTTCTTAAATAATTTGCAAATATATATGAAATGTAATTCTCTTGTATCAGAATCAATGTTTCTTACAAGACCTTTCATCTTGAAAATTGTCTTGTGAACTTGTTTACATGTATCCTATTATATACATTGATGAAAAGCAAGTACCTTTGCTGAACCTTTCTTTGAAGGAACTTTGACACACAAAAGGATACCCTAATCCTAAACTTTTGGGGAATCATTTGACATGATCAACCCACAAGCTTTACCTTTTTTCTGTTTGCATAATTTGAAGTGAAGATAAACCCATAGGGTTTAAATAGAAAGATTACATGAAGGAAAAGGTAAAGGAATGTAGATACAATAGAAAATATAGCTTTATAATACGAACATATATTGTGTTCGTGGTAACTTTCACTTAGAGTCAATCAAGTAACTGTATTTCATTTCTCTTTCGATCGGGTAATTATACTTCAATTTAATGTCAATAGAATAACTGCAATCTAATTTGACTTAAATCAGGTAGTCATGAATTTGATTTTAATTAAGGTAACTTTATCAAGTCAATAAATGATAATTATCACATATAACTATTAGCGGTAACATAGAATAAGTAAAACTTTAGTGAAAAAAATGATGATTATCGTTATTGAGTGTCATGTCATCGATTTCAATTAGTCCAAGTGACAAAATTGGATTGAGTTAGCTGATTGAATTCAAATTAAAGTATAGTTACCCAAAAGAATAAAATTGAAGTACAGTTACTTGAATGGCACTAAGGCCGTATTTGATTGCAACAAATTCAATGGAAAATGTCACATTCAAGGAAAACGAATTTCACTTTGACCATTTGATTGCAACGTGAAAATGAAAATCGAATTCCAAGGTCCAACCACCTTAAGCTACATTTTCTTTGTTTTTATGGAAAACGAATTCATATTAGTTTGGTGAGTTTTTATTTTTCAACCAACATGGAATTGGTTTCCATGAAAACAGAGGCAGCTTAAAGTGATTGTATCTTGAAATTTGATTTCTATTTCCACGTTGCAGTAGAATTCATTTTTCTCGGATGTAACATTTTTTATGAAATTCGTTGCAATCAAAAAATGTCTTAAATTATAATTACCATGAGTTGAATTTACCCTTTCAATGGCAGCTCCAATATACGAACCGTAGAAGAAGGGGGAAAACCCTTTTGTGATTTTTAATTCTTTGAAATAAAAATATAACAAAGTGCCTAGGAAAGAATATATTTTTCTTGGGTATTATTGACAACTAAAAGAACTTCAATATAGCCCTTCCAAGGGTGGCGTCCTATCGATCCTTCTATGATTCTTAAAACAAATTAAGAATCATATTTTCTAAGATTTCACGATAGAGAAAAGTTTGAATAGTATAGGAAAGTTCTCAATTCACACATGTTATTCCTAGTGATCCATTTATTAAAACAAGTTGACGAAAATAAATTGCATAATGTAACAAGGCCGTGCAAAACTACATGACCTACGAGTTATGTAGAAGTGCATGATCTTCTGTACCATAAAGATGAATGCCTTGCACATTTCCAAAGATATCAAACCAGAATATAGACAAACCAATATGAGAAGGTTCTACTTTCGGTTCTGGCGTTCCATTATTTGGCTCTATAATTTTATATTTCTTGGCGCTTGTACCAGCTCCATCAACCTGCAAAACAAGTTAAATCTTCTCTCATATTCAGTTCATTTCTATTGAAATATAAGATTGTAATATATTGAGACCTACTCTATTAACCTCCAGCTGATGCTTCTTTGAAATCTGTTGCTGGAGTGGGCTGTAAGAATGACTATATATTAAAGAAAAGCTTCCATATGAAAAAACCTTGACAAGAAAGAAAATATTAACTTGGATCATGCAATTTCCTTTAAACGATTTCTTTTGTGAAACAATAAACTGGTTGAAAATTTAAATTATCTTTGGGATAATGAACTTTAGAGGGTGTTACCTGAAATTGCTTGAACAGGGTAGCATTTGAGCTAATTGAGCAATATTAGGAAGTTGTGAGTTGGACATCGAGTTCATGGCAGGAAGCCTTGGAAGCTCTTGCTCGCCCACTTTTCCAGATACAAAATTTGGCATTGTTTGTCCATGGTTCATATTGAAGCCTTGACTAATAGGAAAATGTCCAAACCCATCCTGGTTCATTCTGGGACTAGCCCTTTTCAGCAAAGCATTCTGGTTCATTTCAGGACTAATCCCGTGCAGCAAATTTATCATATCTGGCCCTGGAGTTGTCCTCGGACCAACATCTTGAAGAATATTAGGATCCGACCTTTGTACTTCTGGACAAATGTTCAGTACATGTCTGAAATCTGGCCTTAACATTGGAGGTGTAGGATTGACATTACTTGTTGTCTCCTGACAATTAATCGATGCAAACCTTGAATGCACATTCTGTTGATCAAAAATGTGATATGACTAAAAGGAAAATGCATATAACACCTTAGATGACAACGCTTCTAGAGTCTCATGACGCCTTGGAGCTTCAACTCTATTACAGTACATATTCCAAAACAAGGACCACCAATCTGTTAAAAATCCTTCTGGAGGATTGATTTCTGGGAAAACAACAAAATAAAACCATTTAAAACTATGATATGAGAAAACCCATAAAATATGATTTGAAATCACATTAAGAGCTACTTTCTTCACGCTTCGACAAAATAAATTAATGAACTAGTCGTGCCTATGAAAATAAAGATAACTTCTTCTATATCTATAATATATTAAATATCACATCAAGTGAGAATCATTTTCTGGACGATTTTAACCATACTACAATTTAATTATTTCGATAGTACCTTAATTTTCGTTTTTCAATATATATTTAATTGAATATTGCTTATTAAACATGCACGTAAATAAATAATTGAATTGTACGAGAACAATCAAATTAATTCATGAACATGGAATTTAATTAATTTGAATCAATGAATATAGAAAAAGAAAAATGCATATTACATAGCATTTAAAGCAATATAGTACTTTATAATTGGTGCTTCTTAAATTAGATACAACTACAATTCTTTTACATTTAATGCCAAATTCAGAGACCGTGTGTAATTGCACTAAAATGGAATAATTATTTCATACACGAAAATGACTATTAGAATTTGGATGTGACCGGAATTCCTTGTTTGAAGTATATTAAGAATTCTAATTGAAGTGTACGTCAAAGAGAATTCAAATTTAGAATGCTATTAGAGTTATATGTCAAGTTGAGGTTCTATTTTAGAAGCCCATTAACAGTTGGAAATTGGTATTAGACTTAAAGAAAAGTTTTGAATGGAGAAAAACACATTTTGAAATCAATTGGAGGATTTATGCCCGAGACGCAGCGCCTAGGCTCCCGAGGTGTAGCGCCTAGGCACTACCATGGTGTTTTCAGTTTTCGCTGTTTTCTTCCCTTTTATGTTTTGGACTCAATTTTTTTGGTATCATACTTTACCAACAACTCTACTAGAAGAGTTTCTTCCAGTGTTCTAAATAGCGCGTCAAGGCGCGCGCCTTGGCACGACGCGTGGCCTTAGCGCCAAGCGTAGTGGCTTGGCGCCTTATTTGGCGGTCAACGCGTCTTATTTAGCGTTGATCGCCAGCTAATGCGCGCCTAGGCGCAATTATGTGTACGTATGCGCGCTTTTTTAATTTTTTTTAAAAAAAATTTTAATTTTTTTTTTCCAATTCTTTGAAGTTAAAATTTATTAAAGACTAATTTCTTCAATTTTACTTAATTTAAAACAAACACTGAAAAAAAAAATCCTTCAATAAAGAGTTAGATAATATTTAAGTTTTTATGCTATTTATTTACTATTTTGTATTTAAATTTAAAACTTATCTTTTTTGTTGGAAATTTTGAAAAAATGTATAAAGTTTTTATAAATCTATTTTAAATGTTTAGTAAGTATTATTTTTAATTATTAAATGATTTTTTGATTGATTAAAAATTAAAATAAGAAAACGTCTTTTTACGCTTTTTTACGCATAAGCCTCGCATAATCTCGCATAGCCCTTAGCTTGGCCTCCACGCATTGCTACGCATTACGCCTTTTAGAACACTAGTTTCTTCCCTTTCAGTGTCTAGCAAGGTGTTCAATCTAGCAAGTAGGTTTTTTAGCACCCTACTTCATCAACTCTACTATGATGGTTTGAACATTCCTTATATGTTTCCTATAAATATTAGACTCTTCTATACAATTTTGTAATATGAAAAAATAGATTTATAGAATTATAGGATCCATTATAATTTTTTTCTCTTCTCCATTATTTTTGAATCAATAAAATCTCTTACATCTATCATATTCTTATCTTCTTTTGTTTTTTATCTAATACTTCATTATTTGTCATATATCTTCAACAATTCATTCCGGTGTTTGAGTTTGAACAAGTGGTATTAAATAATATATAATTCTTGTATTTTCAACATTGCTATTAGCGATCCGAGCACATTATATTTCTTCTAATTAGAGATATCTTGGTTGTTTCATAACAAGGACATCAATAGTTCTGAATTGATGAGAATTTTGACATAATTTTCATAGTTTTAAATAGTTTTTTTTTTAAAAATAATTTTCTCACCATATTGGCATAGATTTAGCTGCTCGAATTTACGTCATCCACAGTAAAATATTTTACAAAAGCCCACAGGTCAATCGAATAAACCTTGCAGAAAAAATTACTTAAATCGAGATGCAAAAGAATTATTTTTCAAGAGAAAAAAAGAGGAAAAAGTCGAATTAAATTACAGTGTAGAAAAGATAGCGAGGAGAATTTATATACCAACATCATTGAGAATAACTCCAGCCTCTCTAGCGAAATTCTCAGCACTTGCGTGCATGTTGTTTCTTGCCATGTAATCATGAATATACAAGTCAAGCCTGTAAATCCCAAATTAAAAAAAAGCACAAAAATGAATAAGTCCAGAACTCAAAAAATTCAAGAAATGAGTAAAAAAAAAAAATTCAAGAAATCAAGAATTTCTTCAAAAGAAGAAAACTACATTATGGTACTAACACTTACATCTTTTGAGCATCCCATTCGTCCATGATGACAAAACCCAGATTTTCAATTTTTAGCAACAACAAGAAAAAGTGAAAAAAAATAAAAAAAAAATGAGTAATTTTAAAGAGCAAGAAAGGGTTGAAAATCTTGCTTCTTGATGAGCAAACTTAAATCAAATAGGGGTCCAATTTTGTTAATGCCAAGAAAAAATGGCAGTAGCAAGGAAAGATGGGGTGTAGAGGGAGAGTGAATAAGTGGCGTGGTGGAAGAGACGTGGCGGAAGTAAGTAAGTGACATAGCCATGCAAAATGGGGCGGAAGGTAAAAGGGTCAAACTTGCTTTATTCCCTATTTATATACTACAGAGAATTCAAGACTAGTTTTTGAGCAAAACCAGTGGACCAGCTTTCACAAGTTTTTATTATTTTTTTTCTATAAATTATGAATATTTATTACAAACGAAGAAAAATTTGTTGGTCGGGGTGGGGGAGGGGGGGTTTTGACACCTAATTTTTGGCTTCACATTAATTTTTATTCACAAAATCTTGACTTTTACGGTTTACCGTGACGATATTTGACTCGTATATATTGATATTATAGTACTAATTTCCGATATTCAGTTAATCTATCATTTAAGCCCTGTTTGGTACACATTATTTCAAAATATATTTTTTCAAAACTTATTTTTGTTTACTTTTGTTCGTTCAAATGAGTGCCTCGCAATTAAGGATAATCTCCCAAATATATATATATATATATATATATATATATATATATATATATATATATATATATATATATATATATACACACAACTAAATGTATGGTGAAATTCTCTCTTTAATTGACAAATTAATTTTTTTGCCTTATCCTCCACAAGTGTTTATTTGCACTGAATTTCTTGGAAAATTGTATTAAATCTTTCAGATATTGTGTCATTGAGTCAATGAGTGTGTGTAAATTGTAACAAAGCCAGATATTTTCCAAATTTAAACATGATTAAATGGGATTAGACCATATAATAAATTTCTTTTAACTCATAAATTAGCACGAGTTGTAATATTGGCAATCCATCATTAATTGGATTTATCGAGATAAGATATTTCAAGTCGACGTCTTCAACGTAAATCATTTTCCAATATAGTTAAAAATTTGTGTTATAAATATTTAAGGTCAATCGCAAATTGAATTTTAGACAAAATTTTCCAAAACTCTATATGGAAAATTGAATTTTATACAAAATTAAAAATAATTTTATTCTTTTCTACAGATTATTGAAATCTTATTAATAAATCATTTTGTATAAGTTGTAATATTTACATTTTTGATTTTGATGTAATTAATATTAATTGTTTGATTTTGATTAAGATTAAAATTTGATTTTAATCTGTACCAAACATGGTCATATTATTGTGGACTGCGAATTTATAGTCAAACGTTAATTGAATTTTAAGCAAATTTTCCCGGTGTCTATCTGAGAGAATCAATCAATATCTCCTTTATTCGTATCCTCCAAATCCTATTTGTCCTACCAAACGTGTCCTTACCAAAACAAGTTGATGAAATAATTTAACGATGCAGTGCAAACTAGATGACCCGCCTATTATGTAGAAGTGCATAGTCCATTTGTGGAGACGACATTTAATTCAAAATTTGACTCATTATAAAATTAACTATTAATGAATTAATATGATATATTTTCGGTACTCAATATAAGCTAAACACGATGTTCAGCATAAATAAACTAAGTGTGGTGCTTTGTGGTTAATTTTTCATTGTATATAATGCGCCAAGTGGCTTCTTCCCCAGCACTTTTTGATTCAAAATAAATAACCAGTAATGAATTTACTGCACTTTCACTCCCTTCATGGTGTGATGAAACTCTACCAACCATTTTGACAATTGCATCAATGCCTAAATGGTGATTAATTATTGCCTGTTTCGCACTTTCTTTCTACTGATAAAAGCAATTTCAAAATTTTTTACATTTGCCATTGGTGCCGAGCTTTTTTCTTGCTTCTTGGCATTGAAAATGTATGCTATGATCCCTTGAATTGCACTTTGTTTAACCTCATTCTCTCAACTTGAATCCGGTAAGGCTAGTGCTGATATGCTTTGATTCCATTTCAACAGCATTTGAGTTGTTATGAAGAAGATGAACTATTTCTAGCAGAAGTTTATCTGATTTTCCTAGTGTAGAACAAAGTTATTGGGTCCCTAAATTTGATGAAACTGCCACTGCCATATGGCCTAAACATTTCTTGACATTGATACTGACTTTTTCAAGAAGAATATGAATTGGGCTAATTTGGCTTCCTCTTTATAGCACAAAGAAGTGCTTTTTCCATTAAGTTTATATCACAAAGAAGTGCTTTTTCCACAACTCTCAAATTTTCTTGGAAATCTCTGCATTTCTGAGGACTAGTTCCAAAAGTAACTTGAAGAAGTCAAATTGAATCAACGATATATGAATTCTACAACGGTAGTTATTTAGATAAAGCATGGACTTTTTCTAGTATTTGAAGCTTATGATCAAACATGGATTCATTAGACTCGAGATGTGCTTGAGTGCAGCTATAGAACAATCCCTATCGATCATCTTGAGGTGATCAGACTCGACTTGGTTACCTGATTTAAGCCACTTGTTGATCAAATGACGAAGAGTGATTCGGAACAATGGAATGATCATGGAGCTTCTGCATTGTGACGGGTCATATTAGGTTACCAGTAGCTATCCATTTTTCAATGCTCGACCGTTCATACATCTTCCTGTGCATAGGGTTACTGGATCTGTGAACAAGTCTAGACTTATAGGGTACCTAGATAAAGGGGAATGATCCTATTAACTCCTTCCATGTAATAAGCCTACAGGGGAGCCACTAGGCGCCGCCTAGCAGGATTTTTTTTTTTCAAAATATATATATTTTTTCTTTTTAATCACACATTCTTCCATAAATAATATTACACGCAACTCAAAAATTATTCCTTCATTTTTAATCACACGTTCTTCATTAATCTACTATTTCAAAATGCATTATGGGCTCAAACAAACTTATATACAAATAGATATTTGTCATATAACATTGGATAAAAAAGAAGATAGAAAAGTCTATAAGAATTTTGGTAAGGAAAAATTGTAGTAGTAGTACCAAACCTTTCATTAAGTAATAGGCTTTGCCGAAACCTTTTATTTGTACCACCCACGGGACCAAACCTTTCAAAATGACGCAAATGGAGTCCAAGTGATTGAAAACTGTTAGTTGACCAAAAATCAAAAGTTTGACCAAATATTGACTAATTTTAAAAGGGTAAAAAAGTAATTTTATATTTTACATATAAAATAACTAAATCAAAAGAATTAAGTCAAAAAGAAGAAGAAGAAGAAAACATTATTCATCTTCTTCCCATACCCTACCCCAAAACCAAAAACCACCAAAACGTTAGCACCGCCATTATCGTCTTCGTCTCCACCATCTACCTCTTGTCAAAACCTTGAATTTATCACCTCGAACACAACCACCCAAATTCTCGTCAGCATCAACACAAACTCCATCATTTCGTCGTTCTTAAACTCTTCCATCTTCTTCCTGGTGCATCTCCTTGGTGGTGGTGGCAGCGACGATGGAGGTGGATGACGGGATGGGGTTAGCCCTCTTCTAACACCCAAAAACTCAAAACTCTGAGGCAAGAAATCATGTGCCCCATCCTCAACGATGAAGGCGAATATGGTGTATATGCCTTCGGCTCAAGGGGTGGAGGCGTTGGCAGGGGCGGAGCCAGCCGTTTGAAATTGGGGGCCCCCAGAATTAAAGATATATAGATGAAGGGGTGGAAAGCCACGGGAGTTCGGGGGCAGCGCCCCCAAAATTTCTTTTTTTTGAATACCTTATTAACATAAAAACCAAAAAAATATATAAAAGAAAGTACCAATATTTAATTTAGCAAAATCATACCTTATTACAAGTGTTTCTTTCGAGTTCTCATACTTTGAATACGGAAACGAAAAATAAAATTGGTAGGATTTAAGATTTTTATTCAATTTGAGGACAAAATGGTAATGGTAAATGCAAAAAGAACCAAAATTTTTTTAAAAAAAAATTGTCAAAAATTTGGAGGGGGGGGGGGTCCAGGTCCCCCCCAAGACACCCCCTAGCTCCGCCCCTGGGCGGTGGGATATAAAGCGGTAAAGGAATCGAAAAGTTCAGTAACTATCCGATAATTTTGATTATAAGCTCTTGGTGCTACTTGAATTCAGCACCACTAATGGGCTATTATCAGATGACGAAGAATAAGCTGGAGAGTTCAAATTAATTGGGTTTAAGCTTTTAGGAGGGAATGTCGTATTGTGAAATGGACTAGCATTGTTTCCTATGGACCCTCTTTGTGAAAAAAACTCTTCTTCTTCATTTTCTTCTGAAGAAGAAATAGAAGAATGAGGGTTGTTTGCAATAGCATTTTGTAATTTTGGTGAGTGTTGACGTGGCAGGGCGGGAAAGGGTGGAGCTTCGACGACCCCAACTGTTAGTAATCTAGCGAAATGGCTGCAAGGGTGTTCTTTTCATTTGGGTGGTGGCGGAGCCAACATTTCCATCTTGAGAGCTGACTAGTGTACCCAAGTAGAGAAACTTGGAGTAGGTGGAGGTGGGTGTGTGGCTGGGGAACGTTGGAGGTGGTGATTTTTTATTTTTGGTTTTAGGGTGGGGGTGTGGGAAGAATATGAACAATGTTTTCTTCTTCTTCTTTTTCTTCTTTTTTTCTTTTTTGATTTAATTCTTTTGTTTTAGTTATTTTATATGTAAAATATAAAATTACATTTTT
Organism: Fraxinus excelsior; assembly: GCA_019097785.1. Lineage (NCBI taxonomy): Eukaryota > Viridiplantae > Streptophyta > Magnoliopsida > Lamiales > Oleaceae > Fraxinus > Fraxinus excelsior. The sequence goes on from CM032630.1 coordinate 2,963,346, forward strand.
ATCCTTTTAAAATTAGTCAACATTTTGTCAAACTTTTGATTTTTGATCAACTAACGGTCAAACTAATAGTTTTCATCCACTTGGATTCCAACTGCGACATTTTGAAAGATTTGGAACTGTGGGTGACACAAGTGAAATGTTTGGGCAAAAACTGCTACTTTATGAAAGATTTGGTACCGATGCTGTAATTTTCCCTTTTTTAAATTATTACAAATTGATTTTTTCATAGAGAAAAAAGAGAAATGATGAAAAGAAAAGATAGGGATAAAATGAAATGAAAATATTAAAAAGATAATAAAAACATGTTAAAGAGAGGAAAATATTTTTTTTTTCTATAATAGCTCTAGGTTAGTAGAAGCAAACAGAAATATTGAAAGGAAAAAAAATCATAAAGTTTTTTATTTATCTTTTTGTGTTAGTTTCAAAATTCTTAGGGATGAATGGGAGACTTTTTATGAGATTTTATATTTGTATTTTATGCTTAAAAGTTATTACATAAAAAAATTAAAAGTCATTCACATTTTGAACATCACACGACTTTTAAAAACTCTTGATTTAGTCATTGTGTGATCACTATTTTTTTTAAAATACATTTCTCTCTCTTTTTTAACCACACATTTTCAATAATATACTATTACACATAAATCCAAAGCTTTTATTATTTTTCAAAGCCTATTTGACGAGCGTTATCGTAAAAACATGTTTTGAATTAATAGTGATTTTTAGAAGAATGTGTGGTTAAAGAATAAGGAAAAAAAATTTATATACGTATATAATATTTCATTGTGTGAATGTGTGATTAAAAATGATCATATAGAAAATCATAAAAAAAATTAATGAGTGTCAAAAAGATATTTAACTATACATGTTCCATCAATTTACTATTTCAAAATCATTTATGACTTTAATGAGCTCTTAGAATGTTCTTATTGAATACCTCAAAACTATAAAAATTCTAAAAAGTCTTTGTTAAATATACCTAAACATTTAAATTTTTTAAAAGTTTCAAGAATTTTGATTAAATACGCCCTCTAATTAATTTAGGGTCGGTTGATTGCGGATGAAAATTATTAATTAAATGTGTTTAATTGATTTAATTTTCAACCTAAAAAATATTATAGTTGTCATTTTTTTTTATTAATGGGTAGATGAGAGAAGTATGATGAGAGAAGAGATGGTGAAATACCTGGGAAATAAAAAAAACACAATTCCCTAAAGAAATTGTTTCTTGCTTTTGAGGAAAATATAGTACACATAACCAAAAATTGAAAAATATTTTATATGAAAAAAATTGTCAATCAAATCCCCAAAAAATATGAATTTGAGTGGAAAAATGATATTTTATATTATGTAAAATAAATTCAATCAAATACCTTCTTAGAGTAATCAAATGGGTTTTTTTTTTACTTGGGACAAGTAATTATATTCATTTTCAGTTTCCACTTTTATAGTATTTCAATTAGAGGTGGGCAAAACACTCAGAACAATTAGAATCAAGCCAGAATCGATTCAATGTTGAGTAAGTTTTCAATTGATTTTGGTTCTTAGAGCCTAGAATTGAGAATCGAAACCATTAGAATCATTTCTAAGTTTTTATTTAAAAAAAATAAAAAAATTCCTCATAATTCATTGAACAAAATTTTCAAAAAAAAATCATTAAACTTGACTCTTTTCTTTTTCCAAAGTTTTGATTTTGGTTTGATTTCAATACTATAAGGAATAATGTTATTTAGTACTAATAACGTTTAAAATCAACCTAGGCGACATCATTTATGACATTAATTATAATTCCTATTAAATAGAAGAGTTTATAGCATATTTAATGGAATCTACGGTATCTACCATACGTCGACACTTCAAATAGGGTTAAACATGTCTAGTGTTAGATAACATTATTATGGAAAGAAACGATTTCTTTACAAAAGATTTATTACCTTTCGAATTTCCGATTCCACCAAGCCGAATCGCGTCCGGACCTAATTTCAATTTAAAGCCTCGCATAATTTATAGGGATGATAAAAAATAAAAAATCTGTTCAACACGATACGCGTAGGGCCCGTCGTGAATGGGCGTGTATTACCCAACTAATTGTGTAAATAAATAAGGTAAGGAGGGGACGTGGGTCATTACCTCGAAGTGAGTAAGGGACGGGTATGGGGAACATAGTTCCCACCTCGTTTAAAGTTAATTTTAAATTTAAGTTTTTTTATCAAATAAAAAAAAATTATTATCATTTTTAAAAAGAACATAAATTATTTTTAACAAATTAAAAAAAAAAGTAATAATATCTTTCTATATATAAAAAGTGGCTATTAAACAGAATATGTTGGTTTAACGGAAAGACTAACGGAATTTCTTGATTTAACGGAAAGACTAACGGAATTTCTTGTTTTTAACGGAAAATCTTTTTTCACCATCCCCTACTTTCAAAATTATAATTAAATAATAATAATAAATTAGCTTTTGATAATTCCTTCAAACTAAAATATCTTGAAGCTAACTTATCCGAATCGACTTTTTCTCGAATCTGATTTATTTATCTAATTACGATTTATCCAACGAGACCAATATTCATATATTTACGATAACTCCATCAATATCTAAATATTTGACACAAATAAAATATAATTTGATAAATGTATCATTTAGTCCATAACTTCAAAATATTAAAATATAGTATATAAAAATTGAATTATATTTTATGAAAATTTTCGGGGTATTACATTCTCACCCCCTTAAAATATTTTCGTCCTCGAAAATTTACCTGTTAGTACAAATACTAAGTCTAACACACAATATACATATATTATCGTAATACATATCATACTTTAGCGATAAAATGAATTGCATTATTACTTAAAAAAAGAGTAAAGACTTAAGTCATGGAAAAAGTTTAAGCCTCCGTTTGTTTCTCATTAAAAACCAATAAAAATGAAAAATATGACCGTTATCCATCACATCAATCTATCAATTTTGAATTTTTATCTTTTGTGTGTGGTCCAATAACGACTATATTTTTCATTCTCATTCTACATTAATGAGAATCAAATGGAGCATAAGTAAACTCATCTACTTACCCCTTAACATACCTTGAGTTTTCTGTTTGTGATTTTGGGTTGAAAATGACTGAGAGAAGCACTTTATTTAATTATTTATCAATTACATAAACATTACATCATTAATTATTTAATTAACCAAAAAAATTACATCTTTATTAATAACAAATTAATTTTTAAACAAAACTATTAAATATAAACTAAGCAAACGTGCATTGCACGTTGCTTACACCTAGTTTATTAACTAAATATGTAAAAAGATAAAATAAATAAATAAATAAAAAATTAGAGGGACAATTATCTGTTCCACGCCACCCCACCTTGTCCTGCTTTAATCGAATATAAAAATTGTGTAAGATGACAATAATATCTGATGGGACGATAACCATCGACTCCGTTGCATGCTCACTCACGCCATTTTTGGCCGACCAACTGATCAAATTTGAACTTTGCTATAGGTACAGGAAAATCAACAGAAATTCAACCGTTCGGACATTCCACCTTAATACCGCATTTTTTCCCCTTTCTCGTTTCTTTCTCTTTTCCTTTTTTGTAGTTATTCTCAGATTTCCCCGGAGAGAAAAATAAAATAAAATTTGAAGACAGGTGATTATTTGTTTCCTCTCGATTCTTTCGTTTCAGGTTTATTGGATTTTATTTTTTGGTTGTTTTTCTTGTTGAGTTTTTCCCCCTGTTTTGCGTTTTCTTCTTGTTGATCTCCGATCTATGTTAAGTTTTGGATATTTGTCAGCGATAATTAATGTTTGATATTCCTTTTATTTTTTGAGATTTTTGTTGTCAAGAATTAATGTTTTGCTAGGAATCTTGGTTTCTGGAGAATCTCGGACTTCCTACAATGACTTTGATGACATATTTTGTCTGTTTGTGTTCATATCATACTGAATTTGTGATTTAATTATTTGATGTTTATGATCTTGTACTGTTTTTTGATATATCTTCTGTTGAATTGCGTGTCAATTTACGTTCTTTCTTTTACCTGTTAGTGTCCGAATACTGCATATTTAAATTGGAGATGAATTTAGAGGTTTGGAAGTTTAAATTGATTAATCAACAGCCCAAACTTACTCGCTTGCTTGTATCTGATAGTGTCTGAATATCAGCATATTTAAATTGGAGATGAATTTAGAGTTTTGAAAGTTTAATTGATTTATCAACAGCCCAAATAAATGTTTCTACTGATGTAACATCCATAGATTCTGGTGGTGTTTATTATGTACATTCAAATGCCACCTCCGCTATCAATTAAGTAGTTAGTTGATTGTGCCCTAATTAAGATTTAATTCTTTAAGAATATTTCATGGCTGGGCCGATTAACTTATTTTGATTATTTGTTGCAGGGTATAAACTATAGATTTTTGAGTTTAAGAGATGTTAGAGCAGTTACTGATATTTATTAGAGGCGGTTTGATCCTCTGGACATGCAAAGGGCTTCAAAATGCTCTTAGAGGTTCGCCCATTGACATGCTGATTAGGTCCTGCCTTTTGGAGGAACGATCTGGTGCAGCATCATACAATTATGATGCACCCGGTGCTTCTTACACTCTTAAATGGACATTTCACAATGAACTTGGACTTGTATTTGTTGCCGTATATCAGCGGATTCTCCACCTCTTGTATGTGGATGACTTGCTTGCAATGGTTAGCGAGAGTTCTCTGAAATTTATGATCCAAAACGGACTTCCTACAATGACTTTGAGGACACATTTCAGCAGCTTAAGAAAGAAACAGAGGCTCATGCAGAAGAAATGAAGAAATCAAAACAGGAGGGCAAGCCTTTGAATAACAATCTTGTTAAGAAGCAAGGACAGGTGATAAAAGGCGGTATGGATGGAAGCAATCAAAAAAATAGTGGAGGTGACTCTGAAAATGGTGGCGACGATGGTGACAAATTGAAAAAAGGTCACTTGTTGGAAAATGGAAATTTTAACAAAAATCTTGTTATGAATGGGGAATCGCCCAGAATGGTTAATGCTAATTGTAAAGAGAATGGAAGTTCCAATGTTGGGGCTTTTGATGTAAGTAAGCTACAGAAGATTAGGGGTAAAGGTGGAAAGAAAACTGATACTACTGTTATCAAAGGTTCCAAAGTTGAACCAAAGAAAAAAGTAGTGAAAAAGAATAGAGTTTGGGATGATTCACCGATAGAGCCAAAACTGGACTTCACTGATCCAGTAAGTGAGAATGGGGAAGAGAATATAGCAATTGTAGCAGTGGATCAGGGTGAGAGCATGATGGACAAAGAGGAGATTATAAGCAGTGAAAGTGAATCAGAGGAGGAGGACATAGGGAAGAAAGGTAATGTTGAGAAAAAGAAGAAAGGCTGGTTCTCATCCATGTTCCAGAGGTAAATTTGCATCTCTCACAGCCAAGTAGAGGAGAAAATTCTTGTTCTCCTACTTAATATATAGTGAGAAAACTTAAGCATGCATTTATTCAATTATTTTTGTAGTGGTTGAAATGAAGGTGTGTTTTGTCATCATGCTCTTTATTCTTTTGCGTTAGTATTTTTTGTTGTGCACTTGTCTACGCTTGTTTAGCTACTTTGCTATTCAGAGACTGGAATGCCAAAAGCTGTATGCATGGTTGTGTTTTTTCTTCAGAAATTTTGATTGCTGTTTTTTACATGTAATCCAAGCTTGGCAACACCACCACCACCTCCCATTAAAAAAATGAAAAATAAATGAAACTTCCCTGCCCATGCTGGTAAAATAATAATAATAAAAAAAAATTCATAAATGATTTAAGGAAATAAAAAGTAGAGAAATTAATGATCAGGATTCTGTATTAAGAAGTAGAACTTCTGCTTCACTGAAAGGAGTTAAAGCTCTCCACATTTTACATTTTGTCGGAGTTAATCTGAATCTTTTGGGAGACATTATGTAGAATGTTTTAGTAGTTTTTTAAACATTTCAACCTGAATCTGAATGTGAATTTTGCATTTCAAATAATTGGCCTTTGAAGATGTAAAAAATGCACGTATTTTGCCGATAGCCAGTTATAGACACGTGAACATTTAGTGGCTTAAGAAAAAAATTTCCCTCTTATCTTTTATAGTATCTTGGGTTTTGTTTCACTTTTCCTTTGTGCTAGAAATGTGAGAGCTATCAAGTCTTCACTCCTTTCTGGCATATTGAACTCTAAGTCATGAGTATATGTTGAATGAATAAAATGGCTGGATCTTATGTGATCACAAGAAGATCTATGAGCTAGAGGGGATTTTTAATTGTCTTTTTACCTGTTGGAGTTGACCATTAATTATTTAAAAAAATTCAATTGAAATTTAATGTTACAGGATTTAAGGTATTCATTCTTTGGCGCATTTTCAGTCAGTGAATTTCTCGTTTTGGTCACTGAAGAGATACTGCAATATGATTGAGCACAAGTCTTTTTAGATAAAAAAATAAAATGTTTGACGTACTGGATGAAAAAGGCCGCCTTTGATTGCCTGTGTTTTGCCTTTCACCGTCTCTTAGTGTTCACAGTCGCATGCAAATTGTTTGTAGGCACTCTCTTTGTGAGATATTTGCATAATAATCACTGCATCTTAGCGTAAAATATGTGATTTTCTTCTTTGAAGAAGTTAATGCGCCTCTTTCATGTGGTTATTCTCATCTTTGTAGAGTACTTCTATTGGTTGTTGTTATATGTGTACTTTATTTTCTTATGCTGTGTAGAATCACTGCTCCTGCAAATGAATTTGAGGCTATAAGATGTTGCTTCACATTTAAGATGGAGTCCTTTTGGGTTTTGACTAAAATTGGACCAATGATGTGTATTGTGGTTTAGTTTCGTTCCAACTATTTCACTATAGCTGCGTCAGATAGTTATCTCATGCCATGAGAAGAGCTAGAAGAGATACATAGGATTTACACTTCAATCGTATTTGAGGGTCATTTGCATAGGATTTACATTGGGATCTTGTTACATGTACATCAAGATTTACATAATGAATTACATAATACCACATGACACACACTACCATTTGCCAGTTTAAAAATACAATCAATTTTTTCATCCAATTTTTTCCCTTCACATCATATTATGTAATCCATACATTTTTATATACAAATAACAAATGCCTTTACACTTTCTGTCACCACTTAATTAACCCTTTTTTTCTTTATAATGTCAATTTTCGATCTATCCAATAGGGATGTTAAACTGTGGTGTTCAATTGAAGTGGTGCACATACAACTTATTATTTGGTTTATTCTTGTGAACTCAGTATTGCGGGAAAGGCAAATTTGGAGAAAGCTGATCTAGAACCTGCGCTGAAGGCACTCAAGGACAGGCTTATGACTAAGAATGTGGTATGTCAACTTAGCATACTGTTTATAATTGCATATTTAATTAATTTTTCACCTTACTTGATCAGAGCATGGTCGTTGCTAGAATGCTTATATGCTGTTTCTTGTTCGTTTCCCCCGTACTTTTGCAGAAAAGAATTAAAAGTAGGGGTCAAGGGGAGAATATCATCGTTTTAATTTGTCCGCGAGTTTCCATTGCTTCTGTTAGTAACACTTGTTGGATTGTATATGTCTAAGACTTATCCTTTTATCGCTTAAACAGGCAGAGGAAATAGCCGAAAAACTTTGTGAAACAGTCGCAGCAAGTCTTGAGGGAAAAAAGCTGGCCTCTTTTACAAGAATTTCTTCGACAGTGCAGGTACAAAAACATGTCTTGACTGATTTCTTTTTTAGTAGAATTCAAAGCAAAAGCAAAAGTGAAAGCAAAGCAAAATCCAAAATTACAACTCACCATATCCGGAGAAATACATTTTTATTGTTACCCCTCCACCAAATCCAATTGCCTTTTTCCTTTTCATTCATAAATCATAACTATGTCTCATTGCATGTAATGATGTGATGGCTTAAATTGATGCTACCAGGCAGCAATGGAAGAAGCTCTTGTTCGCATATTAACCCCCAGGCGGTCCATTGACATTTTAAGGGATGTTCATGCTGCACAGGAACAAGGAAAACCATATGTTGTGGTTTTTGTAGGAGTAAATGGAGTTGGGAAATCTACAAATCTTGCTAAGGTAGCGTGCTGTAAATGTAAGGAAAAACACACTGGATACCCATGGACATGCCCTTTTTGTCTAATGGCCTTTGTTGCTCTGCAGGTTGCTTACTGGCTTCAGCAGCATAAGATAAAAGTCACGATGGCTGCTTGTGATACATTCCGATCTGGGGCTGTTGAGCAGCTGCGTACTCATGCACATAGACTCCAGGTTGATTATGAAGTCAATAGTTTTTTGTTCATATAAAGTAGTAGTTTCACTGAAGTAACAATGACTAACTTGTAATGGTAAATCATTTGGAACTATCCGTCTTATCAGATACCAATATTTGAGAAGGGTTATGCGAAGGATCCTGCCATTGTGGCAAAGGAAGCAATTCAGGAAGCTGGTCGAAATGGTTCAGATGTTGTTCTTGTTGATACAGCTGGTCGAATGCAGGTATGTCTCAAAGAGTTTTCATATGCTGCCTGTTGACGAAGTGTAATGTTCTCGAAACTTGCTTACCTAAAGACACAGTCAAAATGAAAACTTTATTCAGTGAGATTTATATTGGATGATCAGCGGGGTTTTATGGCCAATATCCCTTGTATGGAATTATATTATTTTGCTATAAATTTCTACTTAGCAGTTGCATTTATTTTCTATTGTATTGTTCAGGATAATGAACCACTAATGCGAGCTCTGTCGAAGCTTATCTACGTTAATAGTCCAGATCTTATCTTGTTTGTTGGAGAGGCACTTGTGGGCAATGATGCTGTAGATCAGCTGTCAAAGTTTAATCAGGTTTGCTAGATTTTTGGTTCTTCTTTTATTCACTTTTCAATATACAGCCCCCTGCGTGTTATAAGCAGTCTTTCTTCATTTCATTACAGAAATTAGCCGACCTGTCACCCTCACCCAACCCCAGATTGATTGATGGGATCCTTCTTACCAAGTTCGATACAATTGATGATAAGGTATGGTCCTTCCTCTCATTCAATTTCTTTTTCTCATTCAAATAGAAGCTTCCGAGGGATCTCGTTTTATTTATTTTGAGATTAACTTATTTCTAATTCTGTACACTGAAGGAATTATTTTAAAGTTTTTGAGACAAAAAAGCTTCTTTTAGGCATGTTTGGATAATTTCTTCTTGTTAGAAGAGTTTTTAGAGAAAGTTTGACCAGAGTGGCTTCATGACGAAGCTCTTCTACATAGAAGTAAAAGTAGGAGCCTTGGCAAATGGGCAGTTTAAGCTAACTTTTTAAGCTTGGCCAAACATGCTGTTGTGCATTTTAAGTAATTTATGAATTCAACATTGTTTTATCATGCATTTTAGTAACTTTATCACATTATCGGTCGATGGTGGCTTAGGTTGGAGCTGCATTGTCAATGGTATACATTTCTGGGGCACCGGTCATGTTCGTTGGGTGTGGACAGTCCTACACTGATTTGAAGAAGCTCAATGTGAAGTCCATTGTCAAGACACTCCTCAAATGAAGATAGTTTATGGTCTTCTTTTCTCCTTCCATTCCGAAAATAAAGATGCTTTATCGTCTCCATTGTTTTACATTTGCGCAATATTTCTCGACTCTGTCGTGAACCATGAAATGTGTTTGTTCTTGCAAACTGTCTAGATTTGTAATTTCACTGTTTTGGCAATTATGGTGGATTATTCCATTATTTATGATTTTTCATTAAGGTTTTATTTCCAATATTCATGTCAAGACTGAACCAAATACAATATAACTAGACAAAATATGAACTGTTTTTTTATAGATATTATAAAATTACAAAACCCCTGTTTGGTAGGAATTAAAATCAAATTTTTAATAGATTTTGATAAAAAATTGTTGAAATGTGTGATTGAAAAGTAGTGTAGTTAAAATTAATTGTTGATTTTGATTTGAAATTTTAATTGAATTTTAATCCAAATGAAATAGGGGATAAATATGATTTTCAAGTAAAAAAAAAAAACAGTTCATTCATAAAAACTCCAGTTACGGATAAACAATTTATTGTCATTTTTGCCTATTTTGACAGTCATGATCCAGAAACTCCATTTTTTTTCACATATTTTCAATCACACAATAAAATATTTAGCATGTAAATTCAATTTTTATTTTTATTTTTTAACAACACATTATTCAAAAAATTAATATTCAAAACTTTGTTTTTGAAATTTAAAGGCGATCAAACATCGGCTTTATTTAGACAAAATTTTCAACGTAGCCCTCCCGTACTAGCCAAGACAGTTTTGCCAAATGTATAATTTATGTACTAGCAACATTTTCTGTATACGTAGATAAATCCTTCTATTTTTTATATAGTCAAGCAACTTGTAGTTTTAGAAAATTTTTTAGAGAAAATTACCTTAGATCAGCTCCAACTCTTATTCAAAACCCAAATGTCTTCTCAATTCTCTCATGTCTCACGCCCTTTCCACTTGTCCCTAGAGATGTCAATTTGCCCCATTTGGGAAAAGTGGGGCGACCCTGGTCGGCCCGCGTGGCCTTTATAAAATTAAAAATTGGAAGGGGGAAAGAGGCTGCTGTGTAGAAATATGCAGTTGTGCTGCCTGTGTCACATATAACAAAAAAAATTAAAAAAGAAAAAGTCAACCGGCCTCAACGGCTCAATTTTTTTTGGGGGATTATTAAAAATGGCCCGTTGACTTTTAAAATTTTAGGTTTTTGTTAAAAAGTCTATTTTGCCCTTAATGAAATAGGTTTTATATTGCAAAATTAGTCCTCATACTTTGAATAGTTTTATTTTTTCTATTTCTATTCTTCTTCACTGTATATTTCATCCGAATCTGATTTTTCTTCAAAAATCTCTTCATCAGTTTCTATTTCTTCAAAGTTGACTTCTTCACATTCATCTCTAATTTGTTCAAAATCGGTAATTAGCACTCTAACTTTCTTTTTTGGACATTCAGTGCTTATATGTCCTTCTTCATTACAATTCCAACATTTACATCGTTTTTTATCTAATGGTTTTTTATTATAAGATCTATATTTTCTTTTAAAATATTTCCTTTTTGGTTTAAAATATTTTCTTTTAAACTTTTTATATTTTTTATATTTTTTATGTTTTATTTTTCTTTTTCCTTTTCTATAGTCATAACATCCTCAATTTCCTGGTACTTCAGTGTCTTGACAACAAATTCTATCTTGTACAAATCCTGATTGTCTATAAACCATTTGATTGCTACATATTAAACTTATTTCATCTTTTATAGTTCTTATTATAAGTCCTAAAGTATAGGCTTCTGCATTTCTTCCAATTTGTCTTTCTCTAATCTTATTTTGAAAATAATTATTACATGGTGGTGGTAATTTTCTAATAAAAACATCTTTATAATAATCTTTATCTATTCCATTTCCATACATTATATAATAATATTTACTATATTCACAGCAATATTCATTAAAATAACACATATTACAAATTTGTAAATGTTCTATTTTATTTTTAGCATCTTCTATTTCTTCTGCTTTAGCTTTAGTGCTTTCATTTACCCAATCTTCTCCTGCAAATTCTCTATAAATTCTTGTAGCAACTCTATTTATTCCTTCATTTATTGTAATTCCAAATCCTGCTTCAATACTATCTTTCCAAATTCCTTTTGTTGTATCTTCTAATCCTCCATACCAATTAGTTACATTTCCTTTGAAAGTTGCTAATAAATATTCAGTTCTATTTTTATTATCTGTATTACTTCGATTATAATTAAAGTGTGCTATCATATTAGTACTCCATTCATTAATAGCTTTTCTAACATCTAATTCACAATCTAAATATAAATATGATCCTGTAATTTTCATTTGTCCAGATTCTCTTAATACTGGTTTAAATTGATCTCTATACATTTTATCTTTTCTAATTTTAAAATCAAGTTTAGTATTAACATATCTTCTAGGATCTATTTCAGCTTCATATCTAGCTGTACTACTTTGTCCAGCTTCTCCAAAGTCTTCTTCTTTAATTCCTCGTGGTCCTCCTGTTCTTCCAACCATATGATTTTTAGTTATTTCTTCACAAATCTTTAAATCTTCCAAGTCGAATATTAGGTTTTCCATTTCTTCATTCATTATTCTTTAATAATTAACTTTTCTTCTCTTTTTTCTTCTTTTTTGGTAAGATTTTCTTCCTGTTTTATAAGATCGATTAATAATCTTTCTATATCATCCTTTAATCCTTCATCAAGTTCTATTAGTTCTTCATACTTTTCAATTTTCTTTCTTACTTCTTTAAGTTCTTGAGTATAATCTGGTTTAAAAGGCTTTTCTTTATTTAGATTTTCTATTATTCTATTTAAAAGATTTTATATTCTTATGAAATTATTTTGTAATTTTTCTTTTGCCTCTTCGTAACTTATTTCAATTCTAGTAATTTTTTCTTCAATTATTTTTATACCTTTTTCAATTAAATTAATTTTATCATTCATACTCATCCTCTAGATTTTTTACAAGGTGGTTTAATGTTTTCAAATCCTAATTTGTCTAATAAAATATCTATTTTATAATTAATAATATCTAGTTTTTCTTCTAAAGTTGCAATTTTATTAATACTATTTTTCTGTGCAATTTTTGATATTTGGTTTTGTATTTCTTCAAGTTTAGCTTCATCAAGCACTTCTAAATTATTAATTTGTTCTTTGATTTTATTAAATTGTTTAGACATATTTTTACTTAAAACTTCTAATCTTTCTTTAGCTATTTCATCTTTTGGATCTATGTTATTAATTCCATCTATAGCTTCAATATCTTTTGTCTTTATTTGTCCTAATTGTTGCCATAAAAATACATTAGTCCAATTGGTAGTCATATTCAATAATCCATCTGTATTTCCCCATGAACTTAAAGGTTGAAACATAGTAGTATTCCATCCTCTATTTTGATAACTTCCTATTGGTAGTCTTATATTTTCGATTTCTTGTTTATCAAATCTTATTTTTATTGGTAAACTCATATTAATCAGGTAGGTTTAAAGGATTTATTACTATATTATTTATCATTTGTTCTAATTCTCTCCTTAATTGTTCTTCTCTTCTTAATTCTCTTGTAATTTCATTACCTATTAATTCTCTTTTAATTTTATTCCAATTAAAAATTTCTCTTTCAATTTCTCTTCTATTGCTTCCAGTTATTATTTGTTCTTCTAAGATTTTTATTTTATTATCACAAAATTTTTTAGTTATTCCGGGCATATTTTATTCTTATTTAATAGTTGTGTATTCTAAATATTCTTTTAACTTATCAAGATCTAGTTTATTTTTGATTATGGATATATAAAATTTTAGTGTTAGATTAAATTTTAATCTTTTATATTTTTGTGGTAATTTGTTAGAGATAGGTTTTCTCATTTATAAGTTTTTTATGTGATTCTGAATATTTTTAATTCTTTTATTCTTTATCATCAAAACTAAGATCAAAATCATATAATTCAGCAACATTATTATAATTATCATATTGCTCTATATTTTCAAATGTTCTTTCACTATTTTCACTATCTAACCAGAAAAATATAATCATTTTTATTATTTCTTTAGGTAATTTTTCTTTTAATCCAAAATAAGCAATTGTAAGACATTTTTGGTAATATCTAGAATCTCTTTTTATGAAATTTATTCCTCTAGTAAAACTATCATAAGTTTCTGGGATTTCTATTATGTGACTATAATCAATACTATTAGTGTATCTAAAAGGTACAATTCTATAATAAAATTCGTAAGTTTCCATTATGAAAAGTTCTTCAAAGTATACAATCCTATAAAAATTCTTATATAATAATTTTCAAACAAATCTTCAGACAATAAATATCCTCATAGTGTAAAATAAGGGTCTTACCATGCTTCGCCAAATAGCAAGAATGTTATATGTTCCTGGTCACCTTCGTCACAAGAGTTGGCCAAAGTCCAACAGCATCAATGCAAAATGGACACATAGGCACTCAAAACTCTCAAACAGACTCTCTATGTAGAACAACACTCAAAGCGTAATAAAAGATTTATTTCAAACTTAAAGACTTTATTGATCTGATGATAGCTAGAAAGCTATTATACAAAGATTTTTACAGAGATTGATACTCCGAAGAGTGGTTTCTACTCTTTCAAGAAGGTGGTTACAAAGATCATTTTGAGAGAATACATCTTTTTTGTGGATTTTTTGGTCATGCCTCTTCAAGTAAGAAGAATCTTCATTTATAGATAGGCTTGCACTTCACCGAGAAGCTTCTAGCCAATAGAAATTTTACAACATAAAAGTAAAAGTACAATAATTTCTTCAAAGTGGTTGCAATAATCAAAGCACTTGTCTGCTAGTGTCGGCAACTTTATTCCAACTTTTAACAGCTGTCTCCTTTTTCTTTAATGATCACATGGTGCTGTCTGGTGATGTAGCTTTCTTATCGTCCTTTATTTGTGGACGTGTCCCATCAGTCTGCAAACTTCTTTTATACATTCCTCACTCCCGAGGAATTGATCGTTCAAGATTTCACAAATCTTATCTTCTAAAATTTTTGATTCTTTGTCTCCTCTGCAGATAAGGATCCAATTATTACTCATTCCATACACCATGTATTTTTCTCCATAGAAGAATTGCATGGTTGAGCAAACTGATTTAATTCCAAGGGCTCGTCTGTAAATCATCCATTTTTATTGATAGTAGGCATCTTTTTAAAAATTCTTGAATCTCCTTTAGTGGATTCCCATTATTTTTTCGAATATGACAAGATGATGCTCTCCATACCATTCTGGTTCTTTATACTCAGGACTGAAGTAAGAATCTCAAAATCAACCTTGGTTGTTTATCACTGTATTTTTTTGACACAGTTAACAAATTTTCTGTCGAATTGTTTCAATTTTCTTTTAATCGGTTCCTGCGGAAAGAGTCGATCTAAAAATCCAAATGTGCTTAATTTTCAACAATAATAGGATCAGCACCTTGAACTGCACTAATCCTTGGATAAATCGCCGTTGGAAGGGCTGTTAATTAAAGAGAGAACTTCCTTATCTGAAATTATATATCCTTTCTTGAGAAATTCGTAATACTCCTTCTCCAAGATGTAATTGGTTCAACATTGATTGAGTTGCAATTATTCCCTTTGGTGATTTAAGGTCACCACGTGATAATTTTTATATTTTCTTGGAATTCACTGATAACAGTAGGCTGTTCCAATGAGCCTTTTGATAAGGATGTTTCACCCAAAAGGTGAGTGGCTCCTTTTCCACTTGTAATTTTTCCAAACATTTGTCAATACTGACGGCGGTAATTGTTGTGGACCCCCTTTTTTTATGACTTTTTCCTCTTGCGAGGTAAGAGAGTCATTTCTCTTAAATTTTGATTTCATCCACTTGAGGTTGATGTATTAATCTCCCGAAATGGGATGTGACTAGCCTTTCGACTTTATTCACCTTTTTGTAAAGGATATTCCTTGGTTGCAAGTTACAAAAAAGTCTAAACATTCTGTTAATTTTTCAACTATTTTTTCTTTTATTATCGTTTAATTTTCTCAATCTTTTTTCCGCTTTCAACAACTTTGTTTAATAAATCGCACAAAGTTTGTCGAATATCAAGATGATCCTCTTGGACAGCAAGATTAATCAATGCATTTTAAAATCTGTTTTAGAAGATTTTGTAATTCCTTGGTAAATGCTTCAATCTTTTCCATATTCATGGATTCCTGCTCAAGAAATCAGCAAATAAGTTATCTTTTCCTTTAATATATTCAAAATTTAAAATTATTAAAAAGATTAATAACATTGCCCATCTATGCAATCTTCTATGTTGAGGTGAATTTGGTTAATTTATTATTTACTAGTCCATTAAGTTGAGTATTAATAGTTTGAAAACAATAAATCAAACAAAAATAAAAACATTTTTAAATTTATTTATTCCTTTAATAACGGCTTAATAATTCTTTTTCATTTTAGTTGAATAATTTACTTCAGCATTTTTAAATGTTCCACTTAGTATATCTACAATTTTCATTTAAAATCGCGTTTTTTAATAAAGCACTCCAATACAAATCTGATGCATCTGTTTGTACAATTTAAACTTATCATTTTTATCAGGAAGCAAGTTTAGGTAAAATTTTTACAATTTCTTTTTAGATTTTAACACAAAGAGTATGTTCTTCATTCCATCCTAACTTATTTGATTTTTTAAAAAAAAAAAAAAAAAATTTATTTCTTTTTTCTGCAAGTTTTTTCTATAAATCTTTCAGCATAGTTAAGACATCCTAAAAATTTCTGAATTGCTGCTTTATTTTCTAATTTATCAGGAAACAACATTATTTTTTCTGAAATATGAGGTTGTAATGTTTATTCCATCACTATTTCATTATCCATTCCTAAGAATTTCAATTCATTTTTTGTATTTTCTTGCTTTTTCTGACTAAGTATTTACCTTCTTTTGAGCAAAGTATAGCAAAGTTTCTAAAATGTTTAAGATGATCTTCATATGTTTCTGAAAAAACAAGTATGTCATCAACATAAAACAATTAAGAAAATTTATAAGTTTTTAAAACTTCATCCCATTCTTCCTTGTGATAAATTTGTTGGTTGCATTTTTTATTCCAAAGGGCATAACTATCCATTCATAATGTCCCTGAGGGGTACTAAATGCTATTAATGGTATACTATTTTCCTCTAACTTGATTTGCCAAAATCCAGCTTTACAATCAAATTTTGAATAATATTTTTTTCTTAGGCTTTCATTTATTTTAAGACTTTTATTTGGTAGGTAATATCCATCAAATTAGTATTTTTTATTAAAGTTCTGGTATAATTTACTACCATTCTAGGTTTTCCCCTTTTTATTTCCCGCCAGCATGATTTCTAACCATAAAGGCAGGGCTACTATGAGGGCTATTACTTTTCCTTATAAGTTTTTGATTAAGAAGTTCCTGAATTTGTACTTGAAATTCTTCTTTATCTTCTTGATTATAAAGCATAGGTTTGACTCTAATAATGATTGGAGGTTCAAGTAATTCTATTTTAGCTGTAATTTTTGATTTTTCCCATTTTTCAAATGGATTATCATTATAATTTTTTGCTAAAAGTTCTTTTATTTGGTCAAGAGTAATTGTTCTGATTGAGTATTTGAGTAATTTTGGTATAAATTCTATCTTTTCACCACGCTGAGCTGGCTGAACTCTGAATGGTTTAAATTCTCTTGCAATTTTTAGTAAATGTCCACATGGGGTTCTTAATTGGATAGTATAAATATTTTGACTATATTGACTAAACTGTTGTAAGAAATCATTTCCTAGAATAATATCACAATCGTTTATATTATATTGATAAACATTTTTTACAGTTACTATTTTAGATCCTATAATAACTTCTATATTCTCATTTTTATATTTTAATGATTCTTTTGCTCCAGTTATTCCTTGTAAAGTTAATTGTTGTTTGTTTTCTATCCATTTTGGTAATAAGAATTCTTTAAATACAGTTATTTCAGCTCATGTATCTATTAAAGCACAAGTAGTTATTTTTGTTTCGAATACAGTTATTTATATATATACACTTATTGGAAATTTTATTTCTCTACTCATTTTTCTTTATGACAATATGTAGTTATTCCTTGATGTATAATAAGAATTTCTTCTTTGTCTATTTTATAATTATCTAGACTATCTAAAAATGAATTTCCTAATAATATTGAATGGTCATCAAAATTCATATTATTATCTATATAACATTCTATGTTTAATAATAAACTTCCAAATTTAATTTGAACTTGTCCTATTATATCACAAGAGTTTATTTTTCCTTCAAAATCTCTATAACTATAGGGTTCTACTTTTTTCTTTTTAATTCCTTCATCTATTAGAGAGCAAATATGATTTTGACTTGCTCCCGTATCAATAAGTATTCTACTTTCATTTATCCATTTATTTCCATTAAAGAATTTTCCTTTTATTCCGTAGACGCTACTATTTTTATTTTGTTTTATTTTTGAAATACTATGTCTTGAAGTACTACTACTTCCAATAATTATCTTATTTTCTTTATAAGTTATTTGTTTTGGTATTAAAGGTTGATCTATACTTATGGCATCATCATGTCCTATCTCAAAATTTTCTATTTCTTCTATATTTTGTTCTCTATGTAGAATTGCTTCTCCTATATCTTTAAATTCTTCATCGATTTCTATAAACGGTTTTTCCATATATATATTTCCATAATTACTGTTTGTATAACAGTATAATCCTTGATATAATATAGTAAAAACTTTATTATCATCTTTTAGTATTTTATTAGGCATCTTAAAATGTAGACTAAGACAATCATCTAAATTTTTATCATTTATATGTACACAATATCTTGGATAACAAGTAAATTTTAATTTTTTATATGCTAAGTTTCCTTTAATTATTCCTAAATTTCCATTTTCTGCGTTTATACATCTTTCATCTTGTAAATTAAGTATTATAGGACTATTAATTCCTTCTTTAAAACATGATTTTATTATTATTTGTATTCCAGCAAGGTAGACATAAGATATTTTATTTCTTTTTTCTGGTTTTAATTTTCCTAGGAATTCATTAATATTTCTTTTGGTTATTAAATTTAGTTTTATTTTTCCATGTGTATGTTTTACATCTATGGCTTTTTCTATTTCGTGATATTCATTGATAACTAACTTTTTTCTTTTAAAAGCTGAACCTACAATACTGAATAATCTATTTTCTCCTGGAGGTTTAAGATTTAATTCTGCTTTATTTATTTTTCTAAATTTTTCTCAATCAAATTTTCCTTTTAAGGCATATCCTTCTATTCCTTCGTAAACTTCAGTTTCTATATCCTCAGTATTTTCAATTTCCATGATCTCTAGGGCTCTGATACCATTTTTTTTGGGGGTTTATGCAAAAATATAATTATTAACAAAAATACAAAATCAATATCGAATGTTTTGGTCTTAATTAAGGTGGAAAGAGTTGATGGTGAAAGTTTTAAATTTTAATTCCAAAGGAGGGTGTCGAATCCTAAATTAAAATTTTTTAAGGACTAAAATAAAGTTTATTTTATAGTTGAATGACTTGTTTTGAAACCATTTATATTGAGGGTATTTTAGGAATTTTATAGCTTAAAAATGGTCAAATGCCAAAACCAATAAATGGCCTTGTTTTTTAGGCCAATTTCAAGTATTTCACATTTTTTTTTAGCCTTTGCTCAGCTCGGGCAAAAAAAAGCTGGAACTCATTTTGCTCGAGTTGAGCCCAAATTTCGAATTTCGACTTGTGGCTCGACTCAACTCGACTCGACTCGTTGTCACCCCTACTTATCCCCTTCAACCCCTTACCTGTGCCTATAATCCATTAGTTGAGAACATTTCACAAGACATCATAGATATTAAGTACGAGGTGAGTTTGAGAAAAATGTCGAAATAGTAAAAAATGAATGTCAGACATAGCGATCACATTGTTTAGGAGCATTCGTAGTGACTAAGAAGGTTAAAAATCAAGAAATGAGTATTGTTTGATGCAAATATGATTTAAGAACTTAAAATAGCAGGGAAGAGACGGTTCAAATTATTCTATTTTTTAAGGATAAATTGTACAATTATAATGAAATATTGAGAACCAATTTTCTACTCTTCTAATAGGGTTATTATCTACAATTAACACAATTTCCCTATTGTTGAAATATAAAGTCAACCGTTTAAAAAAAAAAAAAATTTAATACGTAAAATTCCTCTTTTTTGACGTAAAGTATTATCGTTTTGTGTATGTATAACTCAAGAAAGCATAATGGTTTGATAAATCCAAATTTCGCTCTTATCTGATTTCCGCGTCGAAACTCAAATCGCAATGCAAGCGTCTCTTCAATTCAAATTCAGCCATTTCAATTTCAATCCTTCTTCTTCACTTCACAATCCCTGTAAGTCCATCTAGCCTTTCTGCATATACACGTGTACGACAGTACGAGTGTGTGTGCATCATGTTTGATGATATAAGATTCTGTGTATAGATCTAGATATGTATGGAGTTTCTATGGGACGCTTTTTCTTGTTTATAACTGTTTAGTATGCATTGATTTTGCAGGCGAAATGGACCCGAAGTGTCTCTTTGCACCTTCTCTTCGTCAAGTAATTTCCTTTTTTTTTTTTTTCCATTTGGGTATATAAGTTTTGCTTCAATTTTTTTTGAGGTTTTATGTTAATTTTAAATAAAATAATTTCTGTCTGATTATATGATTAGATATGAATGACTTGAATTATTCGGAGTGCAACCTGCTACTGTTTTTACCATCAAAGAAATAAAAGATCTATTCTTTGTGTGTAGTGAGGTGTGTATTTGATAAGAACAGAAATACAAAAGATCTATTCTTTGTGTGTAGTGAGGTGTGTATTTGATAAGAACAGAAATACAGCAGTTTGTCTCCGAATGAACTCTATCTTGGTTTGAAATTCTGACATTATGAGTTCAATGGAGCTCACGCTTCAATAATTGTTAACTAAGAACCATGAGTTCTCGCTGGGGAGAACAAAATATAACATACCCTCCTGGTTGATAATCTACAGAAATCATCTGAAGAAGACACTTGAACCTTGATTCCTTTTTTCCAGAAAATGAAAAAGGAATTGGGAATTACTCTTTTAATTGGTATATTCCAGTACCTTGGCATTTGATAAGAGAAAAATGTAACCAGGATTTTGGCTGAAATGAATCCTTGTGTGTGTCAGGGATTAAAGTCCAATCTCATTTACGAGAGCAATAAGCAAAACATACTAGAATACACAAAGTGCACACTACTTTTTAGTGGTTCACCCTTAATGAAGAAGTAATGTGCAAAAAATTTCACGCATCTTGTCCCAAATACAGCCTCTAACCCTAAAACTCTTTATATATGATAGGCATATTAGGGTGACCTTATACATGTATGGACTACCCAGTCGGTTGATGTGTGATGAAGGGGATAGGTGAACAGGATTACTAGGCACCTCAGATTCCAACAATACAGTAACCATGAGATTTGTAGCATCCTCACTAAATTAAGTTGAAAAATCTAGTTTTACTTAGATGTGCCGGTCTTGGATTTGGATTCAAAAATAAGACGGTGTATTTAATCTCGAGTAGACACGCAAAACAGGTAGACTGAAACTCACATGTACAACTAGACATGTTTTTCTCTTTGCTCACATGTGAAGAAAAGAAAAATACTAGTTAAGTGTAATAATTCCAAGATACACATCTAGGTTCATGTCATTCTCATTTTTCTATCTATGTATTTTCCCACGGTAGAAACGAAACAATGAAAGAGAAAATTGATTATCTCAAAAAATGAAAAGATATTAACAGGATGCAGCAGTACAATTTAATTGATGATTGTTATGGGCAATTGAGCATTATGCTATTCTCACACAGTTAACACATAAATCCATATTGTGTGGTGCAAATTTGCATTGACATTGGCCCCTTTTGGGGTTTGAAACTTGTGTTATCTGGAGTATGACCTAAAAAAGGACTTCCTGTAGTATACTAAAGAGGTACCTCACAGATGGAGGGAAACATGAATTATTAGCATGATTGGGTAAGCTTAAAAGGTGGCTTTCTCTAAAGTACTTCTCTACATACTTTTTGAAAAACTACCTTTTAAGCTACTCTTTAGCTTACCCAATCACGTTCTTAATGAAGCAGTGAATGTTCAACAGGGAAGAGAAGAGCAATTTGCACTTCTGTGTACCACTGGGAAATGGAGGTTTTGATCGAGTAGAAGTCTTTGAAAGAAGACCCCTTTTAGTATTCTGTCTTTCATTCTGTATCGATTTGTATGATGAGTGATATGGAAAGTTGAAGTAGAAGCAGCTTTATATGGTAAAGTTAGTCTCATGTAAAGTAATTATGGCTCCTTGGTTACCAATTCTAGAACAATTTGTCTAGTACTAGTTGCTACTAATGTTAATTCGAAGAAACTATAAACTTTGCCAAACGGAGGCTAAAAAATATGATCTGTTTATTTTATGCATAAATGTGCACACTTTGTGCAATTAAACAACAAACGAGCACTATTTCCGATGTTGATCTTTGTGCAATCCTTGTTATGTTAATAGAACTGCTAAGTAGCTCGATTCTCTTCTGTAGTCTTGTTTAGATAAAGCCTTTCTTGGTAGTTCTGTTTGATTCATTACTATTGCAGTTTTACAGTTGCCTGCTTGTCATGGGATTCAGGTTTGCTGTTTTCCTCTTAAACAACCAGCTGACAGATATTCCAAAACTCGTAAGTCAGTCATGGCATTTTATCTTTACTGCCAAACTTCTGAAAACTTGTCGTGTAGCCTTACAATATAATATTTTGACAAATATTATGTGGGTTGTGGCTCACATCTTCTGAATCCAATTCAATGCTGAAGAAGTGTTCTTTCTCTTATGGATGTGTATTGTAATTCCTTTTTGCTTTTTCCCTTCTTTCTGTTTGTAGCTATCCTATTGTTTGTCTTCTCTACACATGCAAAGTCATTACTAAAACGATACAATATGGCTTTCATTACTTACTTCATTCAACAACTTTTCTAGTCTGGCAATGACGATCCTGTAGATTATTTTGCTCATTGGCATTTGATTTTCATTATTTCTCATTTGGTTTCTCCTCATTAAAGTCCACCGAAGCATTTGGGGAATTATATATGTTGCTATGTTTGTATCTTTAACACGGAGGTTTTTGCTTCTCATTGGATGATAGTTTTTCAATTCTGCTTGTGAACTATTGATGTTTGGCTTGGAAAAGAAGAGCAATGAGAAAACCAAACAAATTTTAAGTAGCACAATATGACAGGGAGCATGTTTGGCTAAGTTTATATTATAAGGTCAAACATACTTATTATTCACACATTCCGTAAGACACCAGCTTAAAGGCACTACTAAACAAGTATGAGGACATCTTGATTGTTCTTTTCCAACCCCTTCATTCTTGTCATGTTAGTCGTTAGTGCATCACTGTTTCCTCTCTGTTGGAGACTATAGAGTATGTGCCTAGACAACTTAATGATACTTTGATTTCAGTTATCAACAAGATGTTTTGGTTCAGCCTAATAGTAAATAAGTACATAGAACATTCAGCTTATAACCTGGTCATTCTTCTGTAGCTTTTCTAGCAGCCCTAAGATACACTATCTCAACAAGTTATTTTCTAAAATACTGTGACATTCTTATAAGTTATAACTCATTCACTTTGGATATGCATTCTGAAATGCAGCACACAATGTCAATTCATTAATAACCGGACATTGGGACCTGGGAGAGATTGTTCCTTTATAGGTCCCATGTCATACTTAGCAAAAAAGTGGTTGTTTTGAGGCTAGCATACCTCTTCAACGACGTCACACAAGCCATTACAATGTTGTAGTGAAAATCGAGGTTTCAATGTGTATCCATCTCTATCCTTTCTTATGCCATATAAAATGTCAAAAACAGAAGCCAATTACTCCAGGAAATTTATATATTCTCTTTTATGTTGCATCTTTTTAACCATCACTCTAGAAGATCATTAACTTTTGTTATCCTCTTGCGTGCATTTGAACAAGAATTACACCATATGCCTTACAAATGGCAGATGATTTTAAAAGATGCGTCACTCTGGAATATTTCAAATGCGCTTTTTCATTTTTGAAAAGTAGAATTAGACTATATAGACATGGATTGGAAATTGTTTCAGATCTGCGAGCTTGATCGTTTTGGACAAATATACCTTGATCTGCCATTCCAATTGCGAATTCACAAGATGAACTTTTGATCAGAAGTTTAATGTGTGTAGACATCATATCACCTGAAACTACCTTCTTATAAACTTTTCAGAATTTCAGTAATGAAGGAATGAAGGGTGTGCAATTATGTGCATTGTTTAACCAGGGAACTGCATTGGTTCACATTTCTCTTTGTCATGACAGTCGTTCTTTAAAGTCGTATAATGAAGTACTTCTAGAACTCTCCCAAACAATAGCGTGTCGTTCAATCCATGCCTCACACTTCTATGTTTCTTGTCAATTTATAAAACTGTGTAAATAAGTGAATTCCCATTCTTTGTGCCAAAAAAGGAAGTAAAAGATACATAACCTCATTTCTTTGATATCTATGTGCGAGTTTTCAATACTATGCTTTCTCTCTAAGAAATAAATTGTCTCATTTTGTTAATTATTCTGTAATTTTCTTATTTAGTCACTTTTCAAGCAGCAAGTTCTAATGTATCTAAACTTAAAAGAAGCTTTGGTATTTATAATTTTGTTTATAATGCTCTTTTTGTCTTGTGTGGATGTTCTTTCAGATAGAATCATGTGTACTTCAAGAAGACATGCATGTTCAACTCGGAGCTCTTTTTACCCTAAAAAGAATTTTACTCAAGTCTATAGTGATTTCAATTTTTATAGACGGGAAAAATTATCAAGACATGTTGTAAGATCTGAACTTGCTGGTGCTGGGTCTGCTGGTGCTTCCTCCTATCCATTATCAGGTGTGCAAGAAGAAGTCTTCAGTTAATCATAGTTTTTATGATTTAACACTCTCTTCTTTAACTCTTGAATGCAGAAATTCAGTTGGTCTCCAAAATACGAGGAATATGCTTTTATGCTGTAACTGCTTTTACTGCCATATTTCTATTTGTGCTGATGCTTGTTGAACATCCTTTTGTGCTGTTATTTGATCGATATCGTAGAAAGGCTCATTACCTAGTTGCCAAAATCTGGGCATCTCTTACTGTTGCTCCTTTTATCAAGATTGAGTTTGAGGGATTGAGGAATTTACCTCCACCAAATACCCCTGCAGTGTATGTATCGAACCATCAAAGCTTTTTAGACATATATACTCTTCTCACTCTTGGCAGAAGCTTCAAATTCATTAGCAAGACTGCAATTTTCCTTTTTCCGATTATCGGGTGGGCCATGTTTCTGATGGGTGTAATTCCTTTGAAGCGCATGGACAGCAGGAGCCAGTTGGTATTTGTTTCTTCTTTGTATCATTTTTCTGTGCATCAAGGATATTCTGCCTTTTGAGTTTGCTTGATCTGATTACAATGCATCACTGATATTAATAGGTTTCCCTTTATCCTCTTACAATATGTACTTGTCTTTGCAACCCTGGTTTCTGATTTTGGTAGAATAATGAATGTAGGAGTGTCTTAAGCAATGTATAGCTCTTGTCAACAAAGGAGCATCAGTTTTCTTCTTCCCAGAGGGGACTCGCAGTAAAGATGGCAAGCTAGGTGCTTTTAAAGTAAGTTCAACTTCCTATGTATTGTTTATAGTCTCGGTTTATTGCTAAAAAAAAAAGGCATTGACTAATATTTGTCACGAAAGACAATTTTTGCTGGATTTTCACAAAGCAGTACCTCCTCCATGGAGGGACCTTGAAATTCTGGAGAATGTTAAACAAGTCAAAAATGTTCAAGAATTGAGTGTTATTATGCTGAATTTGGTGGTCTCTTAACACTGTCCATTTATGTTTAGTAGGAACGTGTAAATCAAGCGTATGGTGATCTTGTTAAGGATATTCAGACAAGTTCAAGTTCTTTATGGTTTAGTTCTCTTGACAATTACGTTTGTGAGAATTGGAAATTTTGAAATTTCCGTTCTTGCGAAACAAATGGACCTAAAAACAGTAATTTATGTACACTAATCTTTAGTTTGTACTCTGGCAGATAAATTTCGACCTTAGAACGATCTATATGGTAGTTCTTGCCTATGGAAATTGAATATAAAATCACAGAAATGAAAAATCACTACCATATTTGTTTTGCCTCACATGAATTTGCCATTCTTGAAAATACACACAGCTGTCCAAGCCTTATTCCGTGAATTCTGTCTTTTTATCTTAATTCTTGATATTCTTTGCCATTAATTGAAATGGTTTTGCTATTAAGTGATCATGCTTTTCTGTGTCTGATGAATTGTAGAAAGGTGCTTTCAGTGTTGCTGCAAAAACTGGAGTACCAGTAGTTCCAATCACTCTTATTGGGACGGGTAAAATTATGCCTACTGGAATGGAGGGTCAATTGAATCCGGGAACAGTGAAAGTTGTCATTCATCAGCCAATAGAAGGAGATAGTCCAGATGCACTATGCAGTCAG
This sequence comes from Fraxinus excelsior, assembly GCA_019097785.1. Classification (NCBI taxonomy): domain Eukaryota; kingdom Viridiplantae; phylum Streptophyta; class Magnoliopsida; order Lamiales; family Oleaceae; genus Fraxinus; species Fraxinus excelsior. The sequence goes on from CM032630.1 coordinate 2,989,492, forward strand.
GCTAGAGACATAATTGCAGATGGGCTTTTTCGTCAAGGTTAAGAGATTCACTGCTGTAAATTTGTCAATGTCAGAATCTTTGTGAGGATTGTAGGAATACAAGCTGAAAGGTAAAATTTTGCTGTTCTATTATTCTCTTGTTGCCCTAGAGTTTCTATTAGTTGGAAACTAGTGGAAAGTAAGCTATATGTTTTACAATTTTTCTAGTTCGGTTCGTTCAATTTTAAGCTTATTTGTTACCTTTTTCCTTCTATTAACATTTAGTTACCATTGACCAACTTTCTTTGGCACTGCCCTCCGTCACATAAGATAGTCCTGTTTTCCTTTTTATCTGTCCTAAATTATAGTCTTGTTTCTTATTTGAGAGAGTAGTTAATATAATATTTTCCTAGTATGCCCTATTTAATGTGCTTTGTTATCACAAATATAAACCATTACATTATTCAATTATAGTTGGAACAATAAATTAAAAACCAAAAAAATATTTCATCTTCTATGACATTTATTCATTTGTATTTGTATTGGATGACTTTGAAATGTTAATTACCTTGATTTTTGCATTAAACAATGACCAGTTCCAAGAATAATTTAATTACCATGAGTATTGATCTTTATGGGGCAGAGGGAGTACAACAGAAGCATTAAAGGCAATATATGTACCATATTAACAATATTCATGATGCTACTATCACGATTGATAAGAAAGTGGGATTTTCTTGTGACAACTTTGTTACCTACATGCACACGGGCAATGCACCAATAGTTTTATGTATTATTGTAGTGTTATGTTATCGTGTTATCGATGTTTTAGCCAGAATTTTGTGGATTATTTCTTCCCATGCCATTATATGAAGCATCTTTATCATTCTTAGTAGTTACTCTTTGTTCTAGTCTAGTAATTGAAACAAAGCTTGGAGGGATTTGTTTTTCTTGTTAATCAAACAAATTGTATTTCACAGCTGCCCCTTAATATTCTCAGTTACTGCTCTATTAGAAAAATATAATTGCGTTGAACCAGTTGATCCATAAGCTTAGGCTTTTAGAGAGGCTACATGGATACCATTTCGATATTGTCTTCAACATGATAATCACGTGTAGGCGAGGTTTATTTTTTCCGTGCCTAATGTATTTAATTGAGTGGTGGCAAGAAAGAAACTTTGCCTGCTCCAAGTAGCGAACTCAGCTTGTTATTATCAAATGAAGCCTGTTTTTTTCCCTTCCCTTATATACAGTGGTTTGGTCTCTTTATTTCATTATATCCTTTTGCTCTCTGCAGGTATCGTAATTTTCTCTACTGCAAGAGAATTGAAACCCGCGTTCAATCTACACGTCCCCATAAGAGGCATATGCTCTTGTCAAATTTTGCATGGTTTTCGGATCTTCCTACCTAGTCCGTGTGGAAGGTGTAAAGCGTCCGGTGTCAATGGAAGTGACAATTCAGTTGTGTCGCGGATTCTTACGTACTATAACAGAATAGATTTTTAAAAAGGTTTACATGTTATACAACAGCACCATCTAACATTCAGTTGTACTTAATTTCTTAAGAAAATTCAAGAAATTTAATTTAACCCTTGTTTGGTCTTGATTTATTTATTTATTCAGATTCATGTTCAATCACATATTTAAATGGGGTTCGCAACTTTTGTGAATTTTTCGGTCACACCTGTTCTTAATTTTTTTCAAAATCTACTAAAAATTTATTTTTTATTTGAACCAAATAGGGACTTACTATCAATGGGGAGGTCAATCCTAAAAATTTAATCGATTTTTTTTTTTGGTGTCATGACTTCACCAAGAGCCTATTTGGTAGAGATTAAAATTGAAAAATTAGTCGTTATTGTTGATTTTTATTAGACGAGTGAGATTCAATAACGGTCATATTTTCAATTTTAATTGTTACCAAACAGGTTTGGTACCGTAATTAAAATATTTAAATTATTAATATAAATTACAACATAAAGTTATTCATAAAAAAGTTAATACCTGCATTCAAAATCAAACAATAAACTTCGTTCAATGCAAATGGAAAGGGTGTCTCTAGGGATCGGAACCTTTAAAAATGTAATCAAAATCAAATTGAATTGAAAAATTAGCCGTTATTGTTGATTTTTATTAGACGAGTGAGACTCAATAACGGTCATATTTTCAATTTTAATTGTTACCAAACAGGTTTGGTACCGTAATTAAAATATTTAAATTATTAATATAAATTACAACATAAAGTTATTCATAAAAAAGTTAATACCTGCATTCAAAATCAAACAATAAACTTCGTTCAATGCAAATGGAAAGGGTGTCTCTAGGGATCGGAACCTTTAAAAATGTAATCAAAATCAAATTGAATTGATCCATTCTAATTTGATTCGATTGATTTCGATTATTTTGTCCACTCCTAATCTCGCGAATAGGGTAATGGTATCTCACGAACAATTAAAGTCCTCAAGGACATTTCTTCTTCTCCATTTTTTTTTTTTCTAACTAAACTTTAATCGTTTTATTCCTAAATGGTGTCGTGCTTGTGGGGTCTAGTATGCAATTATTGACATTAAAAATGGCCAAATCTCATTCTTAATTCAATTTACATTTAAGTGCTGCACAAAATTCTTTCGCGTTAGGTGTAATTTGGCCCAAATTCTTTTTCGCGTTTTTAGTAAAGTCTCAAAAATCGACTCGCACGAATAAATTATCTAACTTTTACACATTACCTAATCGGATTTAAGATCAATTTCCAATTCTTGCAATTGAACCAGTCGATCCGACACAATGATTTTTTAGTTCAAAAGTTATCGTCAAAATAAATTTTAGTTCCTTAAGTTCAGAAATAAATGAGGTCGCATTGCCTTCCCCGTTCCCATCCCGTCAGAGATTTTTGAGAGTCAGGTAGGAGTGGGGCATGAATTAAAATATCTCATTTTTATATTGGCACATTTTTCTTAAAAATTATTTTTAATCACATTCTTCCATAAAATAATTTTGCATGTAAACAAAAAAAATTTCCTTATTTTTTAATGACATATCCTCTAACAAAATATTATTCTAAAATACATTTTGATAAAAAATGGGGCATAATATATGTAATTTATAAAAGTAACTCAAATTTGCTTTTAAGTTTTAAGCTACCCCAAACGTTTTTTACTCTATTGCCAAACATGACCTTACACCCTTCCAAGAAAAGAAGAAAATGCCATTGAGATAAATTTTGACTTCCATCTCTGCAACTCAATCCAAGTCCTCTCTCTCTCTCTCTGCAGTTGAAGTAGTCATGGCATAATCTCAAGAGTTCTAGTGTGAGTTTCTTCCTTTGATCTATTTTCACTTCTTTTTCTGAATCTGAATCGCTGTATGCGTATTTTAACCTGTAAAAATTAATAATGAATTTTTTCCTTTTTATATTAGTTAAATTTTTTTCTGCCAATTACCGAACAATCAGACTATACATTTGATGTTTAGCGCGCTTATTTTGCTTTTTCTGTTTTAAATTTTTATATAGCTGCTGCAAATGTTCGGCTACATGTAATTCTGGATGGAGAGTTGTTGTAAAGGAAAAAATAAAAGCTTTTCTGACTTTGAAATATGCACAAAGTTTTCACCTTTATCATATTTATTATTGTAGATATTAAGATGATTAAAATAACTTCGTAAGGAAATATTTTTCGAGGAATTCTTAATTGTTGTTAGGTGTATAGAAAGTGCGGGTATAGTTGAAATATCAAAAATTAAAATTAAAAAATTAATGATTTTAAACTACATGACTATAGATGTTGCCGAATTCTGGAGCTTAGAATCAGTTGTGTAAATCTCGAAGCCATTTGATAAGGTTATGGAGGCAAAAGGGGCTGTTTGCATATAGATATGCTGCGGGGTTGAGTTTTTGTCTATTTTGTTATTCCATCAAATCATTAAATGGCATTCTCAGACTTTTGACTCCCCAAGTTAGTTGTTCTTCTACGTTCTTAAATTCATTGGATTAATTTTTTATTTGTAATTGTAAAGCAGATGTCACAAATTTATGGTATTATACAAGGGAAAATATTTTTCTGGCTTTGAAGAACTATAGTTTATTCTTGACTAAGTTTAACAGTGCAAACAGCTCCAGGAAGTCTTGCAAGTTTTTTAGTGAATTGCTCTTGTTGATTTTGCCATGAAAAAAGTTGATATGTTTCATAAAGTTTTGGAATAATAAAATAAATTAAGTCCTCGTACTGTTGAAAAGATGAGTAATATTTTCTTGAAGAGGGCAAGGAAATTGTTCTGCAGGTGGATCGGAATATATATAAATGTAGTTTGTATTTAATGTCCGAGCTTAAATAGTGTTGGCGATTTAGAGAAAGCAGTAACCCCATAAGGAATGTAATATTGTTCTTGCTCGAAGAGCCTCTAATGGAAATTGTCTAACCACATATGCGTAGATATAAGTATTGAAGATAATATTTAAATGATAGTTACAGTCCTCTCTAATTATTTAAGCTTTTAGATCAAGTTATTCAACATAGTATCAGAGCATGCAAAAGTCCTGAGTTCAAATATTGCCGCCACTTGTGTAATGAGATTGTGTGTCAGGCTTTGAAGTGAAAGTGAATCCTGCATGCATGTACGCGAGGGAACATATCGAAAAAAATATTTAAATTCTATAAACGTGACCCTCTCTAGCAGTTTAAGCCTTTAGATCAAGTGGTTCAAAAATAATGTTTGTTAGTAATGTTGTTCTTTTATTTTTTTGTGAGCTGAGTATGTGTGTGTGTGTGTATATATCACAAGGGATTGTACCGTTGGCCTAATTGCAAAACTGACCTGGTCACCAGGTCTCCCTAATCTAGATATAGAAATATTTTGACAACGAATTTTTTTTTTATTTAGGGTGTGTTTGAGCCACATAATTTTGGAAGTATATATTATGAAATAGTAGGTTGATGGCGAATGTGATTGAAAAAAAAGGAAAAATTATTGATGTAATGGAAAATATTATTTTATTGAAGAATGTGTGATTGAAAATAAGTAGAAGAATGAAAATGAAAATTTTAATGTGTACCAAACATGGGCTTAATAGAAAAAGTTTAGAAGTTAAGACATACTACGAGTGAACAATGCATTTGTCAGATATATAACCACGATTGTATTTGGCTATCATAGAATGACCAGAATAGCATATGCTTTGGCATACTTCATGATGCCCCCTTCCTTAAGTCTTTCTTTCTTTCCTTTTCATTTCTTCTATATATTTTATCAAATTCAAAAGGTACTGGTTGATTTCCAAGACATAATCAAAGTTTTAAGTGGGTTATGGTTAGTTACATTAACATAAATTTATTATTTGCATCTTGCATGCTGAGCATTTTATCATTGGCACCTTCTAGCATTCCATTATTTTCAACTTTTCTGTTTGCCTCGCAGTTCCATTTACGTTAATTTTACAAAATGTTTGATTGTGGCTCCAAGACACAGTATCTTGGTGGACAGAGGGAAAAGTTTTTAAGGTATTCTAATCTTATCTTGTTCTTGCACTTATCACGAAGTGAAAATTTACTGCTTGTTATGAAAGCCTTAGCATTTGGTGGAATGCTATCCATTATGTGATGTTTCATTAACTTCCTTCACTAAGCTATGTTCCTGGAAGTAAGGAAAATTCTTCACACACACACACACACATATGTTTTAATGTCTGTGAAAGTTTCTCATTGAAAAATATATTAATCATAGGATGCATTCTTCAAACTACATATGCTCATATGAGACAGTTTTAGAATGGCTCAGTTGGGTATCAATGCATTTTACCTCTATGAGGTGAGGCGTAAGATCTGAGGTGTAAGCATTGAAATGATTCAAAAGAATTTAAAATTACAAAAATTTGCTCAAAATGAACCATAACCATCTTAAAAAATTCATAATAATATAACTTAGTAAAATTAAAAATCTAACTTGCAAACAACTATAGTACATCAGTAAAGCAATAAATAGTAACTTCTCAAATTATTAATCACGTAGGAAAATTGTAATCTACTATTGAAGAATAAAAACCCTGAAGTCTTCTATATCATCGATACTCCTAAGAAAGTTAAGGGAATCATCAAAATTTTTGATTCCCATTTCGTCCAACTCATAACTATCATTCTCTTCCCATTCTTTGTCATCATCATAACATTATATTTTCTTCTTCAATTAGTTTAAAAAGATGGTGTCTTCTCCTTCTCCTTTCCCTTCCATGTATAGGCAGGAAAGAAAAGAAGAAAATGAAAATTCTATTCTAGGTTATTAAATAATTGTAAAGCCATGATGGAAAATTTATCCTCTCTCCTTAATGTCAAAGATTAGACATTGGTTCTGTTCCCTACTACTTGGAATGAAATTTGCTTCTGTTTGTTTTTTTATGTTAGATTGGATGACTTGGACTCTAGACTATCATCCCCATCAGCCTCGGTTGCAACAAACAAATGTGGCTTCAGCATTGATGGTTTAGGCCGTTCTGGTCATACAGCTACTACGTCTAAGTCATTCAAGAAAGGAATGCGAAAAGGGTCTGAAGGACTCAAGTCAATCGGACGATCACTGGGTTTTGGTGTTTCTCGGGCAGTGTTTCCTGAAGATCTTAAAGCTTCTGAAAAGAAGATATTTGACCCTCAAGACAAATTTCTTCTGCTTTGGAACAAGCTTTTTGTCATTTCATGTATTCTAGCTGTCTCTGTCGATCCACTGTTTTTCTTTCTTCCTGTTTTTGATAAATCGTCAAAATGCCTAGGGATAGACCGAAAGCTAGCTATCGCAGCTACAACGCTGCGTACAATTATTGATGCATTTTATCTCATTCACATGGCTCTCCAATTCCGGACTGCTTATATTGCCCCATCATCTCGGGTTTTTGGAAGAGGTGAACTTGTCATAGATTCTGCACAAATTGCTAAAAGATACTTGCGGTGCTATTTTATCATAGATTTTCTCTCAGTGCTTCCCCTACCACAGGTGCGGAGAAAAACTTTGTCGCAGCTCCATGTCTTTCTGAATTGCTTTTCTAAATTTCTTTATGGTGATTTTCTCGGCAACAAAGTTTTTCTAGGTTTTAATGCATTAAGTATCTTGACTGCAAGTTTATGTAATCACCATGGAAATTTATCATTTGCAATGTTTTGCTAATGTTTATGTATTTTTCAACTCGTGTCACTTCATGGGTACCTCCAATAATCTCAGCCAGTAACCTTGCTTGGTCAGCAATATAAATATTCCTTAAAAAGTTTTAATTTTTTTTGGAGTGGTGAATAGACTTTATCTTTTCCTGTTGTGACAAGAGGTGTAAAACTTGGTTGGGCTGCCTAGGTTGTGTGACCTGACTCATATTCTGCCCGGCCCAGCTCATTACAGCTTGCCAGGGGCTCATTGGCTGTGCCTTGGGTTGGTCTGCTGGCCAGTCCTTGGTCTTGTGGCGCTACACCTCTAGTTGTAATACCTGACTGCATGTTTTCATCTTTACTGACTGCTAATTATGTCAAAATATTATGTTTATGCTCTTTGTTTGATATGTCTAAGCATGTCACTTATGTGCTGGTTCATTTATGTTGTGATAATCTAAAGCAAATTAGTACAATCATTTTTAGTCACGCTTCTTTGATCACTGGCATTCAATTGAAAAAATTTCGTCGTAAGTATTTTGAAGCAGTCTTTGTGCGATGCTGTTAGCTACATTTATCACAACACTATAGCTCTACTAAATATCCAGGAATTTTGAGGAGGTTTTCTTGTTTTTGTATTAACACAATTACATCTTTGAATTGGTGCAGATTGTTGTCTGGAGATTTCTGCAGAGATCAAGAGGCTCAGATGTACTGGCTACAAAACAAGCGCTGCTTTTTATCATTTTGCTTCAGTATTTCCCTAGATTCATTCGAATTTTGCCCTTAACTTCGGAACTGAAAAGGACCACTGGTGTTTTTGCTGAAACTGCATGGGCTGGTGCTGTGTATTATTTGCTGTTGTACATGCTTGCCAGTCATGTAAGATGCTATTCTGTTGCTAGGCATCATTTTGTTATCTATTTTTGCCTCTTCATTTTAATTTTACAACAACTTGTGGCTCGATTTTAACTATAGTAAATGGTCCTTAAGTAGTTCAGGGTTGGGCTTCTGGGTTTCTTCTGTTGATGCCTTTTGGATTAAAATATACAAATCGCAAAGAATGCCATCAAAGTCATTTGACTTTGAGTTAATGTGTCAATTATGAATTTTGGGTTCTGTCTTACTGGACATTTGTGTTAGGATGACGTTTTTTAAAGACTGTTGGTCTTATGTTGGTTATTTTAACCTAATCACCTAGAATTATCACTTTTGGTATTTCTTCATTTCTGATGACTTGGTGTGACATGCTTTTCATCAACATATGAAGTAATATTGGGTGAAAATATCTGTCCTGTTTTTAACACTTGGCTATATTATGGCTTCACTTGGAGAAAAGGTCACTATTGTCACAAATTTAAGTTGATTTTTATCTCCTATTGAACCTGCAAGAACCTTCCATGTTGTCATGTATCCCTTGAACTATTTCACCCTTTTAGTGTATCAAAGAGTCTGAGTGATGAACAGTTCATTACTTGTTGAGGATAAGTAGGCCATCAAGTGATCAAGTGACATTTAGTTACTGTAATGGGTTGCTAAATTGAATTTTCCTTTGTCCTGTCCAATGCATTTGCACCTAGAAGCCACCACTTATGATCAAAGTGTGGACAACAGTATGACTTACAAAATAAAGTGTCCATCTTTATCCACGTTGACCAATTTATATTTTAGGTTATATACATCACCATCGAGTTGTGCCTTTAACCTTTCACCATGAGTTTTAAACTATCATTGTGCAATAATTTATTTTAGGTTATATATTAAGTTTTGAACGATCACCATAGGTTATATTTTAGGTTATATCCATCATCATCAATTATAAGTTATGAATTATATCTTTCACATATTATGTGCATAATTACTACGTAAATGTAGATTCCTATGATATTTGCTCATGCAACAATAAAATATGGAAAATCCACACTAAGTAAATCTAGTTTATTTTTAATCAGAGAAAAATGTTCGGTGCGTAATTTTGCTTCCAGGGTACTAACCTAACAAATATGCCAATCTGCTATTCCTTCTCAAGGAAGCAATCTTTTGATCCCATGTCATACTTTCACAATTGTTATGGTTATTATGAATCCTGGTTTTTATAGTCCGGGTGATAAACATTTTTAATCCTGAATGAAACATTTTTGTTTACTCTTCTACATGGTTCATTTGCAGATAGTTGGGGCTTTCTGGTACTTATTGTCAGTGGAGCGAAATGATACATGCTGGCAAAAAGCTTGTAAACATAATGTTACATGCAACACCAATTTCTTATATTGTGGGAACGAGAAGATGAGAGGCTACAGTGCCTGGGGTAACATCAGCGATTCAGTTCTAAACTCATCTTGCCCTGTAGATGTTGATAACAATCCACCATTTGATTTTGGGATCTTTCAGCAGGCTTTGTCGTCTGGCATAGTTTCATCAAAAAATTTCTTGTCTAAATATTGCTACTGTCTCTGGTGGGGACTGCAAAATTTGAGGTGAACAGACTTCTACACTCATCTGGAACCATGTGTATTTAAACAGTGTCTTAAACCTTCAGTTTTTTGGACCTTACAGAGTCTGCATCATTGTCTGATTGAACTTTTGGGTCACTACGATACGATGACACACTTCCCATATCTATTTTCCTTGTATCCTTTCTTGAACTCATTTATTTTCTGGTTCCTTGTGTGGATGACATTCTCAGTTTTTTTCATGTGAAAGTGATGAAGTTTTCTCATTACACTTCTTTTATCTTGTTTGGTTGCAGACTTCGTGTACTATATATATATATATATATCCAACTTTACACTCATAGTTGTAATAAAGTACAATATTCTTGTAAAAAATGGTGTAAACAAAGTGGTTCATGAAGCACTGCAAATTGGTGAAATAAATCAGATTCTCCTCTCACTGCTCTACATTTCATGAATAGGGAAATCTTGTGCTTATACACATCCTCTCTCTCACACACACAATTTCAGCATGTAATAGAATTATAGCATCTGTTTGCAAATCAGAAGATGAATAGAAGTCTTGATATTTTGAGAGATCAAATTTTGTCAGCATTACTCCGAAATGCTATTTTCCTGCATGTCAGGTCTCTCTCTGATTTGTTATCAAAGTTCACGTTCAATTGCAGAAACTTTTTATAGGAACTCATTACATTTGATCAATCTCTCTTTTATTCATCTCAATGTTTTGTTATTTTCTTTTTTCTGTTTAAACTTGTATTATCTGTTTATGCATCAATTTAACCTTAATTATATGGTATAAACAGTTGGGTTCATATAGAGGCATGGCTATAATCAATGGCTTGGGTTCATGTTTAGACAGGTGTCCACAACGTAGTGTAGTCAGGATAGGGTGCCTGCACATTGCATGTACGCTTCATACAATTATCATGCATGATTATTGAAACTTATGAAGTAATTGTGCTAGTCTCTTTTTGATCCGTTTAAAAATTGCTTGCCAACCTTTATGTTAACATTCTATGTAATTACAGCAGTAGGTAACTTTTATTGAATATGCAGATTTTTGGGTAATGAGTTGAAATTCAATCATCAAAATTGTCTTTGTACTTGTTTACACTAGCAATTACAGCATTCCTCAACTTCTCTCTGCAGTACACTTGGACAGGGACTTCAAACCAGCACCTACCCAGGAGAGTCTATATTCAGCATTGCATTAGCTATCTTTGGCCTCATTCTTTTTGCACTATTGATTGGAAACATGCAGGTAATTGCTGCTGTTATGATTACGATGGTTGTATCGTTGTTTGTGCTGTACTTTCTTCTCCTTTTTCTCTCCCCACCCTCACGACATGCAACTGAAAAAAGAAAACGTTGTGGCTCTTTTTTTCATTTGAACTTTTAGTTTGTTAATTTCACACACTTAGCCTCCTATTTATTAATTTTTTTATAAAGGATTTCTGAAGTTTCTCCTACTAAGTAAATTTAGATCCCTAATGGTGCAAAACTCTTGCTATCTATATAGATTACTTCTCTCTTTTAAATTTTTAAAAATCTCTTTTAGGATTCATTATGTTGACAAAAATAATTTTGAAACTAAAGATCTCATAATTAATTTTGAGTATACAAGAGTAATTAAATTGGATATTAATTTGGTTCTGTAGTTAGTCGAGTGCTTGTGTAAAATGGACTAAAATCTATGAATGCTGGCATATTAATAATTAACATAGGCTTATCATAGATGACGTGTGGAGTATCGGTGCTTAAATTTTGGTACTTTGCAAAGAGTGCACATAGATCTGGAGTATCAATGTCATCAGGACTCTATAATGCACTTCAACTTCGGATCACTGTGGTCAGGTTTGGGCAGGATGATTAGTTGGTTCCAGTTAACAATTAATGAGTTAAAACATTTGTTAAATTAGGTCGCACTATGCTATTTTTTCTATAGATTTATTCAAGATATGATGATTTCATGAATGGTGAGAACACCTATGGCTGTTAAGGTGTTCAGCAGAGCTGGTTTCCTAGAACACGTCGTCAAGAACGGTAAGAACAACTATTGCTTTTCCCACCTGAAGGTTATTTTAATTTTGGTTTTAAGGTTTCCGTTTTTTAAAGTGGATTGGATGATATACTAAATTTATTTATCACAAGTTCACAACCCAATGTTTAATACTATTTGGTATTTAGTAGGTGGAGCACAAAAACAAGGAATAGTAACTTGTAAGTTCTCAAGTTTAGTGGTGTTTGTGAGGAACGTATCGACTGGGAGAATAACTAATATACTTCTTGTGCAATATGAGTTTCCATAAGTACAGTAGCAATGAAAACATTTTGTACTTTTTAATTATGTATCACCTCTCTGTAACTGCATCCAAATAAGTTGGAATTTTGAGTATCGAACCACACCATTGCTCAAAAAGTAATGTGGAATTGCTTATTTCTTCTGTGTTATTTTTCTGTTGCAACAGACATATCTCCAGTCTCTTACTATTCGACTTGAGGAGATGAGAGTTAAAAGGCGTGACTCAGAGCAATGGATGCATCATCGCTTGCTCCCGTCAGATCTTAGGGAAAGGGTTAGACGGTATGATCAATACAAATGGTTGGAAACACGCGGAGTAGACGAAGAGAGTTTGGTTCAGAGTCTACCAAAGGATCTTAGAAGAGACATAAAGCGCCATCTTTGTCTGGCATTGGTCAAGAGGGTAATTATAGTTTGCTACCATATGCCTCGATTATGTTTATGCAATTCTTCTGCGTGTCTTAAAATGTTCAAAGACTTCATATATGTGGATGTAACAGATGCATGATGTATTATATCTCAGTTTTTGAGCAGCGCACTTGTGTGACCATAAACGTTTTGCAGGTTCCGCTGTTTGAGAATATGGATGAGAGGTTGCTAGATGCCATATGTGAACGGTTGAAACCCTGTCTATACACTGAAAATACTTACATTGTTCGAGAAGGAGATCCAGTTGATGAAATGCTATTCATCATACGTGGACGTCTAGAAAGTGTGACAACTGATGGTGGGAGGAGTGGTTTTTTCAACCGCAGTTTACTAAAAGAGGGAGATTTTTGTGGAGAAGAGCTTCTAACCTGGGCACTGGATCCCAGATCAGGTTCCAACCTACCATCTTCTACTCGAACAGTGAAGGCGTTGACAGAGGTTGAGGCTTTCGCCCTAACAGCCGATGAATTAAAATTTGTTGCCAGTCAGTTCAGACGGCTTCACAGTAGACAGGTTCAACACACCTTCCGTTTTTACTCGCAGCAGTGGAGGACTTGGGCCGCGTGCTTTATCCAAGCAGCCTGGAGGCGGCATTGCAAAAGGAAACTTCTGGAGCTTCGTAGGAAGGAGGAAGAAGAAGCTGAAGAGTTAGCTGGGGCCAGCACAAATGCCGGTGGAGGCTCATATAGCATTGCGGCGACATTCTTGGCAACGAGATTTGCAGCAAATGCTCTCAGGGGAGTTCACAGAAATCGAAATCTAAAGAGTGCTCGGGAATTGGTGAAACTCCAAAAGCCACCAGAGCCCGACTTTACTGCTGATGCAGATTGATTTCTGTTCTAACTTATATTTTGATTAAATGACTCATCTACCGATCTAACGTTTTCTTAAGCGTGAAATTATACAACGCATGTATGTTACAGTTGTGTGGCTCATTTGGTCATTGTGTAACTAAATATGCTTGATTTGTTTTCTTCCACCTTGTTCTTGTTTCATTTTCTCCATCCGGTTCATATTAAGAAATGTAAAGAATTAGTCTTTCTACTTTATGTTGTCGGAAATTCGATTAACGCAATCGAAAGAACAAATAAAAATAACAGAAAATAAAAATAGAAGATGAAGCGAGGTATGTCAAAACAAATCTCATTAAGACAGATTTCGTCTCCCAACAAAGTGCAAATGGGATTATGGACGTCTGTCTCTCAAGATACAACGCTTCTTCCAAAGTCGATACTGCACACTACCAACCTTGTCGGTCGAATCAAAGAATGAACGTACTCGAATGGAATAACGACAAATATTTAGAAAGTTTTGGAAACAGAATATGGAGAAAAGAGAATTTATAAATCAGTGGAATTGTAATTGATTTAGTGTCTTCAAAACGAATTTGGAGGTCTCTATTTATAGAGATTGAAGTCTCTTTGAATGGGTATGTGACATTTCATGAACTAGTGCACCACTTGGTCTGATTTATCTTGGCCGTTGGATCACACTTTCATAATCTGACGACCCAGATTAAACCTTGAAGTGTAGTGTCCATTCATCATGTCACTATATAAAGGTAGCCAAGTTGTAGGTCACTTATTAAATTATAACTTATACACACATCACACTATATAAACAAGTATTTTTTCTTATAAACTTTCGATGTGGGATTCCTTACCATATATAAGACACTTAAAATGGGATTATCAACTTATGGGCCTATATTGGAGACTTTTCCAATTCACCCAAATTAATTGTAATTGCCCAGTCATTAAATACACATTTAGCCCCTGTTTGAAACTCATTTTGGGAGAAATAGAAATTTTGGAATAGTGATTGATGTGAGAATGTGTGGTGGAAAAATGATGAAAAGTTTTTTATTTGTGTGTAATATTATTTTATTTGGAGAATGTGTGGTTGAAATGAAGAATGAGAAAGAGAAATTAATAAGTGTCAAACATGAGCTTAATGAAACTCAATTAATCAATTAATTCCAACACTTCATACATTGACATTGTATATCTGCTTGGACCATCGATGATTCATGAGCTACTAAAACGAGACGAGACAAGGATTAGAAAATTCTCATTTTCTGTGCTGTTCTCATTCACTTATTATTTATTTATTTTTGATATTATTATTTTTTATTTTTTAAAAATATAAAATAAAATAACATAATAAGATTCAAGATGGGGATCTTGTTGTCTTAAATGTCATGAGACATGGGGAACTTTAAAGTTTTACCTTTGAACTTTACTACACTAGGATGAATTTTCTATACCTCTTTCTTGTGTCAAATGCTGGTAAGAATATTTTTTGTTGAACTCGTGCTTGCTTCAAAGAGGCCAAATTCCTTCATACCTGCACAACTGGCGCAGGGTATTCATAGTTGATGGCATCGACTGGGATGTAGTACATCACGACTACAATTAATAATTTCACATTTTCACTTTATATAGGAGTTTTGTCTTTTTTAATCATTTTTTCCGGTTTCTTTTTCTAGTTGTAATATGTTTTATTTTTAAATCTTGTTTAGATTAGGATTAGTTTATTTTCTTTTAGAATTTAGTTTCCTTATTTTAGTTTCATTGTATAAATAGGATTATGGAATAATTTTGTCTATAAATATAGAGGCACTGTACACTTTTCAACACAATCAATCATATATCAATACAAAACAAGATTATTCTAATATAATTCTTATTACAAGAATTTCATAAACACTTCCGCACCAGATTGGTTCACTAGAATGGTTGGAGCAACTAGAGTCTGGAACTAGTACTATCCCTACAAGCTAATGTTAGTTGTTGGTTGGGCTCAACTTGAACCACTGGACTTGTCCATTTTTTAGTCGACCATGCCTCCATTTGGTATTTAAGCGTCACATTTCTCTGTGACTTCGGCTAAAGCTGTAGTCGAAGAAATGGCCCTTTCGACTGTGAAATTGAAAGATCTAAGTCGAGCTTCTTCTCCACTCTCCCCTTTCCTCGCCAAAACCAAATTCTCTCCCTCAAAATCCTTCTCTTCTTCCCTCCACTCTGCCACCTCAACTAAGGTGTCCAAGAGGTTAGTAACAAGCAGGGAACTGACGTGACATTAATCGTGAGACTAGGCACGACCGTTAGGTTCATTGCGGGAAAGTGACGGAGTGAGAAATTTGGAAAGAAACATGAACTTAAGTGTTCAAATTGGAACAATTTATATTTTGAGTGACCATCTTGAAAATTCACCATAACCTTAGTGACAAAAGGTGTAACTTGCCTCTAGATAGAATTCTGAAAGATGCAAATCTTGCAGAAGCACAACATAGGCCAAAATAGTATTCTCTTGCATATATTTTTAGCTGCAACGGAAAGGGTAAAATACTATTTTACAGGAAGTACTGTCAATATCTGAAACTGACGCAATTAACGACATTAATTGGTACAGAATCCTCTCAATTTGTCTCCATACAAGGTTCGTTAAAAAAAACAAAAAAACCAAAAACAAAAAACAGAGCAAAGCAAAGACAAACTTAAGACCTGTATAAAAGAGGAGTTTTGGGACCTAGGCTGAGTATAACCATGAAACTGCTGATGGCAGGCATTTCAAATCCAATCTGGGGAGTATATGCACTTCTTGAGGAAATATAAACACTTCTAGTTCACATTGCTTCACTTAGTCAATCTTCACCGATGAGTAGATGAGCCTCGTGAACCAGAAACATGCTAAAAACCCAATGGTACCAGTCACAACGAAGAAAGCATATGAAGCAATAAGCATGTATCCGAAGTACAAAATGCCAGACACCGGTTTTGTGATGTTGAGCTTTGTGAAGAAGTAAAATGCCGCATAAAGGAAGAGGTAGAGAGCCGATGACCCTGCAGTCAGGTATGACCTCCACCACCAGAGGTAGTCCTCACCGCACAGCTGGAAATAGCAAAGCACGATTGAGATCTCAGCACAGGTGACAATTAGGATGATGAACACGATGGAGAGGAAACCGAAAATATAATAGAACTGTTGCAACCAGATTGATGTGAGGATGAAAAATAGCTCAATAAATACAGCACCAAATGGAAGTATGCCTCCGATTAAGATTGAGAAGACGGGATTCATATACCAGGCCTGCTCGGGAATTTGCCTTGGAATCTTATTGGTTTTCACTGGATCCTCTATAGCTGGCTTCTTAAACCCAACATAACTACCTACGAAAATGAGAGGAACTGAAATGCCAAACCACAAGAACACTAATGCAAACATGGTCCCGAATGGTACAGCTCCTGATGATTTTTCACCCCAAATTAAACCATTCAACACAAAGAATATGGCAAAAATGATTCCCGGGAACATGAAAGCTGTTTGAAGAGTAATTTTCTTCCATTCTGTTCCCTTGAACATCTTGTAGAAACGAGCCGAGGCATATCCAGCAAAAAGGCCCATGAATACCCAGAGAAGAAGCATAGCTGTCATCAATCCTCCTCTGTTCGAAGGGGATAGGAACCCTAGTGAAGCAAAGATCATGGTAACTACAATCATCCCAAAGAACTGAACACCAGTTCCAACATAAACACAAAGCAAATCTGAGTTTGCCGGAGGTCTGAAAACATCCCCGTGGACCAATTTCCATCCTGTTTCTTCTTGAGCTTCTTCCTGAGTCTCTAACTGGTTGTACTTGGAGATGTCACGGTAAAGGGTCCGCAACATAATCATGGCCACCATTCCAGAGAGAAAAAGGACAATCATCAAAGAATTGACAATTGAGAACCAATGTATTTGATCATCGGCCATATATAGATAAGTATCCCATCTAGATGCCCACTTAATTTCGCTTTCCTGCAACAGAGAAGCAAGGAGCAAGACATGCTGATATACCAATATCAATACTGAATGCCTAATTATTTTAACACCAAGACACAAAGCATTACCTTGAACTCAACATCATACGTGAAGATGATTTCCTTCTTATCTTCAACCTCCTGAGGGGAATTAGAGCTGGTTACCGTAAGTTTTGCATGTGGATCACAGGTAGTTAAACGTGTTTTATCATCCCATTTACCCTCATATTCATGCCTTACACTGGATGCGCAAAGAGAATCCAACATCAACTAACAGGAAAGAACTATCTGAAGCATAAAATTTACTAATAAGTTATCGGCATCATTACCTGAATGGTTTGACTTCAAATCCCACAATTCTTGCAGCATCTGCTTGTTCATCCTTATGAAACTTCACTGTAAATGTCAAATGGTTGTTGATAAAATACTTCTGCTCCTTTTTCTATAAATAAAGAATTCAGGGAGGAAAAAAGGAGTCAAGACTGAACTTTTCATTAAAACGGTAATACCAAGAAATTTGCAACTTCGAAAACAAAGCAATTTGATACTTTACTCCAGCATACTGTCCTATGAGACCAACATGGAAACCATGTTGATAAACCACTGAATCCATGCTGTTTCTTTTATAAGGCTCCACTAATGGGAGATTATCTAAAATCCTGTTAAGAGAACATCAAAAAGTCAAAAGTAAGTCGTGTACTACAAGGATATTAGAATGTACAAAATTCCTCAACAAGGTGGCTCACATGTTCACCCGGTATTCATCTTCTATCCTCTCTTTGAATTCCTTTGCATCTTTGGCATTAAGTATAATACGGCAAACAACATTACAAATTTGTGGCTCTCGCATTTTAAACTGTAAAGATAAACTTGGGTGAGAAGTTAATTTTTGAATTATGCAAAAGGTGTATATGTACCGTCTTAAATGACATAAAGAGTGGTGGATTGAGTTGATTGTCTAGTAATAAAAGAAATGAAATAAAACAATACTGACCTCATACGGAGAGTTTTCAATACGATCACCCCTAAGAACTTCCCCAAGATTCTCTGCGCTGTCCACAATTTTATCTGGTTTGCAGTAAGGAAGGGAATAGTAGGAGTATGGAAGTTGGGTTTTAACGGAGGCTAGTTTGTTTACTTTGACCTTCAGAATATCACCCTGCATCAAAGAAACGCCAAAACAGACAATCATGTCACAACAAACTCGGAGTAATTTTAGAACAAAGCAGCATGCAAATATGTACACATAACTGCATGTATGTATGGTGCTTGGAAGATGGGCACTGAGAAGTTTCGCAATGAATTTTGTTCAACAGGCTTAGATCTTTCTCGGAATATGCAAAACAAGAGATGCTGAAACAAGTGATTGGTCCATATCACCCATTTGGCATACCTATGCGCACAAGACAGGCATTTTTCATACTTATAATCATTGAATAGAAAACATCCAATTTTAAGAACTCTACCAAGACTTTATTCTCTTATTCTGAGAAAGACAGGAAATCAAATCTATTATAATTCACATAAAGGCCAAAGAAAAAAATATATGAAAGAGAAAAGTTCAAAATCCATTCAATAACAATGTGTACAATTTCCATGCAACAGAGAGTTCAGAACATAATATAGTCAATTGGCTGCTAGTACATCTAATTAGCAGGTTTTCATCTACTCCTAGTAGCAAAAATAAACTGTTTAAAAGCATATCTAGGAAGTGTTTATAAACGACTTAAACTAAAATAGATAAAAATGAGTGGTGACAGGTGAGTGATACTTGTGGGCCGCCTCGAAATGTGTTAGTTTATAAACATGACAAACATAGGCTAGGTTTCTTTATTTACATCACCAAATTGTACTTCCATAAATTTGTGACCAGAATACTTCCGATGTGAATTTTTCAAAGGTTTGAGTGATACTAGAAATCTGGCCGCCTATAACTAGAATGGGTCTCTTTTATTCAACTAAGAAAAAGCTCTAGTACTCCTGAATCTTTAAATATCATATAATAACCTAACACTATTCTTAAATTATGCACTTAACTCAGACTTGTAATGATTTTTCAAAATAATAGGAAAACATTTAGATAAGAAATGACATGTCTAAAATAATGAAATTCATACGAAAAATAGGGATAGATAGTGAGAATAAGAATCCGCAAAATTGATTTGAGTTTTCTGTAGTCCCTTGTAGCATAAAATTTTGGGGTGTTTGAGGTTTGGGATTAAATAATGTGAACTCTTCTTATTCTCCCCTTTTAATTATTAGAGAAGTTCTGGTCTTTGTCCATGAGCTTAAGCCAAGTGTCATACCACAAAATGATTAGTGTTCTGTTCATCTTTTATATTTTTTCTATCACCCAATTTTGAGGCGTGTGCACAACAAATGAAGTAAATTATACTCATATGATCCAAAGCACGGGTCATCAATGATTCATATTTACATATCACTTCCAATCCAGGTAAAAAACTGGTCAAAACATCAATGAGTCATTAAAAGAAGAAAACTTGGTTAAACCAGTGTTCTAAAAAGTGCGTCTAGGCAGGAAGCGTGATGAAAACGCTTCGCTTGAGCCTAAGTGGGAATTAAGCTTAAGCAGTCAACAACAATGTTGACCGCTTAATGCTCGTCTAGGCGCGCCTAGTTATTAGAGACGCCTAGGCGCACCTTCGCTTCAGACCCAAATTTTATGGGGATCCAATTTTTTTCTTTTTTTTAAATAAAACTCACAGACCAGACTCAATAGCCCACTACCCTTTCAAACTTCAAAAACTCCAAAGAACTGAGAAGATGGAAGAACGGCGCAAAACCTCTCAATTTCTCCGCACACCGCACTAATTTGGGTACCAGGTATGTATAACATTAGGAGGTTATTATGTTTTACATTGTATTTGTAATTTTGGAACATGTGATTCTCGGTATTTGTGGATTCTCAGTAAATTTTGGTTACAATTCTTCTTTTTCTTTGTAGTTTTCCCTTAATCAATCAAATGTTTTGGAATTTGGATAAGATTTAAGTTACAAGTTATACATTATGTAATTATGATTTTGAAATTTATTTTTATGTAGGAATTATTAAGTAAATACAATATTTTATCATTTTAGATGTTTGATATGTATTATTTGAATTATTGATTTTTTTTACAATGACTAAAAATTTAAAATAAAATAAAAAACATTTTTACGCTTAAACTTCGCCTAGGCTCATAAAGTTTGAAGCTTGGTCTTCCTGCCTATCCACGTTTTACGCTTTTTAGAACTGGATTAAACCATGCCGTAAGTAAAAGGTGTATTGCAATTTAGTTCCATTTCCTGGAGTTATGGCAACGTGATTTTCACCGGAGTTAGAATGAAATGAAAAACTCATATCTTGAATAACACCTATCATATTGATCCATGAACATACAATGTAGAACAGGTATGAACGTATAGTAGCAATAGTAGTTCAAAATCAATGCTAATGCATCATTTTCTAAGCAAAAAGCATTTTTTTGTGTTTCGCCCAACTGATTACCTTAATTAAATTCAAATAGATTGTTACAAATAATATTTAGATATCAATGTATTGAATAACAACAGACACCGCAATACTGAACACCTCAACGAATTTTGTCAAAATAACTAAAAAAGAAAATGTATAGATCTGAGAGAAAGAAGCCATTCAAAAAAAAAAAAAAACATTAAATTGCATGACAGAAACTAAGTAAAATTCGCAAATACTCACAAACTCCATAATTTCAAAATATAATCTATAAAATCCATTCCAATATTCACAAGCACAGCTCGCACAAACAAATATAACAGAGACAATTAAAATAATTATAAAAATAATATCTACAATACTAATCAATATATTCATATAAGCTCTGATAGAAGTTACCTTGAGGAAATCTTGGGGAGCAACGCCAGGAAGGTAGAAGCAGTGTGCGGTGGCGACGAAGAGGAAGATCGCAAAACAAAAACACAGCTGAATCCTGCTAGACCTTCTCTCCATTTTCTCTCTCTAAAATTACCACAGATCAATGCTCAAAAAATCAAGATCTGCAGATGCTTATACGAATCTGCGTGTATATATAGATGTATATATGCGTGTCTTTGTACGTATATACGTCAGTATGTGAGGATCGAATAGCATGGAAGAGAATCCAACTGAAGTCTGTGAGGTAAAGGGTATTATTATTATTATTATGTTCGCGTGGCTTAAAGTTTGGATAAAATTGCAGTATTAGTCACCTGTTTATCGTTCGAGTTGCAAGTTGGTTTCCGAAAACCTTCTTCTAATCGATGCTCTTGGAGAAGATTAGCATGTCATTTTGAGAGTAACATTTATCTATTTGATTGACGACTTTCTACTCAGCACCGTTAAACACTAAGGTCGTCAAGAATAGACTCACCCTTCAATTTGTCTTCTCGCATAAATGGATACCACAATAGGATCAGGTGTGGAGTTAGGGGACAAATAATGTATCATAAAAAATCACCTAAGAAAATTATAATGGCCTCCTTCGTCGCTACCCGTGACTTAGATGTGATCGAGTCGAATTACTTGTCCAACGATTAAATGATTAATGACTCACTAAATTTCTATTGGTGTTCTTTTTATATGAGAAATGGAAGAATTAATTTTAGGTTGAAGAAATAATTAAATATTTTGGTATTGTTACACAGTCAAATTTTGATCACAGAACCTATCCAAAATTTAAATTAATTCCTAACTTTTTTTAAAAATAATTGTGATACTATTAATACTAGGTTGCTTATTACACATGAAAATTCGAATTCATAACATTTCGTATGATTCATAATTTTTTATTTACTAATTACTTATCCACATATTTAATCAAAGTTTTGACATACATGTATGGTTGAAATTTGGGGAAAAAATCATATTCCGGGTGTATGGTTTACACCAATCCAAAAGTCAGGTAGATAGTTTAATAATTAAAAACTCAAGTATTAAGTAATTAATTAAAAATATTTATTAATTAGGTCACAATTATACAATTAATGATCATTATACATGTTTACAATTTTTTTACCTTACTTTGAAGTTATGTGTGTTGGATTTTGCCAAATGACCAGAACCACATGGGCCTAGGACGAATAGGTGGAGGCGGCGAGTGAGAGAATGGAGAGAAATGAAATGAATTAGGATTTGTATAGGTTTTATATTTAAAATAAATTTGGTGAGGTAGGTAGTGTGGTGGGTATATAAATTAATTTAATTTAAAATATTATTATTAATATTAATTGTTAAATCAAAATTCAATTTTTTAAAATGTCAAACTTAATACCTGATTTTAGGTAATTACCACGGCGCAGACGCTAAATGTAGAAGACGCGGCATGCACCACCTGGATTGACAAGGTCTGTGCTAGCAAAATCCATTCGAGTTTCGTGAAGCAATGATTCTCATAAATACTCCAAAATGGATCAAAACCCCCGAAATTAACAAAAAATAGTAAATATGGTTCCACACCAGCACGGTCAAAGATGAAGAAATAATTCATCAAATACAAGCCACTAAGTGTAGTTCATTCATTTTCTGGAGTTCTCCTACTTTATTCTTTAAAGTTGAAAAATGACATGTTGTTACACTATCATTCATGTGGTGCCAGATTAAAATTAATAAACAATAAGCTTTTAAACTAATTTTTTGTTAGTTAGATATAAATTAAATTAATTTAATTTAAAACTTACTCATAGAGAAGTGACAATTGATTTATAACTTTCTCATAGAGAAGTGACATGATTTTTTTTTTTTTTTTCAAAAGTAACATACTGTGGTGGGAGAACCAATTCAATGAAAACTTGGAAAAATAGGTCACGTGGAGGGTTGGGTGAAAATGTTTTGCCAAGAAAATTTTGACTATCAAACAAGAAAAAAGTTGAAATTTGGAAAACAATTCCAACCTCCATGGAAAATAAACCCTCATCAAACAGGACCTAAGAATATAAAATTTCGTTCAAATAAACAATTTACAAGTAGATGCGTCATTATAGTTTGAATATATTTTATGAATAGGTTCACACCTACTCAATAGTTGATCATTTGTATCTCTATAGCTCTAGTACCTTCCCATTTGGTTGGCGTGCACTTAACAATAATGCTGCTTGGCTCGGCATTAAATCTCAAGTCAAATCAGTGGCACCTCTGATTTGACTCGAGATTTAATCCCGAGCCAAGTAGCTGGGTTCTATACTTAGGGTCCGTTCGATAGGGATTAAAATTAAAAAATTAGTTGTTATTGTTGACTTTTATTAGTCGAGTGAGATCCAATAACGGCTATATTTTCAGTTTTAATTGGATTTTAATACCTACCGAACGAAGCCTTAATTGTACTTCAATCATTTTTTTGTCAAAGGAATTCACAAACTACATAATTTCTGAATTTTTACTTTACATATTTTATATAATAATAATAAAAAGCATTTACTGAAAAAAAAAAAAAAAAAAAAACTTTTGAATATATCATTAATTTTGTTGTATCTTAAACTCTAACATGAAATCAGGTAAAAATAATTTTGATAAGTTAAGATATTATTGTAAAATATAGAAAAGACTTCATTTGACCTTTCAACATTGTAAAAACAAATAAAAATTAAACAAAATCAAGTAAAATAATTTTTAATATAGTTATTATTTGAGTTATAAAAATTAATTTTGTGTTCATTTCTAGTCCGATTTATCTTGCAACTTAAAAAATTGTCAAGAATTCATAATTTAATACTTTCTATTGTGGGTGATTTTTCTCTTTTTTGCCAAAAAAGCCTTATAGACAAAAAGCTCTATATAAATATTGTAAACAAAATATATAATCTTGCATGAAAATGAAAATGGAAAAAGTATTAAATAATGATATATTGAAAAGATTCAACTAAATGTTAATTTTGAGCTGGATACATCAAAGTGGGGAGAACAGAATTAAATGAAAATTGAGGAATAATTAAACTTGAGAATAAATATATAGAATATTATTTAAGACCTGAAAGACCGAAAATGAAATCTTTTTTGTCATCGTTGGTAGCTAATTAGTTGGTGTTACATATTTATTCAGCCCACAACCATTATTTTAGAACTCTTTTTTTTTTTACGTACTCATTTCAACCATGCAGTCACACAATAAAATATTTTGTTCGTAAATTCAAAACTTTTTCCAAATTTTAACCACGCATTTTCCAAGAAATCACTATTCAAAACTTCATTTTACCCAAATAATAATTCTAAAACAATATCTTGTTTTTTCTTATTGGTCTTAAAATAAGTAGAGTATTATTCAAGACCTAGAACGCTCAAAATTTCTCTCATGTTTGTTTTCACAAATCAAATTAGAATATAATATAAGTTTTTCCTCATTCATATATGGGATTTCATTCATGTTGAATTTTGATTTGATTCGAAAAAAAAATGGTAATGATCAATATTTTTCTAAAACTTGAGAGCCTGTTTGGTACGGCTTAAAATCCAATTAAAATTGAAAATATGGCCGTTATTGGGTTTCACCCGTCTAATAAAAGTCAACAATAACGGCTATATTTTCAATTTTAATCTGATTTTAATCTCTACCACACACCCTCTGAATATAATTATTAGTTCGGAAAAGAATATTTCAAATACAAGTATACTATTGTGGTATTTAATATTGTGCTAATCTTTACATAAGTTCATTCAGGTATGGTCCTGAGAGTGCGCGAATTGAGGGTCACCAAAAACATTTTTGTTATTTGTGATTAAAAAATAGATAAAATATGATTTTTATTTAACATTGTTGTAATTCTTATTTGTAATTACATATCACACCAAGACATTTTTATTAAAGTATGAGAAATGATTCAGATGGTTTAGACTCCTTCATAACTAATTTCAATGTGTTGTACCTAACTATTTTCATTTATGGATTATTTCTTTATTGATTGTATGCATTTGATTTAGTATGATATGCAATTTTATAAGATACTAAAATTAAAAATAATGTAATTGGCTAGTTATAATTTTTTTAAATAGTACCCCGATTCAAATAATGTCAAGGACAAGGGAAAAGTATAATTCGTAGAAAGAAACATTTTGATGAAAATGTCATTATAGAAGACGCACAATCACTTGAAAATTATTTCATAATCAATTATTTCATTTATATAGTTGATCACTTGATCTAGCAATTGGATCACTTAATTGAAGGTTCAATCAATTCAATTCACATGAAAAAAAAAATAGATTTCTATTTTATTTTGACAAGTTAAACATATTGGATGATGCTGATTCGTAAGTATGTTGTGACATTGTTCTAAGACATGTAAATTTTTGTAATCTTGATGGCAAAGATTTGCTTCAAGGATTAAAATTTTTGCGAAATCTTTTATTAAAAGAAACAAAAACAATTTTTGATATATTAACTTATTTGAAATACCAAAAGAAACAAAGGCGGCTTTTGATATATTGACTTATTTGAAAAGATTGGGTCCCTTTACGAATACATTTATTGCTTATAGAGTATTACTGACAATTAATGTTATTGTTGCATATGTCGAAAGAATTTTTTCAAATTTGAAGTTGTTAAAATCTTATTTACAATCAATCATATTATAAGAACGATTGAATGACCTACATTTAATATCTATTGAACGAGATTTGCTAACGAAAGTTCAATTAGTTAATTTGCTTATAGAAATGCGAGAATACATATGGTATTTGATGTTTCTGATTTCAAGATTTTCTCATATGGAATTGTATGAAAAAATTAGGGGATTGGATGGTTGTAGGTTGATGACTTGAATTTTGATGAAGTTTAGGAGGCGCTTTTGAACTTTATTTGTACTTTTCTTATTCACGATATTTTAAAAAATAAACAGTATTTAAATATCATAATTTTGTGATGATATAATATTATTGAAATATATATTTTTAAATTTCATGAAAGGGACACTATTTAAAAATGTCGCACGGAGTATTCAAAATCTCAAGGCGGGCCATGAGTTCATTGATAGCTTGTTAGAACATTTCCGAAAGTCTTCTTATTTTTAAAAAGTATTTCATACATAATAGAATATCTTTAAATTTAATATTAAAATTTTTTACACGCTCCAACACTCTCTTATTTAAATACTAGTGAGACGTACACGCAAGGCACGTGTCTTAGTATAGTTGGCTACGTAATAGCGTCGACTGATTTTTGATTATTTTTTGGAACATCACTAATTAAATCTTATTTACCAAAACTTTTTCAATAGAAAACTTGAAAGTTGAAACGAAAAATACACAAATGAACAAAAAGGAAGTTAGAAACAAAATGGAAAATTATTCATCATAAACAACCAATATAAATCAACTCAAATTTAAAAAAAAAACTACAAACGACGAGTCTCGTAGCAAAACTTCTCAATTAGACCTTAATCCAACTAAAAACTGCAAATCATAAATTTTGTCTCCCTATATATAATGTTGTACGAAACCACGAAAGAAAAATTTTTAAGAGTCAACAGAAAAATAAGTAGAACGTTTAAGCAATTATTTTCAAACCTCATAAAATGGGGAAAATGATTTTTTTTCCTTCTCATTTTCACAACAGTTATGGAGTAGGTAAAAATAAATAAACCAGGTAAGCTTTCCTTATTTCAACCCCACGTCATTCTAATGTTTTGTTTATGTATGATTTCTGTATTACAAATAGTAAAACACCCAAGTTCCGAAAGTCAGAGAAAATAAAAATAATAAAAGAGAAAATGCAACATACATTGTTTTGTATCATCAGCTGCTAGTAGCACAATAGCCTCCTCCAGTTGTCCAAAATAAAAAACGGATACTCAATTACTAAAGAAAACACAAAAAGGAAATAAATAAATAAAATCAAACTACTTTTAGTCCTACATTGTAAAATATAAATCCTTCTTATCAGATGACTAATAAACAAAACAAAAAAAACAAAAACGAAACAAAAGATTTAAAGTGGTTTGAATGAAGAGAGAAAAAGAAAAGGAAATATATTGAAAATGTAAAGAATAAATGAGTTTTACGTTATGAGTAATACATGAAGTTTTGTGAAGAGGATGAATGATATGAGGAACAACATAAGGGTTATGGTCAAATCTAATTCAATTATATGACTTGCATGCAAAAACTTCATCAAACCATTATTGGGCTTCTTCGAACGATTATATAAAAAAAAAAATCAACAAAATAATATGATTTTTTGGGGGGGAGGGAACGGGGGATTTAAGAAAATGATGAATTGAACAACTTTTTCTGTGATGTTCTAAAATTTGAGCCAAACTAGCTAATAATACAAAATATCAATCATTTGAAATAAACATATAAAAATAAACTCAATAAAGTTCTTATTGCCTGAAATTCTCTCTGTTTATTGAGTTCTATGAAACTTGAAAGCTTCAATGCTCAAACAAAATGCAAAATCAACAACCATAGAAAAAACGCATCTACAATTCCTCATTTTGTATACACCACACAAATCCAAGATCAATAAAAACCCCCATAACCTTATTATAATTCAACCCCAAGACAATTTTTATCACAAACTGAATTTAAAAAGAGAATGTGTTAATAAAGAAAATGTCAAGACCAAATAACTATTAAGAAAGATATTAATTGCTTCAAGAAAAAAGGGAAAGCTCCAGGAAGGAGACGAGCACAGTCTAGTCTGGGTTGGCTGTAAAGTAGCTGCAAGAAACTAATGTTAATTTTTCTACAAACTTCGAAACAGTATCGCAAACTACTATTTATGGATAGAGATATTTCTCTGTCCGTTTCTATTTCTTCAAAAGGGAAAGAAAGATCAGTCTGAAAGAGATAAAATTTGCCAGGGAATGAACATTTTGAAAGCTAAAACCTTAAATTTTCACGTATCATAATTAATTTACACAAGAAACAAACAAATCTTTAGTTAAATACAGCAAAGAACTACCTAGTTGTTCTATGGATTTTTTAAGGGAAAGAGAGCAGTTTGGTTCAGTTTATCAGAAAAAGATATTCTAGAATGAAAGAACTCACATACCAGGTTAAGATTTCTAAATTC
This sequence comes from Fraxinus excelsior, assembly GCA_019097785.1. Classification (NCBI taxonomy): domain Eukaryota; kingdom Viridiplantae; phylum Streptophyta; class Magnoliopsida; order Lamiales; family Oleaceae; genus Fraxinus; species Fraxinus excelsior. The sequence goes on from CM032630.1 coordinate 3,017,599, forward strand.
CTTGTTGGGTTTTACAATTCGTCCTAAGCCCACAAAATTCCCCACAACCAGTTACAAGAACTTTCTCTTTTCAATAACTTTTTTTTAGCGAGAGAGAGAGAGTGAGAGGTTTGGTCTATTTTATGGCTAAGAATTCAAATGGCCAAGAACTCGCATACGAGATCAAAATTTCTAATTAATTATTCGATTCTACAATTCATCAAAGGCCCACAAAATTCCGCAAGAAAATCCCCACTAAAGAAAATATAAGAGAACAATGAAACTAAAGAAGCGCATGAGAGGTAGGTCAAATCCATCAATAACTAAATTTGAGTTGGAGTGCAGAAGAAACACCTTAAATAGATATATAATAACAGCTACAGAGATACAATTACTAAAGCACACAAATGCTAATATCAACAGTAATAGTACTCTTACATCCTTCTGATTCGCGCTTCTTCTATGCTCTTTAGCACTTTTCTTTGCCGTCTCAATCTCTTCAAAAGGATCTATGCGAATCCAAAAATGTTAAATCATTCTCAAAGAGCATTCTTCAAAGGTAATGCATATATCTAAAGCAACATTTTCTTTTAAACATTATAGCATCTCCACACAATACTACTAAAGTACAAGAAATCAGCAAGCTACTTGTGATGGAACTAATTTAGCTCCTGTTTGACACCCATTAATTTCTCTTTCTCTTTCTCTTTCTCATTCTTCATTTCAACAACACATTCTCCAAATAAAATAATATTACACACAAATCAAAAAAAATTCGTCACTTTTCCACCACACATTCTCACATCAATCACTATTCCAAAATTTCTATTTATCTCAAAATGGGTTTCAAACAGGGGCTTAATATGAAAAAATTCAAACCAACAAAAGATTCTAAAATCACATGCATCACCATCATATAAATTATACCGTATAAAAATCATTTCAGCAAGCAATGAAGGTCAAAGCATGATTTCAGTACAGCTCAACATATCACACAGTTTCCAATCTCTCCAGGGAACTCAAACAGAAAAAGCAATAGTATAGCTGCAGACTTCGGAAAACCAAGTTTCTTGATTAACGTCAATTGTACTCCATGGAAGCAAAGTCCCCCAACTATCCCTGGTATATCTCGGAGGAAGAAACTTGGCCAAACTATATAGTAAGAGTACAATGTGATTGCTAATTGCAACTAACAAATACAGAAGTTAATACATTTACGGTCACAAATTTGAAATTTTATAGGTGACAATTAAAAAAAAATTATAGATCACAATTTGTTTATCGGTCACAATACAAAATCGAAACGTCACAACTTATTCATCGGTCACAAATCACACATATTATAAATCACAACTCAGTAGACAATCACATCTTATTAAATTATCGTTGAGAAATTAACAATCATTTAGATCACATATTATTTTTTTGTCACAATTTATCTTTTTCATTGATCAAATATTGTCTATCCATCACAGATTAATCAATTTAATAGTCACAAATGATCAGATAATCTGTGACCACCACCAACACTTGTGACTACAACCTCACCATTGCCACCAACGTTTGTGTTCATATTATTATTTTAACTACATATTTTCTAAAAATCGCTATTATAAAACTCATCTTCACAATAAAATGGAGCTCAAACATGATCTTAATAATGTGAATGTTTTCAAGTAGTGATAAATATAATGTAAGTGTGGATATTTTAACAGGTCTAAGTATTTATAAAATTTAAGTAGTCAAGCCATGTGTGATGCGCTTATTGTAGTCAAAATTGTGTTTATAACAACATTGCAACTTAGCAAGAAGGGACTCAGAAATATTACTCACTACATTAATAAACTAAAAGAGAGAGAGATTCACTGACCATATTATCTTCTCCGGTTACTTTAATCAAAACCACTTGATCGACGACAATAAAAGATTAAATGAGTAGAAGGATACTACCAACAAAAATATCATTTATCATGGAATAACATATAGCATAAGAAATAGATCTAAAATTGAAGATTTTTCTTTTCATAAAAGAAAATAATTCGATCTAGACTAACGTCAATTCTAAAAAACACTGATGTCCATCCGGAAAATTATTTCGAAAGTTCACTTATATTCAACTATAATTATTACAAACTCCTTACTTATTCAAAAAAAATCTCTCCTATGTACACACTGATAAATTAGAGTATTTGTTAATGATTTGTACACTTTATTTAAGCCATTAAATTAGAGTATTTGTTAGTGATTTGGATGAGTTATAGCTTAATTTTATATTAATTATGTTTGTCAGGTTGAACTCAATGCAGTGGATTTGGAAGAAATGAATTAATAATGTGCGAAAAAAACGAAGGAAATCTAAAGTTTGGGAATCAAAATGTACATCCAATAGTTGATTTGGAGGTCAAAACGATGATTGAAAATCATATAGAATCAATTGGATGCAATTGGAGGTCAAGGAAGTGTTTTCACAAATCAATTTCTAGCCGAAAAAGTTATGCTATGGATTTTTAGTCTCAACTTGAGACCCATTTTTCGAATAGCAAATGCTCGAATTGGAAAAATTATATTACTAGAAGAATTGTATCCCTTTGAATTAAATTTTCAACGCATTTAGAATCAGCTTAATCGGAGTCTTGTGGAGAACTTTATAGCCAAAATACCAAAAATTGCTCAAAGACGAACTTGCGTGCGCGCACCGGAAAATTCTCTTGTGTACGCACGGGCATGACTTTCATCTATCGAGAACAAAATTAATGAACTGCGTGGCATAAGGAACTATACGACGCGCGCGCACAGGACAATTTTAGGCATGAACGGCCAAATTTCCTTGTTTTATCAAAATTCTTATAAAACCCAAATTTAACATATTTCTTAAGTGAAGAGTGGCATGAACAAGAGATACAACATATTAGATCCTATTTTTCACCACAAGGAAGAGGCTAGCACGAGATTAAAAGGCAATTATCAGAAGAGATTGAAAATTCAAAATCCAGGTTGAAGTTTAACGAAGAAGAAATTGGTTTTTCACTTTCAATTGATTATTTTTCATTTTCAAATATTTTTGTGTAATTTACGTAACATTTTGCTAGACTAATTATTTCCATGCATTGGATGAAGATGAAACCTATTATTATTTTTCTATAAATCAAGACAAGTAGTTAGTTAATTTCTTGTTTTTCTTGATTAATCTTGCATGCATAATTTCATTATTTGATTGATTGATCACCAATTAAATATATAATTGCTTGTTGTAATGCTGGGAAGCTCACTGCTTGATTAACATGCACGCAATAAATATTAGGAATAATATTTATCACGTATGCAATTTTTGAGATAATCTAAACTTTAATGCGTTCTATTCATTCGAATTCGGACTAGGAATAAATTCGGGTCGTGATTAGAATAAATTTAATTTGTCTTGAAAAAGAGAATTAATTACAATAAATTTATCAATTGTCAATAATGCGTGAATAAAACTAGCTACATAATTGAGAATTGAAATAGATAATAATAGGTGGATTCGTAATCTAATACACTCATTCCATATTGAAGGGAATTTGACACAATGATGCATGAAAGCCCAAAATTGCTAGATTGGATTTTTGATGGCACAACTGATTGTTTTTTAAAAGGCCTTTTTTTTTTGGGCGCAAAAACGTGTTTGGGAATTTGCTTAAAGTCGTGTTTCACTTACCTGATGAAATGGACGCCCAGGATGTCGCTATGTGTTGCCTCCTACACCATTGGATTTGAGACCATTGGGTGACTAATATAAAGGGCTTCTAGAGTTTCTACTGATGACTTGGCTTTGATATTTTCTCTCTTTCCATCTGTTGTGCTGTTTCGAGAGACTTCTTCTCCCTTCTCTCTGTTGAAATCAAAACTCTATTTTGATTTCATTTTCTCTCTCAAGTGTTGTAATCTTGTGTGATTTCCTTTGAGTTGAGTGTTGTTCTTGTGTGAACTGGTGGTTTGAGTGAAGGGAAATCTTTGTGATATAGGGATTTTGTCTGAGTGTTTCAATCATTTGTAATCTTTCATTTTGGTTGTGGTTTACGTTCAAACAGTGGTTGTTCTCTCAGTGGCTAAGGCACTGAACCTGATTTCGGCATGAAGGCTTTGATTAATAAGAATTCCTTTATTTTTTTGGTCATTTCTTGTTCGTTTTATTTTGTATATTCTGTTGTACTTTTGAGCTAACCGGTGAACTTCCTCCTAACACATATCAAATTTTACACGCTATCGTAGAATAAATTAGAATAATTATCAACCACAATTCTATTTTGTTTGCTCACTATGAATCTGAATAAAAACTAATACACTTGATTGAAATTTATTTCCCGTTGGACGATAAATTTTAATTCATCACGTATTACTTGTCAATGATCTCGTATATTAATGAGTTTTACACGAACACACACACACACACACATATGGGGTTATAATAATCGTTATTTTCTTATATTCGCAGGGAACGGAGGAGGTAACATTATAGAAACACAATTCACTAGGAGTGTGTTTGATTGACATGGAAAATATATTCTAAAAAAGAAAATATTTTCCTTATTTTGAGGAAAACAAAAATCTACCCCTAAAGAAAATGTTTTTCTTAAAAACAAGAAAAAATAGGCATATCTTTAAAAGTTGGAAAATATCTTTCATGAAAAAAATAACAATCAAACACTTCAAAGTAGAAATTTGGATGGAAAGCTGAAATTTTCCATGGAAAATAAACATGATCAAACACACCCTAACAAGAAAAATAAGTACACAAAAATAATACAAAATTTCAAGATTTTCATTCAATTTAATTGAAAGAATTGAGAAATCATGTTTGGTAGAAATCATGTCAAAGTCGATAATTAATTTTAACCACAAATTTCACGAGATTCACAATTTTTTAATCATACATTTCATTACAATTTACTAAAATTTTGATTTTAATCTCCATCGAGTTTAAGAATTTAGCACCTGCCTCTTCGTGTTGCATTTTTGCATCCTCAGATTAATTTTTGGACAGTCTCCCAAATTTGGTTGGCTCTCTCTCAATAAATTCTCTTGCTTCCTTCATTTGCCAAATGAGTCAAAGCCCTAACTACTTTATAGCAATTCTCACATTGCTTGATATGTCCTCAATGATAGCGTCGAACTCCATCTCTTCCTCCACCGCGACGAAAGCATCCGTCCCTCAATCCAGCATAAAAATTACCAACTTCACAACAAGTTTGACAAGAATTCACTGCATCTGGCAAGCAATGACTTTCAATACTTATTTTATCGCATAAAAATTACCAACTCTTTTGACATAGATTTTTATTTGTCAATCTAAATAGTTTCAAAAACATAAGATTTCATTTTATCGCATCATTGAAATTGTTAATTTTCAAATGAAAGGAAACAAATAAAAATAGCGTTAAAAGCACAGTAACTATTAAAAATTTTGAAGTTCAATCATGGATAAAAAATCATGTTAATTTAGGGTGGGTTTGCTTGAACATGCTTTTGATAAAAGTTAATAAAATGTATTATTAAAAATTAATTATTGACTTCTTAGGCTATACCAAACAAACCCTTAACATATGATTAATTTAAAGGAGTGGTGCTGGTCAGGGACGAAGGAGCTAGGGTTACAGTGACTTAGACTAGTCATTGTAAGAAGGAGGTGGGGTCTATTGAATCTATATGTGCTCTAGGCCTCACCTGATGACCTGACTATTTCTTTTGTATGGCAGTCATGCTTCAGAAAGTTGTACTTCCCAAAAAATACAATATTCATTCAAATATTCTTATTGACTAAAAACAGATAGACAGCCCAATCTTTGGAAAAGACAGTAGCATGCCACACTGTGGACCCCACTTTACCAGTCAAAAAGTTACGGCTACACAATTTTAACTACAATTAACTATTTGCTATTTGTTTGGAGACAGACAGAGGCAATATTTGGGATCCATTTTTATTTACTTTAAAAGTGAGTTTATTCTTTAAAAGAATACGTGATTAAGGGTGTGTTCGAATCACGTTGTTTTAAAAAAATGTATTTTGAAATAATAAATTAATAGAGAATGTCTGGTTAAAAAAGAAATGAAGATTATTGATGTATGAAAAAATTATTTTATTGAAGAATGTGTGGTTAAAAATGAGTAAAAGAATAAAAATGAAAATTTTAATGTGATTCAAACGGGAATAAAAAAATATTTTTTTTTTTTAGTTTTAAGTGTAAAATTATCTCATCAAAAAATATGTAGTTAAAAATGAGTTTGTTGAAAAATAAATTTTAGATAATGTGGCTCAAACAGGAAAAATGAGAAACACATAAATGTATTTATATATCCTTTTGGGTTGTAAACTTGTAATACAACAAAATTAAGTCCTTGTTTGGCTTCCTTCAAAAGTGAATTAAAATTCAATTCAAAATTAACGCTTATAATGTAACCACGCGTTTCATTGAATCGACAACTTGCCAAGCACATATTTTATCAAATTTTATTAAAATATACTAAAAATATAATTATTATTTTTAAGAATGCATAGTTAAAAAGTATGAATTTTTTTTAAGTTTACATACAAAATTATTTTATTGAGAAAATATGTTATTAAAAATGAGTTTGAAAAAGAATAAACTATGAGGAATGAGTTCAAACATGACTTAGCCCTTGTTTGATTTAGATACAAATTAGATATTTAGTAAATTTTTATAGAAATTGGTGAAATGTGTGATTGAAATAATTGATAAAAGTTATAGATCTTATGAAATGTATGATTAAAAATACGTTTGACGAAAAATGCAATAGAAAAATCGCCACATGAAGCTTATGAACTTGTGATATCTCTAGCCTAAGGCATTCCTTTCTAATTGGGACAACACGCGACTTGAATTATGTGTGAAAGTATCAAGCTCCTATTTGGTATGAATTAAAATTTGATTTTAATTTGAAGTAAAAAATCAATAATTAATTTTAATCACATATTTGACGTGAATCGTAATTCTTCAACAACATATTTTACCCCTTTTAAAATTATCAAAATTTACTAAAAATTTGATTTTAATTTACACTAAATAGCGGCTAAGTTTAATTTTTATTTTTTGCCTAAAATGGTTTTAAATTAATGCATTTAAAAACATTTGAATAGTTAAATTTTAGGCTTCTATAGCAATATTGTTAGTCTTGAAACTATTTAGCTTTCCACACATTTACACAAATAGATGATTGACTTAGAAACAAATAGATTAATATTGTTATAAATCATTTATAAATCTATCAAATGGAGGCTAAAATACTAAGTCAAGTATTAATGAAAATAGAATATGATTTGCACCATATTGACAAAACAACTGGTTAAAGTGTTAAATGTCGTCCATATATTTTTAACTGGAATGCTCTCAATTTTACGCCTAAAGTGAAAAAAATTGGTGAATCACACAATACTGATAAGATGACCCGTTAAAGTGTCAAATATTGTCCATATTTAACTAGAACACACTCGAATTTACACCTAAAGTGAAAAAATTGCATGCTGAAAAAAAAAAATCTTTGGTTACACAATAAAATCTATGCAATCATAAAGATAGATCATAGAATTATTATTTTTAACTAATAGGCAAAAGTTAGTACAACAGGTGAAATAAATATTTCACTAGGCAAAAGTCATTTTAGTCATCAAACGTTTGCAGAATAATTTTCTTCCCTTCAATTATAGGATACAAACGATACAAAAGACAACATTATTTTAGAAACTGTGCTAAAATCAAATATCTGTACATTCACATTCCCTACAAAATTTGGTATTTTCTTGATGAGATTTTTACGATGGGACATTTTCGATAACAAAGTACTTCTTACTACGATACTATATGATAATTATGTTTTATATATTTATGTTATTTGTCAAGATTAATTTACTTCATAAGTAACATTAATTCTAACAAAATAATCTTTTGCCTCCTACATTTAAAATTCTTTATAATTCAGCCGCGTAATCCCTTTTTCCAACCTTCTCTCCTTCGCTTCGCACATTTCACTCTCACAAAATGTCTCTCAACCCGTGTTCTTAGTTTCTAAAATTTCCTAATTTCCCAAATCCATACCGCCTTCTCTTCCTCTATTGCCCCTCCATTAGCACAATCCATACCCACATCGAAGAAATCTCAAACTTTCAACACGGCCATTCAAGTTTGGAAGTTGGGTATGCTTTGTGTTTCAAGTTGATGTCGCGTCCCAATGTTGCTATTTTCAAAGAATTTTATTTTTTTATCGCCCTTTCTGTGTATTGGTATCTATGCATGAAAATAATTTTTTTTGTATGAATCAATCGCTTGTACATATATTTTGTAACATTGTTTTGCCATCATTAGAAAAAGATACTACAATGTTGAAATCTCCTCATCACAAAAAGTATTCTCTTTTGTAATTATTATTTAGTTATGTAATTATTTGAAATAATATGATCTTGAAATTAATTTTCATTTTGAATTTATTTTTTGTAATTATATATGTTGCTTAAGTTGAGAACAAAAACATGATTAGATAGAAAATATAAAAAAAACGTGCTCTTATAATGGAGGCAATCTATATTGAATGTGAAAGGAGCTTGTGAGGTGGAATTATCAAGGTGGTTGGAAAATGAGCTAATTTACAAGAAAAGAGTCATAATAAATGGTATTTATAACAGAAAAAATTGTTATAAATATCTCTATTTATGTGGCATTTTTTTACGAAGTCAATACTTATTGCAACGTTATCATTACAAACTTATCATCAATGTATTGTTTATGGTAGTTTCTCAATCTCAGTACATTGTTACGGATTTGTCGTCTCCTTAATTGTCTTTCAAATATATTTTCAATACATCGCCACGTCACATTGCTTATATTATTAATTTTGTTGATGAATCAAAACATTGTTAACGTTTATTCATCTCCGAAGAATAGATAATGTATTAGTGTAAAAATGTACAAGGGACAATAAATTCAAGATAACAAGTTCGAGAATGCAGTTGCCCACTAGAACTTATAAAAAATGTTATTCATTTTTACTGGGGTTACAACCCCAGTTTAGATGGCTTTAAATGATAGATTAAATGAAAAGTGAAATTAAATAACTTATTTAATATCACATATCATTTAATCCCACCTACCTAAAATGAAATTGTAACTCCAGTGGATGAATATCATCGTTCAGAACTTATAAATGGTATCATGAATCATTTCTCAAGACCGAACTTAATGGGTTATTCAATGAAGTGACTGTCATAAACTAATGAAATTTGGATCATATTTGACTACCTTTAAAAGTAAACTTTAATTACTTTTTTTTTTTTGTCTAATTTTAATTTAAAAGCAAGTTTGCTTTGCGAGGTACTTTCATTACTAGATCTTCGCAGAGTCACATTTGGGCCCCTCTGTGTGTCTATTTCTCTCTTTTTCTGCTTCCTTTCGTTGTCTCCAATCTGCAGTTTCGTCCGTTACTCCTTCTACACATATTCATGTCAACATCATCTTCAACAGAAGGAGACGGCAGTGACGGCGGCGGTGGTGGTGAGTTTGAAGGACCCTCATCATCTCGGGCGCGTAGACGCTCAAGCAATGGAGTTTGGCCAGAACCTTTTGTGGAAGCGCTTGCATTCCAAGTTGCCACTGATGCCTCTAGCTCTATTGGCCGCTTGGCTGCAGCCCAAGCTCTCTTCAACCTCTTTCAGGTTCACCCCACCAACCCCATGTTACCCATCCCACTTCATTTTCTGTTTATATATACATGCATCTGTGTAAGTTAAGTAATTATGTTTGATTGAACATAAAGAATTGTCCGTTTTTGTGCTACCTTTTCTTGAACATAGTCATCAGATCTTATTACTGTTGACCCTTATTCTCAAACAAATTATTTTTTCCCCAACTCATTCGAACTCATTCTTGATCGCATGTTTTCGAATCAAATAATTTTGCACGTAAATTTAATTTTTTTTTTCTAATTTTTAGCCCCATATTCTAAAAAAAAAAATCACCATTACTTTTATTACAAAACTCATTCTTAAGAAAAATGGGTCTCAGATACTCTTTAACATAGAAAAGGGTTCTTTTGGTTCTTTGAATCTTCTTTTCCCTTTTATTATATCCCTTTTGAGCTCTAAAAATTCATTTTCTACTTTTTGACTTGACTTTCCAAATCTTTCTTTCCATATATTTATTTGGATGCTTTATGCTTCGATAACACTACTCTGAAACTATTGATAAAGACCCAACCCTTTAACTTGACACTGCTCTATAAGAAGGGATCTCAGAATCCGAAAAAAGTAGCTTATAATCTTACAAGAAACTTAAAATCCCAGCGGCAGAAAAATACTCATTTCGCTTTCATCAGATTGTACTTTCATTTTTCTTTTTCTCGGTCACGCTTATAATTAAAGAAGATTTGGACAAAACTTTTGTTTGTATGCTTTCCGGTAACCCTTTTAATTTATTTCTTCATACAGAGATAGCTATGAAGTAAAGATTTGTACTTTAGTGTACATCTGAACCTTATCTTTTTAACCTATATTGCAACTTTTAAGATGACGTTGTCAGTACAGTATAGATAGTAGGGATATACAAGAAGACACCAGAACAAATCTATAGGCTATAAGACAGCTCGAATAAACTACACACTTATGTCCACCTGACTACTCTCTGACTGCCTTGACTATCTCCCTCTCTATAGAACAAATCTATAGGCTATAAGACAGCTCGCATAAACTACACACTTATGTCCACCTGACTACTCTCTGACTGCCTTGACTATCTCCCTCTCTATTTATTCATATAAGCAGATTAGGCTAGGCAGCCTAGGTACTATATCTCTCTATATATTCATGTAAGCAGAAATAGGCTAGGCAGCCTAGGTACTATATCTCTCTATATATTCATGTAAGCAGAAATAGGCTAGGCAGCCTAGGTTCTCTGTCTGAAATCTGCCCGGCTGGCCTCTCTCTCTCTCTCTCTCTCTCTCTCTCAGTGTGTGTGTCTGTATGTGTGAGAGAGCAAGGCATGATTATGGAACTCGGTCTCCACTGTTGATAAATAATGAAAATGGACTTTTGATCAAGTGGGATCTAGCATGCCTGTATCAGAATTCTTGGAATTGGACATTGCTTTTATATGGTGATCAGGTTCAGCACTGATTTAGGAGTTCCCAAGGTTGCAAAAAAAGAAATTTTAAAATATTAGAAAAGTAGGTCAAAATTGAAACATATCCAATGTAAAGCCTTGAAGGAAGGAGTGATTGTTTAGATTTCTTTAAATTGTAATGTTTTAAGCATTTTATATTTTCAGGTGTGATGTACATGATTTTTATAATTTTATCTTGAAAAACCTCATTTTGACAACCCGCTCAACTGATGATTAAAAGTTACTTTTAATTACTTGTAACTTTCTATTTTTTTATGTATAAATATTTTACTTTTTTTTACTCGTAGCTTATTTTTGTAGTGAGTTGGGGATTAATTTCCGTACAAAAGCTCTTTGTTTCACTTCCGAGGAGACTAACTTCCTTAAAAAGCCACTTATTCTTAAGTAAAACCTTTAACCTTAACCTAACATGAATATTTGCACTGTAAAACAATCTTTTGGTAGAACTTGGATAGGTTGTCTAAGACCTAGGTTACCAGTCTTCCAATAGGAATTTACTTGGAGCCCTGTGAAATAGATTTTAAGTTCAGTAAAGCCAATTCTAAAGTATGTTTACTCCAAGTTTTCCTCGTCACCATTTTAAAATGCTCTAGGCTCTAGCTACTGCTTACGTGCTTCTCATTTATCCAAGTCAGAACCATCTTTCATGGTTCAATTTTTGCAATGTTTCTCTTTATAGTCTTGTACTCATAATAACTTGGTAAATTTGTACATTCTGTGTCTTTTTTAATCTACTCAATGCTCGTACTTTCTAAATATGAATTTAATTTGCTACATATATGAGTAGGTTTGATGCACATTTTTTAGGAGAGAGTGCATTTTTTTGTGTGATATGATGGCGAATATGTGATTTAAAAAGAAGGAAAAGTTATTGATGTGATAGAAAATATTATTTTATTGAAGAATGTGATTGAGAATAAGTAAAAGAACGAAAATGAAAATGTGGCTCATATATGTATGTTTTATATGTACCAGTAGATGGACACAGTCCATGAATACTAATGGGAGATTCGTAGTGTGTTCATCATCAAGTCAGAAAAATAAAATTAGCAAGTTAATTCATATCACAACTTGGGAAGAACCCAATACATTGTTGGCTATATATACCTTAGCCAGCTGCTAGTGAGATTCAACTTCAGAACACTTTTAAAAAAAAAAATTATTGGTTAAGAAGTCGATTGAATTCTAAATGATTTATTTATCTTCCCTCTTTTATTTGGTGGTATATATGTAATCAATCAGTTTATAATCTCTCTCTACCCCACTCTCGCGTTGGTAAACAGGTAATTTATACCGAGGATTTATTGGTATTGATGAAAAAGAAATTGTGATAGTAAAATTACTTTTATGTTTATTCAGTACAAGGAGAAAGAGGAAGCATACTCCTAGTTTATTATATAGGATTATAACCTTAATCTAATAAGGAGGGAATAGAAAGGTGTGAAATTCAAGAGTGAAGTGTATTTCAAATCTTATTAGTTCTTCATCTCTTCTTTGTGAAGATTACACAATAAACACAAGGAGTTGTGAAGAACTATTTCACTTCAATCAATTAAACTTTTACAACAAACACTTATTTATGGGGATATAAATAACTCTTAAAAGGAAAGATTGTGTGACAGCTATTAAGGAAAATAATCATTCACAATTGGAAAATATCATGTAGATTTTTTTACAATCTTTTCATAGCTTCAACACCACCTCTCAAATCCAATATGGTGTAGTGACAATCAAATTGAGTTTGAAAATTATATTGATCTAACAAAATCTTCTTCTTCCAAGGATCAAATGATGCTTCAAAACTGTTTGCATGTCAATCAAGCCAAACAAAGAACTTAAAGTTTGTGAGAGAAATATTGTCATCCATCAATCTAACTAAACCATCACAAAGACTTGGAGACACAAGTATAACGATCAAGGCCAAAACAAGAAGCTCAAACGATGTTAATAACTAGACAGACCAAGGATATGCCATGTTTAATAGTAGCACTCCAAAAATCCATGGATACTATTAGTACTACACTTACAGATGGAAATGTAAAAATAACATGATTTTCTTCAAAATAATTCTAGTATCAGTAGATCTAATTAAGTTTCAAAATTTATTCTCGATTTCCTCAAAAACCAACTCCCTTTAAGAAGGAAGCAACAAGAATAGCCTAAATCTAGCCCCTGTTTGGTACACATGAAAATTTTCATTCTCATTCTTGTACTCATTTTCAACTACACATTCTTAAATAAAATAATATTTTCCATCACATCAATAATTTTTCTTTCTTTTTCAACCATACATCCTCCATCAATATACCATTCGAGAATACATTATTCCAAAATAATGTGGCTCAAACACACCCCTAATAAGATTTGAATTAATCTTAGATCTAAATTCAGATTAAATCAAGAACAAAAGAACACTTGACTCGATAGATTATGTACATAATATATAAGAAAAGAAAAATAATATGGCTAGACAAGGATATCTAATCAAAACAAGAAAACTTGATCGGACGAGCGACACGAAGTTGCTTGCCAGAAAATAGAAGCTTGCAAGTTTAACTCAAAATGAAATTAAACTCGCTCTTATACCATGTTAAAATATTGTAAATTGTATATAATAAACCTGTGTTTTTATTATAGAGTAGAAGACCTTGTTTATAGGAAAGATTGTGTGATCACACAATCAAACTATTAAGAAAAATAATCTCACACAATTGAGAAAATATCATAGAGCTTATTCTCTACAATCTTTCCATATTTTCAATAAACGCAATGATGATAATGTATGAACACTATAAAAATTCTTATAATCAAGGTAAAAGAATAAAAAATGTATAAAAATGACTAAAAACAATGTGATTGAAGTTAGATTTTATTCTCAATCCGCGCCGAGATGGTGCTCTTTTTGTGGACACCTATCTTGACATGAAATTGCTCAAGACATAATCGGAATAGTGGCTTGGTAAGTGCATCAACAAGTTGGCAAATGAGGACAATTCTCATCATTTCAAAAAATTTCATGAACAAAATTGAAGCCGAGTTGGTTATGAATGGTTAGAAAACAAGCAAATAATAGCATCAAGTAGATCAAATCAATAGGGAGTGATTTTGATATACCATTTCTTCATCGTTAGCTAAATGAGTGGAGACGGGGTTGGCTTCTATCGATGAAATCAATCAAACCATAGCCTACGTGGTGTGCATGTGGTTGAAACTTCCACAAGGTGTAATTGGTTGACACGAGTATCGAAAGGGGTTAAGTAAATAAGTTAATGGAGATAAAACACGATTACTCTCAAGAGAATATCACGAGGACAAGTCGAGGAGGTAGAGAAAAGAGTAGTTATTCATGGAGAGAGTTTGGATTGGCCATTGCAAAGCGCCAAGAGCTCTGGTACGTGAAGATTGTGAAGCGAATAGTTGTGAACCAATGTTAACATAGACATTTGTAATATGTTATATTTAAATATCAATCTCCTATGATCAAGGTATAAAAAAATAACAAATCTGTACAATTGCTTAAAACCGAGATGGGGTAATCTATTACGTAAGCTTTTTATCCTTAATATTCTTTAGCTCTTTGCATTTGTGTGCCAACATTGTATTAAAATCATCGTTCCTATTTACTTACTGTGCTCTCTCTTCCATAATTGACGTTAGACATGGAAGCTTTTTATACCATTTCGAGATTGGCCATTGAAAGCTGTTATTTTCATTCATTTATTTACATTTGGAAGAAAAGAGATATCTTTATTATTATGTTGTTAGCAGGAAAATTGTGCAATATAACTTCAAGACAATGAAATCAATATGAACTTTTTTTAGCAGACCTTTGCTTACAGATTATATGCATCATCTTCCAAACAAGTTAGATAGTAAAGCTTCAATGGTTTCTTCTTTTTTTTTCGCGTTATTTATTAGTTATAAAGCTTGATTCATGATGTGTGTTGGCTAATTTTAGGTGTGTTCTACCTGGCGAGCAGTGTCTCACTCCGAACTGCTATGGCAAAACCTCACGAGGCGTATATGGAATATCAGCCATCTTCTACATAATACTTGGCGCGAGGAGTACATACACTGCCATCAGACAGCCAACAATTTCCATCTAGGTAGATGTGTATACACAAGCCTTCCGTTTGTCCCTTCAGATCGGAATAATAACAATGATGGTCTTGCATGTCGTCGCTTGGCACTCTCTGACAACCACCTTGCGGCTGGATTCGCGGATGGATCAGTTCACCTATTTCACCTTCCTAGCAGGATCCAACTTGCAACCTTCTTTCCTCAGCATCGTGATCGCCTCGGTCGCTTCGCTTGTGCAATATCTGGAATTATCTTATCCGATGCCCAACTTGTCTTTGCCACCTTGGACGGTGACATTCATCTCGTAATTATCGACGGTGTCAACCCTCTACGTAGAGTCCATCTAGGCGATGTGGTCAATGATGGTGCTTTAGTTGACTTCACCGGTTGTAACCAGTGGTGGGTTGGCCTCTATGCAGGTACTTAACAAAGATGCACATGTTTTTGTGATGTCTTAACAAAGATACACATGTTTTTGGGGTTACCTTTTATCATCATCATTATTATTATTATTATTATTATTATTACTACTTCTCCAGGTGTTCCGGATCGTGCCTTTCACGTGTGGAACAGTGCAACCGAAGAGCTAATATTTGTTGGAGGTTCACTAACAGATCCAGAAGCGGTAATGGGTTGGCATTTGCTTAACGAATTGACCAATCTTATCGGTCGAGTTAGAGTAACAAGTCATGAATCTGCTGTGGCATGCACAAACGTTAGGGTTATGGCGTTTGATTTGCGAAATGTGGGGATAATACTAGGAGAAGAAGAAATACGCAGGGGAATCATTATAGGTTCTTTTGATGCCAATTATGATGAATCAATGTTAATCATGGACACGCGTGGCAGAGCAAGTGTGCGTCGGGTGGCAACTTTGGAAGAAGTATGTAGGTTCACAGTAAGGGGTGCCACCCAGAGGGGGGTTTTGGGAAGTGTCAATGGTGGATATGCTCTAATGTGTGTAGGGGAAGTTATTAGGGTTTGGGAGATAGTGCATGGAGCATATTTGTACAGTTTTCGGGAGAGAATAGGTGAATGCAATGCCATAGTTTCAAATGAAAGGCATGTGGCTGCATGTTCTGCTGCTAATGCCACAATTCATTTATGGGACTTCGGAGCAAACTAGAAATGATTTTCTCGAAAAAGGGTAATTTGTTTGTTCCATATGTAGGCCAGAATTGATGTTTCCGGGACAGTTGAGGTACCCAATTTTTAATGCCTTTTCAAGGAAGAATTAGATGCAAGATTGACATTTCACTTTTCCAACGTCTGTAACTTTGTCTCATTTGTACCTTTCTCAGCTTTACCATTCGTGCAGTCTTATTATAAATGCTGATTTTAGTGATTTATGATTTAAGAAACGTGGAAGGTTTTCGACTTTATTTAATGCCATATCCTACTGGAATATAGAGTTAGCTGATTGTTTTCGAAATGCATCGAGGTGTAACAGTTGATTGACATCTACGAGTAAAATACTGTTTCAGTGCTGGTCACAAGAGCTGTACCAAATCGAGAAAAATTCTGAAAGTTGGATATGATTTTAAAATAATAGGGGCCAAGATTGGTCAGGGATAAAAAAATTTCGTAGAAATGTAAATAATCAAATCACTAGCGAAGGCTTGCATGTTTTAAACTTTATTAATTCCACCTCACAAAGGGCTTCTACAACCCCCCCGCAGTAAATCGTTAAATTTACTAACTTGTATTTAAAGAGCTATTTATTGTGAAAACGAAATTCATTGACTAAAATAATACATATAGCAAGATCGATGGCCAAAAGATGAATTAACTTGCGTCTTGGCTCATATTATTGACTAAAGGTAAGGTCAACAAGACCGTTTTTGGCCTTTAGTCTTGTCCAAGCAAAAGGCAACGAGGAGACAAACTTGAAAGTCATACTTTCTCCTTTCTTTCCAACTCGTTTTTCCTCTTTAATGTCGTCTATTAGTATACCTTAATAAACAAGAGTAGACGTCATAAAATTGTTTTCCTCTGTTTTTAAATGGAGCGAGTTTTGTCCATCAATAGGCCGACCCTAATAAGGTTGGTATATCAGTCGCAATGTACCCTAATAATCAAATTAGAATGCCAAGATTGTTTCATTAATATTGTGATACAGTTAAAGATAGAATCTCTATGAAAATTAAAAGAAATTGTTTTAACTTTTGTAACTATGAATTAACCCTAATTTATAGAAATACATAAAATATGTTCTGTATTAATTACATTCATGGCCAAGTTGAATGAAAGCCAGAATGAACTTTTCCTAATAATATGTTGAAAAATTAAGAAATAAATTAGAGGTGTTTTACAGACTCGACATTACCTTCCCGTTTTGGCTAGCTAAATTTGGCTTACTAGTGTAGAAAAAAGCGAGGCTCGTCGTCTACTCCAATCCCCAACCCCAAGTTTAGTTGCCCGCCTCCATGCAACCTACCAAGATCCCTTCCTCCCACCCAGCACCAGCCGCCTCCCCTCCCTATAGCCCACCCTCACCGCCTGCCCCAACGAGGACCATAACGTGGGCACCGAAGTAAGACATTGTCGAGGGTGAGTGCGTGTGGTATCTTTCGGGTTCGACATGCAAGACAATGTGTTTGGTACCCGCAACTGTGACTGTCATCGCACTCCAAACTCGGGCTATAATGTATCGGCTCCTTGCCAACACAGCCCATCTCACTCTTGTGCAAGGCTTGACGAGGAAAACGTGGGCACCAAAGAAATTCGGCTGCCGTCTCCAAAATCTTATTACCGTGTGTAGCAAGACACGATTGGACTTAGCATGTCACCTGTTTGTGAACTTTCGATTCACACGACATGTGGTGTGCTTTGCTTGGTCGATGTGTACGTAAAGCACGTGAGTTGCAATTGGCTTGTTTGGGTATGTTGGATTTTTGCTGTGGTAGCAACAACATCCTCTTCATGCCTGTTCATTAGATGATCGAATCTCACATTTCGTCTTCTCACTTTCGGTTCCCTGTATTGCATACCTTCGCGATAGTACCCCAATGAGTCGTCCCCCCGTGGTTCCCACAGAGACCCGTCAAACATATTTTTTTATCCAGACATTTCATTAGATCCACAACTACTACTACCAACTTATTATTCACATTCCGAAAAGCGCACAACTTATAATAAGTACTTAAAAACACCGTCAAACATACTCTAAATAAAGGAAAATGAACAGCTCCAAATTAAGCACCTAGCCAACATCTACTTTAAAAGGAAAAAAAAACTGCAAAACCATCCCTAACGGTAGAAAAAGATCGAAACAACTAAAGACGAAATGAAACTACATCATTTAGAAACAGGTAACAAAAATAATAATTTCAGAAAAAAGGATATTATAACCAGCCTAATGAACACAGTAAGTTAGATGTACCGATGTACAGAGAACTAAAATGAGTTTAAAATACCATATCTAAGACAATTTTTGGACCTCTTCTTGAGTAGAATTAGCAGTCGTGCTTTCTCCGTAACGCTTAAATTTCATGTATATAAGCCAGTAAAGATGAGTTTTAAGCCTCAAAGAGATATATCTCATTAGTAAAAATGTATAAAAATTGCCTTTGTGCATGAAATCTCGAAAGAAGAGTTAGAATGGAGGTTCCTCAGAGCTAATAACATAAATTACGCCTCATAAATGTTATCTTCTCCATTCAAAAGAAAACTGAAGGTCCCATGACTCAATTTCACACTACATTTTTCTTTCGCCTACCCAACATTATTCTCACAAGTAAACACCCAAGCACAATCTCAATAAGACTTTTTAGTTTCCTCAACCTTGTCCGCATAGAAAATCTGAAACTAAGAAGAATTTTTGAGCACCCATTCAACCAAGGTCGAAACGCCAAATCCAGTTGCAGCTTTCTTCTTATCATTCCAAACCGGTCCAGCCAGGTCGATATGCATCCACTGAACCTTTTCATCAACGAACTGCAGAAAAAAAATTGCTATCAGATTTGTCGACCAGTACAGCCTAGGAAACCATCACTCATAAAAAGATGAAAGAAATCATCTATAGACTCTAGTGAAAGATAGAAGATACTGGACCAACGCCACATACATTTGTAGCTCGAAATAAATTATTAAACCTCTAATATGGAAACAAAGAAAATAAAAAAATAAATGGAAAGTAAACATCATCATATTACCAGAAAATAAAACACCAACTAGAGTAATAAAGACGATCAGCTAGAATTAAACAAATTACTGAACATGGTCCGTGGTAAATACACATTCCATCATCGTCTCAAAACTTTTAAACGGGTACTTAGATTTTAGAATTATAACTCTTTTGAATTTTTGTTGGTAAAATTTTAGTTGACCCTTATTGACCCTATTGTGTCCAATCTGGGACTCTGGATACAAGAACTAGCATGAGCCAGGGCTGTCAATTGAGCCAAGTCATCCCAAAGACCACCTCCTGAGCCCAGAAAAAATAACCCAAATGAAGAGCCTACGCATTATCAAAATCTGAACTAAACAAGTCCCACATAAAGTAAATAGAGGATAAATAAACTGTAGAGAAAGTGAAGTTTTATACCCACAACAACTAATCCTTAAATCTCATTATTAAAATAATCAGGTCACTTTCTTACAATAGCTCCCCTTATTCATTAAGTCAAGACTGTCAAGTTAACAAGTGATGTTTGATCTTAATATTACAAAGGCGAAATATCTTAATGGTACAATGCTTCTAAGTTCTAAACTACTTTCATTTAACATTTCAAAACAGAGAGGAAAGAGTTCAAACTTCAACATCTCAAAACTGTCCACACAAAATAGTTGTTGCTTTTCTTTCTTTCCATTTGGTTTTTACCTTATTTTGCAAAATAGGCTTCATGGACTCGATCAAACTCACTTTACCAGGGCATTATTGTAGTCTTGTAGACAAAAAAGATTTAGAACCTTTCTGAACTAAAAAGTGTTACAGTAAAAATCGTATACTAGACAAATTTCCAGCTTAAATAACAATAAAATATTGCTTCATTTAGGGAGAAAAAAATAAAGAACCAATACAAACAAGACTCGTACCTGCTTCAAGAAAAGAGCAGCAGTAATTGCACCACCTTGACGGCCACCAGTGTTCACCATATCTGCAACTCCTGATTTCATGGACTCCCAATAACTCTCCTCCATGGGCATCCTCCAAAGTTTTTCCCCACTGACCTCTGATGCTGCAAGTACCTCACTAGCAAGATCGTCGCTAGGTGTAAAAACACCTGTTCATTTTTTTTCAAAAGGAAGAATATCAGAGATTTATAAGGGGGAAAAATACCTATTTTATAAGACTTGAAAATCTTGAACAGCGCGTTAAGTAGTGGACTTGATTTTGTTCAAAAAGAACCAAGATTTGAAAGAAATTTGTACCCAAAACTTACGATAATTGATCTACAAACTCATCTTCTGTTGTATTAATATTAAATTTATCTTTTCTATCATTTTAGAATCTCTCAGGTGCCTGCTTGATATTATTTTCCATTTTTCATGGAAACTCTTGGCACCAATATAACCAAAAGAAACTAAAAATCAGGTACCAGCAATAGATGGTCCAAGAGCAACTATACAGGCCCCGGTCAAAGTAGCCAGATCAACTATCTGCATAGCAATTGAAATTTGTTACAAATCCAAATACAAAGAGAAATCGCGAGCCAGTCATTCCAGGAAAAAAACACGCGCCTATAATACATGGGAAATGAAGCAAAAGGGAAAAGGAAACCCACAAAATAAGATTTGTCCAAAATATAAGGTGCAGAGTAAATGGATTCAAATATACCTTCTCTACACCTTGATTACAAGCATATACCAAAGCATCTGCAAGTGTAAGTCTGCCTTCAGCATCAGTATTATTCACCTATGAAAGAAATACTAAGCTGTTAGGATTAAGATTCAAGATGAAATAGTTACACAAAAATGAACATTCAAAAGTAATGTGATGAAACGCGATTTTAATGCTCAAGTGAGGATAAAAATCTCCTACTACCACATTCGGGAAAGAATTATGTAGTCTGGATTCAGGTTCAAGGAACACGCAGAAGTCCGGGTCCAAGCGTTGGATAAGTGAAGTTTTAATAATGAAGACCCAATATTCAATTAAAAGGGTCATAATTTAGATACAGGTACATTTTGTTCATAAAACTTGAAAACCAACACTAGGATGCATTAAAATATTTCTACATAAATTTGAACCGCAGTGAGGAGGGGGAAGGAATGTAATGCATTTCCAGCAAAGAATGTATATCATAATGTGATTCAAGAGACGGCACATCTAAACAATAAATGTAAGTGCAAAGCAGACAAAGAAAGACCCATTTCTGATGAAACATGTAAATGCTCATGGAAGACGACCAAAGTGCTCAACATCTAAGTAACGTCAGCACTTGAAGTAAATTGTATATTGAAGCTGGATTAGAATACAGATACATAATTTCAGTTGACATAAAATCCATTGCCACCCATTTCTTTCTTTCTTTCTTTTTTTTTTTTTTTTTTGATAGTTCGGTTTCTTCCATTAATCTGATACCAATTGAGCACATCCATCCTGATAGATAAGCACAAAATTAATAAAGAACTATATAAACAAAATGGTGACCAAGCCATGATCTGGAGTCTATAGCCTTAAAATGAAGAACTAACCTCAATTGTCTTTCCATTTGAAGCTGTGACAATGTCTCCTGGCCTCATACCAGTTCCACTTATCATATTCTCACAGGCCGCAACAATGAAATGAACCTAAATATACACGAACAATTATATGTTTATATTATACATCACTGAATCCTTAGGAAAAAAAATACTAGATATTCCTGCTTAAAAGGTTGTAGAGAAGAAAACAAAACTATGAAAAAAAAGATAAAACGTTGAAAACAAATCAAGTCATGCAACAGGGATATTATCCCCTCAAACACAGACCACCAAGAAATGACTTACCTCTACCCCAGCAGGCTTGATCTGACCAAGAGCTTTCGCTGCACCGAGAACTGCTGCTGATCCTCCCATATCAAATTTCATGAGCTCAATTAAACAACCTGGTCCTGTCTTGATATTGTAGCCACCACTGAAACATAAAAGGTACCGTAAATCAAATAAACAGCCCAAACAAGTAGAGAACATATTCCATTTCAGTTGTATCTGTAAGACCGCCCTTTTTTCTCCTAAGTCCTAACAATCCGAAACATATACAAACCTGTCAAATGTCAACCCCTTTCCAACTAAGGCCAGCTTGGTTTTAACTTCTCCACCTGGAGGCTTGTAACACAAATGGATGAAATGGGGAGGATTGGCAGATGCTGCTGCAACAGCTAGATAGGAACCCATTTTCAGTTCTTTGCACTGCTCTACATCCAAGATCGTTGCAGAAAGAACATCACTGTAGAGGGAAGCAATACTTTTGGCCTCCTCTGCCAGTACAGCTGCGGTATGGAAGTAAACAAAGTTAAATAAGAAAAGTGGATCGTAAGATATAAAAGCACCATGAAATTTATGGAAATGCACTCTATCCAAGACCCAAAGGAAGTGAGAGTTCATAAAAGCATTGATTTTAAGCATCACAGATAACTATTCACAATATTTATCCCTTAAAAGGTAAAGCAGAAAAAATAATCGCAAAGGGAATAAGAAAGACGCTGCAGGATTTCTAACCAGGAGTGAGAACATTAGCAGGTGCATTTACAAGCTCTTTTCCAAAAATTATCCCAGCACAGACATCTTCAGCATATTTCAGTTTCTTTTCTATCTCAGATCCAGTTCCAAGACCAAGAATATCCACTGACTTCAGAGATGGTTTCTTGGACTCCGACTTAAACCTATTATCTTCATAAGTCCCCAACACAGCTCCTGTTGTACTTCAAATATTAGACCAAGCTTAATGCCAAAATTAACAACCCGAAATTGAAGGTCAACTTTCATGACTCGAAAGGATCAAGAAAAAAGTACCAGTTGCTATTGCTGAAGCTGTGCTTAGCTTTGCTTCAGTAGAGAGCCCCTCGGGAGAAGCAAGTGTGATGGCAATATTACTTGCCAGAGCAGACTTAGCTGCAGCCGCAACTGCCTCACCAAGACTACGATAAGAGGTTGTTGGGTCAGCTGCTGATCCAAGCCCAACTAAACCTACCCTTTTCGAACCAAGTCCAGGAAGCCTAAGAATTGTTGATTGTCCAGCTTTTCCGTTAAAATCCTCCTCAGTTGAAGCTTCAGACAAAGAACCACCTAATTGGGAATCCAGTTTTTGCAATGTGGAATTCTTGAACTTCGAATTCTCATCTTTGGCCATGTCCATCTCTGTAACACCTACTGCAAGGATGTCTCCTTTCCATTCTATCAAATCAATTTCTTTAGCAGCAAACGAGATCTGCAGCCATTCCAAATATGAATATCAGATTTAGTAAAGATACAACCACTAATTTCCTAAACTGAACAGACACACAAAACATCCACTTGCATATATATATATATGAACTATTGACATAATAAATCATCCATAATTATAACAGATGCATAATAAGAACTTGTAAAAATTAAAAATTATTACTTTATACCAAGAACGTAAAGAAACTATCTTATGGAAATAATCTTACATGTAAACCCAAAAAATTTCCTACATTTTAACTGCACATTCTTAAAAAAGAAAAATCACTATTACAAAACATATTTCCCCCAAAAAAAGGGGCTCAAACATACGCTAACGTCAAATATGTACGGACGACATTTCAAATAAACCAATCAAGACTCCAAAAGTCTAGATCCTATAA
This sequence comes from Fraxinus excelsior, assembly GCA_019097785.1. Taxonomy (NCBI): domain Eukaryota; kingdom Viridiplantae; phylum Streptophyta; class Magnoliopsida; order Lamiales; family Oleaceae; genus Fraxinus; species Fraxinus excelsior. The sequence continues at coordinate 3,041,570 of CM032630.1, forward strand.
TATGTATAAGCACACATGTAAATGATACATCCAAGTGTAACTAACTACACTTGTGTGCAAAATAAGAATAAACCCGTTAATATTAGTCTATCCGTAGTCCACCCAATATGAACTCTCAAAATATCAAAGTACTACCCACAAAAATACCATAAGAGATAAACCCGAAATAAGTCAGTGGATGTATTCACGAAAAAATGGGCGTGCGATCGACATAGAAGGAGGAAAAGATACCTTAGGGGCCTCGATTTGATTAGGCTGAGTAAGGCCAAGTGTAGCCCGAGCAATTGAGTGTGCCATGCGCCTTGTTCGTTTAGAAAAGAGAGGTGCGGCTGTAAGAGAAATACCCCAAATGGGACCAAATTGCAACTTGGTGAAAACTGAGGAAGAAGAAGAAGAAGAGGAAGCACAAGTAGAAGCGAGGAGGGTTAGAGATGACACTCTAATAGCGGCCATAGTTACGTGTGCCAGCCTTTATGTATTTATAGCAATGAATGTAGATAAATATAACGCTTAAAAGTCGGACTCATAGCCAGAGTGTGGAACTGAGTGAACGAGAAATGGATCATAGTTTTTTGGACTGGGGTTGGATACAGTCTTACAGATGTTAAATGTGTCGAGTTGAGCCGTTTGGCTCATTCATGTTTGGTTCCATAATGCGAGTCAACTCGTGCTTAATTGACTCATTTTCAAAATTTCGACTATGCTTGTCTTGTGAGTTTTTTTCCAATTTAAAATTGCATTTTTACTACTCGATGGCGAGTTGGCTCGCGAGCCGATGAGCGAATCACTTGAGATTTGCGTTTGTAATGCGAGCACATGAACGCCTCATTCTACTTAATACATGTAGATTTGAAGGATCGGTGCACCCACATGCCAAAATGTTTGAGAGTCGGGGTATTGACACAATAAGGCAATGTACTAGTTGTAGTTGTAGGAACTACTGCCTTGAAATCGGTCCAATTATTGAACTGGAGAAAAAGTCGAAGGGTTGATTTTGTTGAGTGGATGGTAAAAAAGTTCAAGAAAAATAAAATTTTGAGGTTAAGAGCATGTTTGGTAACAATTAAAATTGAAAATATAATCGTTATTGGGTCTCACCCGTCTAATAAAAGTCAACAATAATATCCAACTTTTCAATTTTAATCCGATTTTAATCTCTACCAAACAGGCTCTAAATAAATAAGTTTACTGGTGAACCAGTTAATATTGCATGAACGGGTCGACTCTTGACTCGTTTTAAACAATTTTATTTTTTCAACTTTTTTGGTATAAACTAGATCGATATTTTGGATAGATTGGGATATCGGCCTGATTTGATCCGATTTTCAAAACATTGGTATTAAACATATAATTTTTGAGCATGTCCGAACTTCTTCCACAAACGAAGCGACTTAGTACAAAATAGATATATGCCAATAATGACGATAAAGTGGAGGCTTATATGATTGCTACATACAACATAATGTTTCAAGGTGGCCAAACTCTCATCCTATTTGATGTCATGTTTGCATGAAGATTTGGCTGAATTTGATTCAGTTTTTGTTCTTGTAATAGTGATATTTCACCTCTAGCTTTCGATTGAAGTGGACGCTATCTATTTCCTCTGATGAATACAAGGAGAAGTGTACTTAATTATCATTACAAGATCTCCAGAGGATGACAAAGAGCATAAATTTTCGTGATGCTTGACATGTCCTGTAAATGTAGCATGTTTAGATAGGTATGCAATTAAATTAGCCCCTATTTGAGCCTCGTTAATTTCATAACTTATATTATTTTGGAAGAATATATTCTGGAATAGTACATTGACGGAGAATGCGTGGTTAAAAAAAAAAAAGTTATTGATATGATGGAAAATATTATTTTATTAAAAATGTGTGGTTGAAAACGAGTAGAATAATGAAAATGAAAATTTTAATTTGTATCAAATAGGGGTTCAATCATACATTCTCCCATAAAATAATTTTACATATAAATTTTTGAGAATTGTTTGGAAGCCAAGTACAATTAATATAGAATAACATGAACTATTGTGGGTGACGTTGAGCGTGATATGTTTAAGCCATTCATTTAATTATATCTCTAGTTTCATGTCGCGTTAACGTCAACTAGACATAAGGTATTAACACCTATTAATCTAAATATCATTACTCATTTGATAAATGTTGAAGAAGAAAAGTCAAATTAAGTCGACCCGTGTGTCTCTTTTGTATCCACTGCCACACAAAATTTCCATCTCCCAAGTCTTTTTATATAATAACTCCATAAAAGGTCAAAGCAATTCGCTAACCACTGCAATTTCATCAGATTCAAGCCTATTCATCAACTAGATTTCAGCCCATTTCTAAGTATTCTACAAATCTGCATCTGAATCAGGACAAGGAACGAGTAGAGGTATGTCCCCATTACTACACACGATTTCAGTTACTTCAGTTACCTTTTTTCTTGACATTTTACGAAATTTACAGTCAATACATGATCATGAACAAATTTTTCTTTTGTGGGGAGTATTTGTTTCTTTCTCTTTCTTGATTGGCAAGTTTGTTTACTAAAGATCTTTGAAATGTGACAGTAGAATGATACTATGACAGTGCATGTTTTTGGTAAATGGTTATAATCTATAGATCTTACTGAATGTATGGATAATAAGTGGATGGTAAATGTGATTCCTAATAAATGTGTGGATAAAAGGTCCGAGAAGTGATTGAATTGTAATTGTTGACCTAAAAAACATCTAACAATGTTCCCGGCTGCCCTTATGTTACCTGCATTTAACGACGAGGCTCTTTCTTTGCAATTTGTCTAATGTATCCCGAAAATTTGCCCACTTTGGGCATCACAAAGCCCGAGGGTACTTCTTTCTCCTTGATTTCCTTTGAGAATGGCAGGTTCTCAATGTCACTTTATGGACAACACATTTCTATCTATTTATAATTTAAACCGATTATAAACAACCTCCAAACATGCAGCTTGTTTCTCTGCATTAACAAATTCAGGGCCTAATAACTTTCTTTCACAATTTTATCTCAACAAATTGATGTTCTCCATTTTCTACCTTATAGTACTTCAATAGTTGAATGTCATAAGCAAACTCTAGTAAAGACAAATGACTATTTTCCTGGAACATCTGTTCTTTTTTTCCTGATTGGTTATTGTTTTCTAAAGATTTTTGGTTGTGTGCAAGTCAACATATAATATGAAGCTTCCATGTTCTGGATGAAGCATGAAGAAAAATGTTAAATCTCTGTAAACAGATATCTTCTACATTTTCTTCTGTGTGTGTGTGTGTGTCTGGCCAAAGGCATTATATTTACTTATTCAACAATTGTGCCCATTTTTATTTTGATGCTGATAGGCTTCTTTGATTTCGCTGTTAATTATATCTGCTGGGTGAGCTGCATATTGATAATGGCGGAGCAAGCTTTCTCGGTTTTTGGGAAGCTCACAGAATACGCAGCTGACCCAATTTTGCGCCAATTCAAGTATTTATTGTGCTGCGAAAGTAACATTGAAAATTTGACTGATGAATTGGAAATTCTTGAAAATAAGAAAATTGAGGTTCAAGCAATGGTTGATGCAGCCAAAAGAAATGCTGAAGTTATTAGACCACTTGTTTCAGCTTGGTTGCAAAAGGTTGATGACCTAAACAAACAGACGGATGAAGTTCTGAAAGGTGCAGCAATTTCTGAAATGCAGTGTCTATTCCTTATATGTCCAAATTTAAAGAACCGTTATCTACTAGGCAGGAAAGCCACGGAGATGACTGTTGTGACTGTTAAGCTCCAAGTGGAAGGTACATTTGAGAGAGTGGGCTATCCTACACCACCGGTGCTGATGCCAAACCAATCCTCCCATGAGGACTTCTACGGTTTTGAGACAAGGATAACAACTAAGAAGGAAATCTTGGAAGCTCTGAAGGACAAAGATATCAATATAATCGGGATTTGTGGCATGCCTGGAGTAGGTAAGACGACAATGGCGAATGAAGTAGCCACCCAAGTCAAAGATGAGAAATTATTTGATGAGGTTGCGATGGCAATTGTATCTCATGATCCAGACATAATAAAAATTCAGGATCAACTTGCTGAAAAGCTCCATTTGAAAATTGAAGAGAAGACTGAAAGTGGGAGAGCTCAACGACTTTATGCAAGACTTACGTATGATAATAAGAGAATTCTTTTGATATTAGACGACATCTGGAAAGAAATTGATTTGGGAACTATAGGAATTCCTTCAAAGGATGATTGCAAGGGATTGAAAGTTCTGTTTACAACACGAAATGAAGATGTATGCATTGATATGGGAGTGCAGAGGAAATTTGAAGTTGAAGTTTTGTCTCAGGAAGAAGCACATAAACTTTTCGAGCATTCTGCAGACATTTCTAATTATACAATTAATGTTGTGAACAGCACAGCTCACGAAGTTGCAAATGAATGTGGAGGCTTACCTCTAGCGCTCGTGACTGTTGGCAAAGCACTAAAAAATAAAATGCCACATAAATGGAGAGATGCACTTCAACAGTTACAAAGGTCTAGGGTAACAAATCTCAGAGGAATGCACGATTTGGTCTACTCGAGAATAGAGTTAAGTTACAACTATTTGGAAACTGACGAAGCCAGGTCCTTGCTTTTGCTATGCTCTATATTTTCTGAAAAACAAAGTATTCCAATTGAAAGATTGGTTAGATATGCAAGGGGACTAGAGCTGTTTCAAAATACAGTCACATTATCAGAAACCAGAGATCGGGTATATTCAATTGTCGATGATTTGAAACGTTGCTATTTATTGTCATCAGGTGAGGAGGAGGAGCTGAAATTACATGATGTTGTTAGAGGTTTTTGCTTAATAGACAAACCTGGATATCTGATGAAACATGCTGATTTGGAAGAGTGGCCAAAAGATAACAAGGAATCATACATTGCCATCTCAATGACTTTTGGTGTGCTGGATGAGCTTCCCAGTGGGTTAAAATATGGGCACCTAAAGTTGTTACGGGTGCGATGCGATTTGGGGGAACAAAATATATCTGAAGAATTTTTTAAAGATATGCAGGAACTCAGGGTTCTTGAATTTAATTGGATGAACATTCAAATTCCGTCGTCAATCCAATTGTTGACGAGTCTTCAAACACTGTCCTTGGACTACTGTGATTTAATGTTTGATATCTCAATGATTGGGAGTCTAAAGAAGTTGGAAATTCTCACTTTTTATCATTCTTATCTCTATGTTGATTTTCCCACTAAAATAGCAGAACTTAGCAACCTAAAGTTGCTGGATTTGAGATTTTGGACAGGCCCCCGCCCACTTCCACCTGGTGTTTTATTGGGCATGAAGAAACTGGAAGAGTTGTACTTTGGAGAATACTTTGAAACAAGAGATGAAGAAAAGGGGTATATTATTAAAGAGATAAGTTCTCTGACTGCTCTTAACACTTTCCAAATTTCCACAGATGATACTCAGTTTTTGATGCAAATAGTACAAGTGTTGTGCGTTGAGAACCTAAAAAGATATGAAATCACCATGGCTGAGAAAAAGGGACTCGGTACTGGAGATTATCATGTCACAAGGAGGCTGGACCTCCTAGATGGTATTGACGCAGGTACTCTTTTGCAACGTGGATTTAACTCGTTAATGAGGACAGCTTACCAACTTTATATTGTTAAAGCAATAGCTTGGAAGAAGCTTGTGAGTGGATCAGATAAAGATGGTTTCTTTAACTTGAAGAAGCTGAGGCTATCAAGTGGTGATTTTGAGTATATTATTGATGCCACATACTCCATTCCAAGTGGAACCTTCTGTAATCTGGAGCTTCTGAAATTGGAAGGTTTGCATAGTCTCATACAGATATGCAACGGAAGTCTTCCAAGAACGGAACATTTTGGAAGTCAGTTGTTTCATAACCTCACGATTCTTGAGATTTATAATTGTGATGCAATTAGAAGCTTGTTTCGGGAGTCAGTTGCAAAATGTATGATGAATCTCCAAAGACTAGATATATCCAAATGTCCGATGTTAGAGGAAGTTGTTTCAATGGACACGCAAGAAAACTTAGTTAGAGAGATGCTTGGGTTCCCTAAACTAAAAAAAGTCACTCTTCAATTTTTGAGTGTATTTAAAAGCTTCACATCTGAGTCGAATAAAGTTGATGATTGTCAATCGTTGTTCAGCCAGGTATATATCTTTCCTCTTGTTTGCGTACATGAGGCCATATTTGATGTTTAGCCCTCTTCTATGAATTTAGAAGCATTAGACAAATTAGGAAAATTGATAATACTCGAAAACGTTGTCCAATCCTTCGAAAATGAACCAAAACAGTAGAGCAAGAAATTTTGTATGAGCCAGAATGATTACATAAATGATATTTTTTGGCTGATACAATTAATTGAATTTTGCAGGTTACGTTGCCTAACATGGAGATGTTGGATATTTTTCAGTTGGATTGTATAGTAAAGCTACTGGGTGAAGAGGAAATGCCAATCACATCTCTTTCTAAAATAAGAGTCATCGCTGTGGGTAGCTGTGGTAATTTATGGACCATTGCACAATCTGATTCAATTAAACTACTGCAAAATCTTGAAGGTCTTGTAGTATCTGATTGTGCAAAGGTAGAAGTATTGTTTGACCTTGAGGCTTTAAAGGTTAACAAATATGATGCAGGAGGAATTGGTATACTTGGTCGATTAAATTCATTGGAGATGTCTACTCTACCTAAATTAATGCACATTACAAGGATGGTTCCTATAGGAATTTGTGTCTTCCAAAATTTGAAGTCGCTTGTAGTTAAAGAATGTGGTGGCTTAAGGTACTTATTCTCACTTTCGATGGTGAGTTCGCTTGTGGCTCTAGAAACTATAAGGGTTCAATCATGCGATGCGATGGAAGCGATTGCTGGAAGTGAAGATGAAACTTGGGAGCTTGAGAAACTTGAGTTCCCAAAACTCAAAGATGTCAACCTAGAGCACTTGAGCAGTTTTAAGAGCTTTAGATCTAAATTAGACTCCGTGCACGTTCTCGGAACATTATTCAACCAGGTACGCACCTCTCTTTATGTGTGCTTGCATGATGCCATATAATTTTTTTTTTTTTTGGAGGATGCTTAGTCCTTTTGAATGGAATTCTGAAGTAATAAGTGAAATTACAATTCCAGTGTCAACTAATCCATTTTCTTGATTCTTTGGCCTTAAATAATTTCGTTAGAGACATCATACTTTGTTGATGATCGGTGATTATTTGTTTAGCTTACTTGCAAAAAAAAATATAGTATCCTCAGTGTGGAAAAGATTTCGTAGAATCGTGGTCTTAACTAAAAACTAAAAGAATACAAATTATTAGTAATGTTCCAATTACTTACCATATAACTTAAAAAATTAAAGAATTAAAGGTCACACTAAGGTTGCTTTTGGAACATATGAGGAATTTAATATAAAATTAAAAGGGATAGTATACTAGGTGGATTAAGGTACATAATATTCTTAATTTATTTATAATCAAGATACGCTATGTGCACTACTAATTATTTACGTCATATGGAGGATTGAGATGGGTTTACGCCAAATAAGAGAATAATGTCAAGGGACTAGTTTTCTTGCACTAGAATAACTAGACACCGTGCGGCCTTAACGTACACAATTCCCGTCCCTACGAGAAAATGTTAAGTCGGTATTTCGACGCCCACAAAATAATTCAACCTTGCAAGGCTAAATTAGGATAACTTTGAGTAGAGATTTTGGAAGTAAAGATAATATGGAGAACAAGTAAGTTTGGGGAATTTTCTCTTTTTATAAAAAAATAACTCAACTCCAATCTAATTAATTATAATGAGATTACATCCCTATTTATAGGCAAAATCTCATGCAAGTGCCTTGGATTTAATGGCTAGGGTCAATCCTCATCCAATGGTCCACAATGCTTGCAAGTAAACCTACTAAGACCAAAGAAAACAAAGTTGGAAATGACTTCATGCAAGTGGAATGTTTCTACAAAAATCACATGCTAGACATGTCCCTTTCATAGTCATAAATTTGACTTTTGCTTCTTCCCTTGGCCTCTATATGTAAGTGGATTAAGTAGCTAACTTGTACACGATATCCCAACAGCATTCAGCCCATGGTATTTCTTCCTAGAAAACCACCTAGTGTGCTCGGAAAACTGCTCATGTCATGCCCATGTCACACAGATTACAAGCTGTGTGTTGCTGTGCTCCCATGTCCTGACGTGACCGCAGTCTGTGTCTGGTCATATCCTGGCTGCGTCCTAAGTGGTGTCTGCGATGTCTACTTGCATTGCAACTTGTGTCACTGTGCCTGGACACGAACCCGAATTTCCAGACACGACCTGGACACGAACCTGCCACGATGGACATCACTCATTTCCCCCACCAAATTAGGTGACACCGGTATCGCCACATACCTTTGAAGCTTAGACCTAATCAACCATAGGTCTATCTCATTTTCCCACTTCGTGGCATGACATCGCCGTGCCATGCTAGACACCAAGTTGCCACCATGTGGTCCGTCACAATAATATCCTGGCCTTAATCCTCCGTAATGCTATCTAAATTCTTCCAATTTTATACTAGATTCCGCATATGGTCTAATGAATGTTAAGTTTCTATAAAATCAGCGGTGTAGCTGAACTTTGGAGATTGAATTAGGTAATAACCAAAGAACAAAAATTGAAGGTTTTATTGAGGAGTTGCTACTTTAGAACATCAGAAATACAGCATTGAGAAATCTACATGTTGCAGTTTAGTTAGAACAAGAATCCTTTTTCTTTGAACTAGATTCTTGATTAGGAAAATATAAAAATTAATCGACTACTCATCATTAGAAATACTCGATGAAGTTTTATGATGACACATTTTTGGCTAACACCCGTTAAATCTTTTTCTTGCAGGTTAGATTGGCTAATCTGGAGGTGGTAGATATTGATGGATTAAATGACGTGTCTGTATTATTCGACTTTGAAGGTATGACAGCTACTGAAGGTCATGTAGAAAGTTTACTTGGTCGATTAATATCATTGAAGATTGAAAGACTGCCTAAATTAGTAAACATTACAAGGATGGTTCCCGAAGGAATTCATGTCATGCGGAATTTGACATCACTTGTCGTTTTAGATTGTAGCAGTTTAAGGTACTTATTCTCACCTTTAATGGCGAACTTGCTTGTGGCTCTAGAAACTTTAGAGGTCTATGAATGTCAAGAAATGGAAGAGATTGTTGGAAGAGAGAAAGAAGGCACCTCAGATATTGATATGGCCGAAGAAGGAATGACAAGAAGAATCGTGTTTCCTAAGTTGAGCAGTTTAGAACTTTTATCTCTCGATAGATTCAGAATGTTTTGCTCTGAAAACTATGAACTCGTGTTCCCTTCACTCCATAAATTGGTCATTCTGTATTGTCCCGTGATGACAAAATTTTGTTCCGGACATCTAAATGCACCAGAGCTTAAGGAAATACAGATAGGAGAGGGCCAATATGTGGATATTTCCAATTTCGTTGATGACTCAGGTATATATATTTATGTTCTGATCTCCATTTTACATCATATATATGCTATAATTGCTTACACGTTATTTATTAATGTAAGAATACTTAGCAAATTAGTACGTTCTGTCAGGCTTACTGGAAGAGGAGGAGTAAATTTGTAGAGCAAAGGCACATGGTGTTGGACTTACCTATTTTAAATTATTTGAACTCATGTATTGAGTATCCTTTCTCTTATTTGATTGGCTTGAGGCCATTTCGATAGGACGTGGAGATTGATTTGATAAAGTTAAAGGATGAACCGCAACCTTAACGGTCTCCACCTGCCCTGTCCTGTCCTGCCATGAGTCTTGGTGAAGGAGGTAAATCACAAATTATGCCTCCAAGGGTACAAGGTGAAAGGCTGCTTGTACACTTGCACTTACCCAATGACCAAATTCATATTTCAGGATTCGAACTCTATACGCAGGACATTATTCTTAAATAATTTCAAAAATGATTAAATAATAATTATTATTAGAATCAAGAAATATGATTAAAAAAATGAAAGTGTAAAGATTTTGACTGCGTACAATAATGTTCATGTGCTCAATTAAAGTGCGAAGATTTGATTAAATTGTACTAAGAGAACAATTGACTAACTTATTTCTACATAATTCTAAATAATATCTATGGGAAAAAATAAAAATAGAAAGTAATAGTGCCAAACAAAAAACCAGCAACAGTGTTAGGACATTATTGATATTTTTGAAATTGTCGTTAAATGAATATTTGGCTATTTATTTATGTTTCTTATAAATAAATTGTTGAATTTACCAAGTATGAGCATGCGACTAAGTGAATTTGATCGCCTTGTGATGATATGAGTTATGCGTTTTTTGTCGAAAAACACGAATATATGTAATTTATATTTTTATCGAGAATTGATTTGTCCTAGTTAGTAGCATTTTATTCTAACGAGGATTTAGGGTAAAAGATTCTACTCGGGGTACATGATTTGCATTGATCTTGGCAAAAGTTCCGATCTACATTAGTATTTGAGTATATATACTTTGGAGTGTATTGGATATGGTCATGTGTAGATTAATTATTTTAAAATGACAACACACATAAATTAATATACACACACTTGATTGTCTTGTGAGTCACCAAAATTTATTAGGTAGAGGTTGCCATCGTGAAAGCGACGCTCTTTGATATGTCACTAATTGAGATCAAATTGCATGATGAAATAGCTCAGTACGTTGAGATATGTTGATGGCTGAGATGAATTGAAGTAGTAATCACATATCTACGGTTGGAATTTGTAATCATGTTAGATGGGTTAATGAGTTAGCGTATTTTTTTTTTAGAGAGTGGTTTAAATTTGGTTCTAGGATGCGTGAATCATTATTTTGTGATTGTATGACGAATAAACCGTTTTAAGAAGGGGGAAAAAAAAAGAAAAAAAAAAAGAGATATCTTAACTGAGAAAATAATTAGAATGGTGAAACAGTCATTTTAGCCCGGTTCACCTCCACCTTATGTTATTCGGTTGACGGTGCAAAATGATTCTTTTTTTTTTTTTTTCGAATAAAATCAAAGAATTATATACATTTTAATCTACTCATTACTGTTTACCTCCCATTATCAATTTAAGTATATGCTAGATTTTGTGCCCTGGGGCACATCCGAAATGGCAAAGACAGTGCAAGGCTGGGCTGCAACCCCAGGTTTCACGGGTAACCTTTTCTTAGCACAGAAAGGGACACCGTGCGGCAGTAGTCTGCTCCGCTAGACTACCTTCCGCCTATTCTTCGGTCGCATCGGGACGAAAGTAAATTTTGATTACAATTTTAAGAAAGCTTGCAACATGAAACTGAACACAATTGAAATAACATCTTCATTGATTGCTAGAAAGCAAGACATTACAAGAGACGAAAGCAGAAAATTACAAATGGCTAGTGCAGGGGGAAAACACTAGTAAGCTTGAAATAGTTTGAAAGACCAATACCCCCTATAATAGACTTAGCAACAAAAACCCAAATAACGGGAGTAGACGTTATTTGGCTCTAGAATCATACTTTTCTTTTTCTATTTTCTATCTATTTTACGAATTAAATAAATATTTACAACACGGGGCTTAAGGAAAGCTGCAGCCCGTGACATTCTCCCCCATTTGTTTTTGCGATGTCCTCGGAGCCATTGAGTATTCTTCTCGCTGTTGCATCTGCTCCATTTGACCAAGTACTCTTGAAAATATTTTCTTGAAGCTCGAGTAATTTGGTAGCCAAAAATCTTTTCAGCAACCTTCATCTCTGGTAGTTTCACTTTAAGAACTGGTTGCTTCAAATCTGCAGATTTCAAGTACTGTTTCTGATCGGTATCTGCAGTATGGAGGAGTAATGGTTGTTGGCCAGTAGATATTTCAAAAGGACTCTTATCTGGAGAAGAGCTCTTTTGAACATTGAAACACATCTGAGCCACATCCGAGAGTTCCACCCGAATTTCATGCGAAGCAGAGGTAAAGTGCTGAAAATAGGCTCCCAGCATAGAATTGAACTGCTCTGTCTGTCCGTCTGATCTTCGGTGAATAGTAGCATTTGTGCTCAAAGTTGAACTAAGAAGTTTGAACAACTCGGTCCAAAAGGTGCCAATAAATCGAGAATCTCGATCATTGATGATAGGCGATCCCCAGTATTTGATAATAGGCTTGAAGAAGAGTTGAGCTGTCTCTTCGGCTGATATATACTTGGGCGCTGTGTTGAATGTTGGATCTTCAGATAAACAATCCATCCCGATGATGATAGTGCCAATGTAGTTCGTCGATCCACTTTCGACTGATTCATTCAGGATGGAAAGGGGCTCCAGTGAGCCGGCATGTTGTGGTAGTGCGGAAGTGTACTCCACGATAGTCCCACTTCCCAACACTTCTTCCTCTTGCTTCCGAAACTCTTTAAACTCCGGTTGAGCCATATGGCATGGTGCCTTAGTGGGAAGGTTGACACTCGAGACAAGTCCAATCCCACGATCAATTGCCTCCTTCATTGGCAATTTATTTGGTAACACATCCGGCATGATGTCTTCGAATTCCTTAAACCCGTTGATAGGTTTTGGAGTAGAGCCGGTTGTCTCTTCGATATCCTCTGTTCGAAGAGAACATAAGAATAAGGGTTCATTCCTCTTGAAACCCTTACCGTATTGCATGGCTGAGACCCCTTTCTCGCCAGTTTTCCCAACTTGTGTGGGAATAATGAATGGTTTGCTCCCCATCATTATTAGTGAGTCAGAATGCGGCAACACTGCTGTCTTTGTATCCCGCAGATATTCCAATCCAAGAATCAGCTTGAAATCATCCATCTGAACTACCGACAAATTTGTCCTTCCTTCGAATGGACCTACTTTGATCGGCACCGATTGTGCTATTCCCGCTATTGGTTGAGCAACAAAGTTGATCGCTTTGACTTTCCCCTTACCTCTCTTCAGAGCAAGTCCGAGCCGTTCTACTTCGGAACTTGCGAGGTAATTGTGCGCGGCACCAGTGTCCACCATAGCCCTGATTGGCTTTCCATTGATCCTCACATCAATGTACATTAGGCCTTTCGCCTTGCAAGTGCAAGCCTTCGATTCTTCCATCTTCGGCTCTTTCGAGGGACCGACGTCCCTTTTAGTAGTTCGGTGCAATAGTGTATTGCACGAATGCGAGAGTGCACCAATTACATCCTCGCCTCCTTCTGAGTCGGTGTCACCACGACGGCTAGCTTGTGGGGTATTTTGCTTCGAACTTGAGCCCCCAATTGCTAGTTGACAGTATGCATTCACCATCCATTTCTGAGGACATTCAGCCACCCGGTGAGGTCCTTCACATAGAAAGCATTTCAATCTAGGAGCGACATCAGATCTGCCCTCCTTTGCTTTTCCATGATTCCAGTCAGAACTGGAACTGCCGTTATGGTTTCTTTGACGGCTGTTGTGATATTTTCTCGGTGAGTTACTCTGGCGGTTGCCTTGATAGGGTCCTCCACTATTCTGAGAGTAACGCTCTCCCCCATTTGAGTTCGAGCTGGGTCTGTAAGGTCTCCTTCCACCTTCAACAGACCGACTATTTCTCGAAGGTCGATCCTCTCTCGACTCGGGTTGATAGTCGCTTGCACATTCTGCAGCTCCCATAGCCGCGCTCAAATCAGTGACCTTCTGTCTCTGAAGTTCCGTGCGCATCCACGGTTTCAATCCTTCCATGAAGGTGAATAGCTTATCCTTCTCTGACATATCTCTGATATTCAGCATATGCCCCGAGAAGGCCTTCACGTACTCCCTGATGGAGCTTGTGTGTCTCAGTTCTCGTAAAGCCCGACGTGCCTCATATTTCATGTTCTCTGGGAAGAACTGAGATCTGATTGCTTCCTTGAGAAGATCCCAAGAATCAATTCGGACTCTGTTGGCCTGAATATCGATGTACTTCGTTCGCCACCATAGCTTTGCATCTCCACCTAGATACATGGTAGCTGTTGTGACCTTTCTCACTTCGTACCTGATCGACGCCGCAAGAAAGTATTGTTCCATATCGAACAAGAAGTTCTCAACTTCTTTAGCATCGCGTGCACCTCCATAGGTACACGGTTCTGGAATTCTGAGCCTATGCACTGGCTCATGTGCGATGGCTTGTTCGTTGCCAATCGCGCGCTGAAGAACCAGTAATTGAGTTCTCAACGCTCTCATCTCATCCTGCAAATCAGGTATGATAGCAACAGTTTCAGTCATAGCTGCGCATGCCTCTTGGCATTCATCCAGTTGGATGCGTAATTCCCGATTTTCCGTCTGTGCCGCCTCGGCCTTATCCCCGAGGTTCTCCATGGCAAAACACAACCTGGTGTTTGTCACATCAAACGCCTCCAAACGCTGTCAGGTGTTCCTCTTTTGAACATCTACCACCTCCGTGGTGTTCGAGGAATTTGGATCAGTTTCCATAACTTTCTTAACGAGATCTTGAGCCGTAGCTCTGATACCAACTTTCACGGGTAACCTTTTCTTAGCACAGAAAGGGACACCGTGCGACAGTAGTCTGCTCCGCTAGACTACCTTCCGCCTATTCCTCGGTCGCGTCGAGACGAAAGTAAATTTTGATTACAAGTTTAAGAAAACTTGCAACATGAAACTGAACACAATTGAAATAACATCTTCATTGATTGTTAGAAAGCAAGACATTACAAGAGACGAAAGTAGGAAATTACAAATGGCTAGTGCAGGGGGAAAACACTAGTAAGCTTGAAATAGTTTGAAAGACCAATACCCCTTATAATAGACTTAGCAATAAAAACTCAAATAACGGGAGTAGACGTTATTTGGCTCTAGAATCATACTTTTCTTTTTCTATTTTCTATCTATTTTACGAATTAAATAAATATTTACAACACGGGGTTTAAGCAAAGCTGCAGCCCGTGACACTAGGGTGGGGAGTTCGAATCACGGAAGGAGCAGCCAAGTGTTGTAATACCCAAACCATGTGGTGGAGCAGCTTGGTGTTGTAATAACCGGTTGTAGGAGGGCTCCCTTGGGGTCAGGAGTATAAAGCTTGCATGGACACTGGCTTGATTGGGCATAACCCGCGATTTACCTCCGCCCAGAGTTGAGGCATCGGTGATGGGCGGTCCAGGAAATAGTCTAGTGTTAGCTGGGATACCTGGGTATTAAAAAAAAAAAGTATATGCTAGATTTTTATTTTTTATTTTTACTTAGGGATGACCGAGTTGGTGGAGCAGGTGAACTTAGAGATCGAATGTCACGAATTTGAATCTTCTGCCAATACTTTCTCGATCGAGCCCGTCGCACCAGGCTTGCCTAGTGCGGTTTACCTCTCCTGTGTAATTTGCGGGCTACTGCATGTGGAACGAGATTTATCTAGTGTCCACTTACGAGTAACGGTTATGAGTTCCTACGTCAAAAAGAAAAAGAAAAGTATGTGCTAGATTTTTATACAAGTCTAATACAATGCGCCGAATGCATGCATAAAATGCACTTAAATCACTCACTCAAAAAAGAAAAAGTATAACACGTATCGTGTTTTAACATAATAACATTTTTCGGAGTATGACAAAAAATGTTATTTTGAGAGAACAAAAGAGAGAGAGAGAGAGAGAACATTACTTAAAAATAACGTTAATACAAAGTCAGTGAACTAATTCTCCTTAAAAGGTAATAAGTCCAAGATCCATTTCATTCGGCAAATCAATCACCTTTTACATGGTGAATTTCATTGTCATAATTATTGTTATCGTTATCTATAAAACCATCATTAATATTTTCAAAGATCATTTCTTACTATTTCTTTTGTATTTATCCAAAAGGTTTGGTGGGTGATAATTACATTTAATAGTAATCAAGATTTCTTTATTAATGCCTAATGGCATTATTTTATTTTTAGGTTGATGCTAAATCCAGTAGTAGATCCTATTTAATAGAGTAGGGCCCACTTGAGTCTAATGTTGTTTAATCAATTAATTAAAAGTTTAAAATCCACTTGATTAATTGTTAATTTGTGGAATTAATTGGGATTCTTTGTTGAAAAGCTTTGTTTACCGGTTAATAATTTATTGTTTTTGACAATATTCCATTGATAATTGATGCTTAGTTTTATGGTATTTGTTACAATTGAATATATTCACGAATAATTCCATTTAACCAGAAAGATTTCACCAGAAATCTCACATGGAGGTAGGTTCAACTGTGAATAAAATATTGCAAAAAATGCGGGCCCACGTGCGTTGTTTTCTTATATGTTGGGTTTCTTATCATCTCAAATATAGGAATATTAAACGGGGTGAGCATGAGTATTGGCGCACACTCGGAATGTATCAAGAAAGTTGGGCGTGACTCGCCCGACGAGCTCATCCCTTGGTGGGATTGGCTCATGGGCCACTTTCTACTCGCCTTTCATTACTCCAAAATTGCACTTTTTTAGTTAAAATGCGAACCTACAAACTATTTGCACAAGTTATTTGATGCTTGATGAACTAAGCAGACCGGTGCATCCCGGTTCACCCCTACTCAAATGCATATGCCAAAATGTGTCTTGTTCTTAGGCATAGGTATAGGGTAACTAAACAGACTACAGAGTTGGCTAGTTTTGTATTTTTGCAATTCTGTGACTAGTAATATTCTTTAATGCACTTCTTGGTTCTGTCAAAACAAAAAAACTCTGTTTCTTTTTACCCTAAATAAATAAAGGGTATGGATAATATAATACATAATACTATCATATGAAAGTCGTTTGTGATTTTAAAGTTAGACAGTTTCGATCATATCGAGACACAAATTTAGAGCTTTAACAATTAAATGACAAAATACCTCACTTCTGAAGATTAAGAGAAAAGCTTCGACGGGATGGTTCTATGTGCACGTGTGATATGATCGTCCACTTGACTTACGATATCTCAAACCTTGAAATTTGAATCATTCAACGACGACAGAAAGAGGAGAGGAATAAAGTAATTGTACATATAGAATACTAGTTCTCGTGGCTTTGAGTTTTTGGAAGTTGGAGATTGAATAATTTATTTAGAATTATTTGCCATTTTATGACTCAATAAGTAGAAATAATGAGATCAAAATTAGCTTTCATTTTTTCCTACTTCAGTTTTATCCTCAGTTTGTATATTTCTTTATTTTCACTTTTCTATTTACTCAAGTTACTCGGCATTATCTTGGAATAACCGTTACTATAATGAGATCAAAATTAGCAAGAAATTTGTACAAGAGGTGGTCAAGTTTTTATGTCCACGTGTTTTGGTCCCTTAAGCTTGAATTAAAATCATAACGGTCCTTCAATGACCGTTTATAAAATAAATTAAATCTTCAGTGACCGTTTGTGGAAGGACGTGAAATTTCAATGAACGTTTCTGTAAGTTTTAAACTTTACTGACCGTTTTATAAATTTTATGTAAGTTTAATGACCGTGTGTGAAATTAGCCTATTTCTTTTTTATAACTGTTACTACCTTATCATAATCATCACAAAAATGTCAGCCTTATTTTTACTGTATATTCTGAAAAGACAAAGCTTCAGTTCATTCCCTAGACAGACCTACAAAAATGATCGAAGGAATCTCTCTCTTTCAAGGCTCATAATAATATTGTTTTATAACTTTCGACCCCCTTTAAAATCATAAAAAAACCTCCTCATTACAGCTGTCTTTACATATATGCATGTGTACATACCAGTGTTTGGATGACTTTATGTGCCTAAACGTGAAAATGTGTGAATGTCAGACCTTGGTTAAGCCCAAAGGTAATAGTTTTGTGTATTTGATTATGGATATGTAGTTTTTCTTGAGTAGTTTGCACAAAGTTTTGTATTTTACTTTAATGGCAAGTGTTGAAGATTTTTTCAATTTCAGTTGGTTGCGGGAAATTTTGTTTTGGCAGGATTCTCAGGGGTCAAAGCCTGAAACTTGGTTAAACATCTTTGTCTTATTATAGCTCTTCTGTTATTGGCTTTGATAGAGTGGATTTATTATACACAGAGATCAAGGGTTTGAACAAAATTCAACTTGGTAGAATTGATGTACCTCTGTTTGGGTTTTTTACAAGGACAAACTGATATTCTAGAATTTTCTTCATAATTGGGTTATTTTGGGCATAAAAAAATTCCCCGTTGAACTGGTAAAAATATAGAATATTTGCAGAATTTTTGGGGCTAACAGAGAGATTCTTGAAGGAGCATATAAGGGTTTTTATTTCATCCGATGTCGGGGGCTCCAAGGGAAAGATCAGCAAATGTTGCTGATTCCCAGCCTGAGCATGCTGGATGCAAGCCATTGAGGTTAAAAAATGGGCAAAGGCTCGTGTCAAAGACTTTGAGGACGGTGGAGGAGTCAGTAAAGGACGAAGGGGTCCAATTAGATAAGAATGGACCGATTGTTGTCACAAGATTATCTAATCCAACACATTCTGTTAGTGTTCCTTCAGTACCCCGACGACATGAGTTGGTGTTGCATTCGAATTCGTCACTCAGTGCTTCGTGTTCGTCTGATGCCTCTGCTGATTCATTTCGTAGTCGGGCATCGACTGGTAGGATGTACAGAACAAGTAGCACATCTGGTTGGAAGAAGCAGTTGGGTTCAAAGGCAAAAACCGTGGTTCCAAATGGCGTCCCAGAACCTTTACCTGATACCTTACAGGCTAAAAGGAGATGTGCTTGGGTCACTGCTCATACTGGTGAGTTTCATTTTGTACAATTCTGGACTGGTATGATTGTCTTTCCTGGCATATTTCAAATCATTTTTATGTCTGTTTTATTGTAATTTGATGGGTTACCATGTATTTGTTTTAGGACTGTGTATATGATTCTAACCATATTAGGGTCCGTTTTATTTCAAATGTGGAAAATGGGTGGAAATAATATGTTTTACTGGGAATTGATTTGTCTAGAAATTGTTTTACTGAGAATTGTAATTAATTGTGTTTAATTGGTATAATTTTTCATAGAAAATGTTGAAAGTTTGGTATCCATCTGGCTTCGTTTTTTTATGAAAATTGTCAATTAAAGTGATAATGTTTTCTACCATTGGGTCTAGAATTTGTTCTAATTGCCAAAAAAATACTCATATCGAATACCATTCGTTTCGCTTTGTTTTGCATGGAAATTGTCAATAAAAGTAATTTTTTTTTTTTTTTTTACTATTGTGTCTAGAATTTTTTTTAATTGCCAAAAAAAATACACTTGGAAAATTATTCACCCACCAAAACATCAAAAATTTATTTTCCTCAAAAAGTTGGAAAACATTTTCCGAGGAAAATTTTGCCCATCAAACACTACAAAAGTTGGAAAATGTACCCTATCAAACGGAGCCTTAGTGTTCTATTTTGCTAACATTACCTATGTTATGTGACTTTTGAATGTTGTTTATAGGAAAATGAAAGAAAACATAGTAGATTTCATAAGATTTAGGGGGTGTTTGAGCCACGTTATTTTGAAAGAATGTATTTTGGAATAGTAGATTGATGGAGAATGTGTGGTTGAAAAAGAAGAAAAAATTATTGATGTGATGGAAAATAGTATTTTATTGAATAATGTGTGGTTGAAAATTAGTAGAAGAATGAAAATGAAAATTTTAATGTGTACCAAACATGAGCTTACTGTCAATTCACTTTCTAAACTATGTTTTCTTGTTAGATTATCTTTTGAATATATTGTGCAGGAGACCTTTTACTTCCAAGATTTTGCAGATTTTTTAGGCACGATGCTTTAAAACTATTTGTTTGTTCTATACTTTGAGGTTAGCAGAACGTCGTATGGTTTTACATGGCATTTACTTTCTGCCTCTCTATTAACCTAATTCGAATCCTGAATTCTAGAGTAGAATTTCGTGTTTTCTGTTTGAGTTTATTGACTTTGTTGTGTAGTATGCTTTTTCATGGTAAAAAACCGGAAATAAGCTGTTAGTACTTGGATTTAAGATACAAAGAATCATATTAATTGGTGATTATCATTTCATTTTGTTGATGTGATGATGAGGTGTTCCATTATTTCCATCAATATAACAGAAGTTTTAACATAAAATTATTTGAGTACCTTCCTCTCTAATTTCCACCCACTTGAGGCCACATTTTGAGAGGCAAAGTTGACTACTAAGGTTCCCTAACCAAATTTCTGCAAGTCTTACGAGCTTTTTCATTTCTAAATCAGGTCCATCTTATATAACTTTTCATGACGAAGAATGGGGAGTTCCAGCACATGATGACAAGTGAGTAGATCATTTCATGCAACACCCTTCCACAAAATAGGGCAACTTATGTTACTCTTTGGGAACTTTTCCTGGTTTTACTTTATATTTTTGGCATTTTGCAGTAAATTGTTCGAGTTTCTTGTTCTTTGTGGGGCTTTGGCTGAACTCACATGGCCCGCCATTCTCAGCAAAAGGCACATATTTAGGTATCACATCTATAACATCTTTTTGTATTATCTAATTTCACCGTCAATGAAATTTCTTGGCAAAGGGACAGAAACTTAGTTGGCATATTCTAAAATTTCGTACTGGCTATTGTTTCTAAGGGTATCTGGCTAATATTGTTGCTGCCTTGCTTCAATGACCTCTTCTCTGGTTTCCTCGTGAATTTTTTGGCACAGGGAAGTATTTGCTGATTTTGATCCAATTGCTGTTGCAAAAATGAATGAGAAGAAGATAATAGCACCTGGAAGCCCCGGACACTCTCTTCTATCAGAGCCTAAACTGCGTGCAATTATTGACAATGCACACCAAGTATCCAAGGTAGATTCTCAAGAGTTCATATTGTTAACCTTAAAAGATGGGTAATTCACGTATTCTGGATAGAGACGTGTATATCTCTTTATGATTTTAGCTGCATGCATTAACGCCCGTCTGTAATATCAAACTATCATAACTAGGTCTCGACTCCTGTCTGAGGCTTTAAGTATTTCTAACTGATAATGACCAAACTGGAGTCCTACACTTTACTTCTGACTCTACTGAATTGTTGGAAGAGTCAGTTCCTAACAGTGAATGTATTATCATGAAATCCAAGCACCGAGTGATCTGTTGACAGATCGACATTGGTACGACATTTATATGTACTAATGATTCCGGATATACCAAACTATCATTTTATTTTTATTTTTAAAAAAAATTCTCCCTCTTATGGACCACTTTTGACTTCCACTATATCTGCTGAAGACAAGGGGGGAGTTAATTGATTAATTGATCAGGTAGATTAGGTGGGAAGTAACTTATTGATGGTCCTGACCATCTCCAATTTGTTTGACATTTCATTATATGCAGCTGGCTTTGATATTTTAGTATTCATTTAGCCAACTTATATTTTTAAAAGTGTCGCCAGCTTGCTAGTTGGGTAAGTCGTTCTTCATTAGCCACTGATCTCATCATCTCACTATAGTAATTGTTGCAAGTACGACTGACTTTTTGCAGATTTTGATAATATTAGGTGATCGATGAATTTGGATCGTTCGATAAGTACATTTGGGGCTTCGTGAAATGCAAGCCTATAGTCGGCAGATTCCGTTATCCTCGCCAGGTTCCAGTTAGGACCTCCAAAGCTGATATGATAAGCAAAGACCTAGTCAGACGAGGTTTCAGGAGCGTTGGCCCTACAGTTGTGTACTCATTTATGCAGGTTGCTGGTTTAACAAATGACCATTTAGTTAGTTGCTTTAGATTCCATGACTGTGATGCTGCTGAAGTGGAGGAAGGTGGCATCAAGGAGAAAGCCAGCTCAGAGATGGAACTTGAGATTTGTGGACTGGTCGATGAATTGAATTTCCCTTCAGAATAACCCGTCGTTTTAGGGGCAGGCTATGCTGTTCTGTGCTTCAAATTCTGTGTCTAGCAGCATGGCTATTGGTTATTTGTATACGTATGGAAGATTTTTATGTAACACGCACACCTAGAAATGTAGATATATGTATGAAAATGAGTTTAGCCAAGTACAGAGGCCGAAAACGCGGTGCTTACGGCCTGAGGTTATTCTGCGTCGCAATATTTCTCAATGGCCTGCCTCAGACCATAGGCCGTCTTAAGGTAGGTCGTGCCAAGCTCAGGGCAACTTTGAAGGTGGGCCGGCTTAGTTCCCGCAAAATCCACAGGACAAACTGAAGGTTAAATTGACCAATCAGCACCAGCTTTATAAGGCAACAATGGTTGCATTTGTGACAGCTTTTAAGGGTGGTTCTGTCCAAAGCAAGATCATCAATCCGTGGGGCTGTTGTTTCTCTTTGGACAAGTTGATTGTGACAAATGGTTTGATTGTCTCTAAATTTGTTGAGTTTAAAATATATAAACATGGTATCAGAACAATCCTCTTGTTAAGTTGTGATTGTTGAGTTCAGAACCAATTCAAGGATATCGACAAGCCACGTGAAGGTGAAGATGATGTTGAGTCATTATGTCCTTTATATTCTCAATAACACGTGATGCAACTAAGAAGAGTCGAAATAATGAGGGGGGGCCAACTCAAAGAGTCCATTCTCAATTTAGATTGAAGGAAATGCTAATAATTCCTGGTCAGCCATATGACGATGAATTCTTAAACCACCACCCAAGTATCTTGAATTTAAGCTCAAATGCCAGTCCATTGTGAAATTTAACGAGAAAAAATGATTGATTTATGTGCACATGAAGAAACTTAACATTTGAGATGAAATTTTAAACCTTAGCAACGAGTCAAATGTGAGGTTGTTTCAGATAAATGATTTTTGTGAAAGTGATCGAGTTTCCACTACTATATTATGATTAGCGTGTTTAGAGGAGTGAGATGTCCCCGACTTATTTCATGTATCAATATCGGAAAATTAAAAAAATTTGATGCATTTTAGTCTATTTACAAGAAAAACGGTCTAGATTTTGTTAAATCCTGCATGCAGAAACAAATAACCGTCAATCTTGAAGACAAGTCCATCAAGGTGCCAGCATTAAGAGCCTTCAACAATCAAATTGTTAATCAGAAGAATATGCATATATAAATCATGTTACATATACATCTCGTTTTTACATCGTTTTTGTTATTGTGTCACGTGTTCGTACATGATTGGACAGTCGACACTTTCTTGCCCAACACTATAAATTTTCACACAAGGTAACGTAAGATGTAACTCATGGAATGTACACTTAGCATAATTCTATGCATGTATACAATCACATGACATGAAGCTAATCCACTGTGCGCTCAAAATTTCACTTTAGAATGTCAACCAAAAATTCGCTGAATCTATTACTCATGAACAGTAACTAACTCCAGCATCAGAGTGGCAATAGACTATCCACGTACATTTACATTCAGTTGGTAGCCATTACGCTGTTTATAATTCTCCTTTTACAGGTAATATCTAATTGTTTTGCAACTACCATAATAACGATGACATACGGCAACTTCATACTTTTCAATTGAATTATAATCCTGTTATCATTAATCATACAATAGCAAATCGATCCAGACAACATTATTCAAATAAAATGGAATTGATTCTGAAAATCTATCCCAAAAATGTATTGCTTAAGCTTTCATACAAACAATATACTTTCCAAGACAAAATGGAGAACCACTTAATCTGCCACTCTTCCAGTTTCTTTCGCTAGAGAAATAGGGGGAACACGAGGAAGAGGGAGAAAAAGAAGACAGAGAACCATTTGAGGGGCAAAGGGGAAAAATGGAAACTGATATTTCCTCAAGCCTTTGTAATGACTTCCTCCCTAAGCTCCCCAAATCAATAATTACTGAAAATATATGCAACTGATAAATCAGGCTTTCTCAACAGGAAGAGATGGCTTTTGCCGACTATTCCATCATATCCTAAAGGGTTGGTTTCCAGAGCTACTTCCGTTGAGCTTTGCCTTCTTTCTTTTTGCGTTTTTTGTTGCAATTTCTTGAAAAAGATTTGGCCCGTCGAAGCTTATTTTGGAGGTCCTCAGCTTCTTCCTTTTCCCGCGGTCATATTCTTCATCCCTGTTGATAGAAATGGATGCCATGAATAAATTATACAGAGATATTTCTAGGGAATTTATCTGAAGCAAGGATAATGGAAAGGATTGTAGTAGACTATGTTTCACTGAACAATTTAAATTCCACATTGCAACCTTCACTTAAATTCCAAAATGTTACTAAAGGAAATGAGAAGATTGGCACCCACAGGAAAACTATGATTGAATGTGTGAACACACATTCGAACTAATGATGAAGTCTAAGTTGCAGTCTTCTAATTTAAAACAGGATAAAATAAGCATTTTGTATCTCATTTCAAGTTTACATTATTCCACATTCATAAAGATTAATAACAAAGAGCAACTTAAAAAAAAAAAAAATTCTTCATTCACTTATCAAGTTTATCGAGAGCAAGTAGGGGAACTATTACTTCCATTGGGTAAAGAGAGTACACGCATTAGGGGGAGTTCTTTAAGAAGAATGTGATGATTTAAGAGTTGGGTTCCTGATTATAATGAACCAGCATGTATATATTTTCTCTCATCAAATCATATTTCAACAAACCATGTACTATTTTGATTTTGTTACAATGCACACTTACCATTCATCCCCAATGTAACCAATGCATACGGTCTCCAGTCCCCTTGATTCTGTCATCTGTGATGGAGGAATATCTATGTCGTCCCAGCGTGCAACTGAACTCAGGCAAACAAAGATGAAAAGAAAATAATTAATTGGTTATTGGTGCTTCCTGCAGCTTCAAAATCATAAGATAACCAGATGAGAATCAAAGTGTACTTGAAATAAAGAGTCACTACTAACCAGTTATCTCCTCTAAACCTCTGGTGAGCATGTTCATTATACCATTGGGTGTCGATTTTGTTCTGTTATCTCCTGAACAATTGGATCCTTGGGCAGTACACTGCTTCCCATCCGAGGTAGATTGAAGACCATTTTGCAGTTGCTCGTCAGTTGAAAGCACGGCTTCATTCTGATCAACTCTCACTATAAAGTCATCATTACTAACACCCCCAGATATTTTACCTTTGTCAGTAAAATTTTGCACACCCAACTTTTTATCTTTATCATTGGAGCCCCAATCCGCTTCCTTCCTTTTAGAATGTCCAAAGGATACAGGTAATGATTGGTCAGAAGAGGATGGTACAAGATTTGACGATAGGTTATTCCCATCCGACAAATGCTCTTGACAGGCATTCTTATTCTGTACGGAGAGATGCTTTCTCTTCTTGCGCTTCTTTTTTTGCAGGCATAAGGCTGCACCAAATATGATGTTAGAGCTGAGTTTCATCTGGGAAACCTGACACTTGAAGGGCCTGCTTTTCACTTTGAGTACGACCTTTTTCATATTTGCTTTCCTGACCGACACGCATTCAGTGGTGACTGGTAGCCCATATAATGATTCAGATTCAATGTTTATTGTTCTCTGCCTAATATGATGAGCTTCTTTAGCAACTGAATTGCAACCCTTCCCAGGGGAACCTCCAACCTAGAAAATTACGATTGTTAGTAAACTCTGGAGATGAAAATATATACGACTTCAGCACAAAAATGCTTTGTGAAGCCCAATGCAAGACAACGATTCTACCTGACTCTCTTTAATGCTGATTTGCTTCGATGACTTCACACAGCTAATTTTGTTTGAGGCTTCCTCGGGTGTTTCCAGGGACATAGCCTTGCTGTCACACTGAAATTTTGTAGAGAGGGTAAGCACGTAACAAACTGTCTGCAACCATATAGTTGATAAAGAAAAGAGGGAAAATATATGTTGATTAAAGAATAAGGGAAGCCGACCATGTCATATTCAACTAATACAACCAATTACCATTTCAAATTTAGCGTCATTTGAATTGCACCCATTTCCGGATAGTGCAAATGCACTGCTATTTGATGGCTTGTTGACTGGGTTGCTCAGATCTTCCTTGCCACTGGTGTCTTGATTGCAGGAGGAAGGTATGACAACAGAATCACACGATTCTTTCTTGTCAATAGAAACCTGGGGTCCATTACAGCCAGATGGTACCATAATAGATTCATTCGAGTCCTGGTGACAGCTGCCCATATTGTAGACAGCTGAAGAAACTGCATGCGCTAGATGGTTTCCAGCAGTATTATTCACAGCAAAAAGGCCCTTTACTGAATCCTTAGATGATGGAACTGCCAATAAAGATTCTGACAAAGGATCCCTAGTAAAAGATGAGCACTCAATAGCCATCGAGCCATCTACTTTCAGAAAAGAGCTCTCTTTCGTTGGAGTCTTCTTCGGTGTATTGCTGTTAAGTAAATCTCTATGTGCCACACTTTTCGAAATTGCTACTTTTCCCAAGGCATTCATGACCACATTTTCTTTCTGGATAACGTCATGTTTCTTTGAAGCAAAATTTCTCCTATCCCTAACATAAAATAACATGTATGCCTTCTGCTGCAAAACTTTCCTTTCATTAACTTGGACAACCTGTTAATGCAAAGGTAACTCGATGAGGAAGTCATTGTGTGGGATAGAAAAGGTATCATGATCGGAATATTCACAAGCTGGAGAAGATTCTAAACCATTTGAAGCTGATCAAAACATGAATGTCACTTGAATGAACATAAATATTGGATACCTCAGCAAATATTATCTTCTTTTACCTGATTATCATCAAGAGAATACCACAAGCCGCTTGATGTACGAACAAAGCAATAGTAGTGGCCAGAACGGGTACTCCAACCAGCATGAACCAAAACACCATAGAGTGTGTATTTCAGATCCCCATCCTACAATGTATTGAAATATGGAAGAATAATTGATAAATTGAAAAGGAAAACAGAAATCGGAAAGAAAACTCAAGCAACAAACAGATGTACGGTAAGATGTCAAATAAGTACCATCAGACATGATGGATTTAATATAATAGTTGGCAGTAGGCTTACTGTAAACACTTGTTTTGCATTAATTACAGAACCTCGAAACACTAGGCTGGTTCCAATCACCAGACAAACAGATCTAAGTATCAGTTAAAGAAATCAATTTCTATTTCAGCTGAAAGCTATGGTAGAGCACTGGCTGAAACAGCCTATGCAAATCCAAATTTTAACCCAAAGTTCCAAAGTGTACCAACAAATCATATTTATAGCTTTTCAGGGCGTCACCATTCAACAACAAACTAGACCTTAAATCCAGTAAATTTGTAATTTACATGAATCCTCTCCATCCAATCCATAGCTTCATTTACACAAAAATCCATTGAAATCATCGAGGAATGCAACAAGACAGGTCCACCAAGCTAGCCCAGTTCCTTAGCTTTCAGTTCCTGAAATTCTGGACGCCCTCACGGGTTTGTTTTTTGCAACTGTATCAGATTGTGTTAATTCTGGTCTATCTTAAGCCACTTCTAACTATTTCTATTGGGATCAGTTAACTCTTATTAAAGGGAGCTGTTTTAGAATGAAGCCTTGACGTGAAGCACACCTCAAGACATAAACTTCGGGCGCGTTTTCAAACAGCGTTGTTCTGTATAACTTGCCTTTTTACCATACCTATAGGAATCTTCCAACCACCTATGGTTGATGAAAATCTTGAATGCATGTTGATAATTTTATTCTCAAAAAATGATGCTCAAGCAATGAGATCACACCAAGAACATGTAAACAAGTTAAATTTCAGAGGTTGGCCAAAAAAGCACAGTGCTACTGTTCTGGAGACATAACAGTGTACAAGTTTCAAGCCCATATTCCATTCTTCCATTTTAATTATTATTTTCAAATCCCAAGTACTATGGATGGTGGCAAATTTTATTCATCACCACCATTTCTCCAAGATTTTCAATCAATGAACTGAGTATTAAATCAAATATCCTAAGTAGATGACTGAAGAAA
Organism: Fraxinus excelsior; assembly: GCA_019097785.1. NCBI lineage: Eukaryota > Viridiplantae > Streptophyta > Magnoliopsida > Lamiales > Oleaceae > Fraxinus > Fraxinus excelsior. The sequence continues at coordinate 3,069,359 of CM032630.1, forward strand.
CTCTTACTATAGTCACATGAATCGAATAAGAATTGCTAAAAAATTGAAATCTCTAATAACTAACCATGTAGAAACTTACATAGGGACCAGTTACAAACGGTTTCAAATCCAATGCAGGACCAAAGTCAATTTTCTTGTCAATTTTTTGCCCTTGTACATGTGAACCAAACCGCTTCAGATGAATTGTGAGGACATTGGGTGCCTTATAAATAGTTAGCTGCTTGAGAGCCTTAACTTTCTCTTTGCATTTCTCACACTGGTACTGCCTTGCACCTCCATCTAACTGCTCTTTAGCCGTGAAATGAGCAAGTGCCTTGCATAATGAGTCTGCCTTCATAATTTCTAGACTAAGATCTATGAATGGATCAAATTTGTCAGAGCAATAAGAACACTGCATGCATTTAACCTGAAAAATGCAACAAATATCATCATAAAGCAAACATTTTTGTGTTTGAAGCATATAAAGAATCCAAATACCCATTTTCTTTCAATTAATCCCAATTTCATATTTCTAATTGTATCCAACACTACTTATATTTCTCCAGTTCTAGAACACATGCAGAAAATTACCTGGCTACGTAAGCAACCACCAAATATCTTGTGGACTAAACTTTTCTCATAAGCATTAGGAGATTCACTTGGCACTCCTGAAGGAAGGCAGCATTTGTGCATAGATTCAAGCAAATTCACCATGTATTCATGAGCGTCCTCTTGTCTGGCATTTCGGAAGTTCCGTGATATGCCTAAATGTCATGTCAAGGATTTTCTCAAAAGAAAGACAAATGTGCCACCCACCATGTGTCAGCAAATTACATACTTGCACTATGCAATTAAAAAAAATAAAAAAAAACTTGATTTCTTGCATATTTTGGAAATGGAAATTATATATTTTCCAAGTGTTAAAAACATAATTATTTGCATAATCCAAAATCAGTTGATAACTTGATTAGGACAATAGAGAAAAGGAGTGAAAAAAATGATTGCATGAACTGAAGAGTGTCTCGACTGTGACTTAACAAAAAATTTCAATTAAAAAACACGTATTACGGATAAACTTGAATTAATTTATATCAAACAAGAATGAGAAATCAGGAAAAGTGACTAGTAAATCACCAAAACACCTCTCATCAGTTACCAGTCAGATCCTTCTAAAGAAACTCCGAGGTCAATAAAACAACTTTGAATTATTCTTTGTCTGAAGGAATATTGTATCAGCGTGAAAGGACAAATTGCTCATCAGGTGTTCAAGTAACAGAAAGCAATGGAGGGGAAGTGAGAGGATTAATCAACCATGGGCGGTCAAAAATAATGAGAGCACTTTCAGCAGATTTTAGAAGCAGGAGAGGAAAAAAAAGGGAAACCCCGTTACTCATAATTAGGATACAACGCAAGTTTGATACAAGATCTTTAGGCTCCAGTATTCTCCCGGTTGATTGTAAAGCACGACTAACGTGTTTCTGGATAGCACAAAGAGCACAAAATCCAGCAGTATGACCTGCATAAAATTGCAAAATTGGAATAAGAGATAGCCCTTGTTTGTTTGGTGGGATTATAATCAAAATTTTAGTAGACTTTGATAAAAGTTGATGAAATGTGTAGTTGAAAAGTTGCAGTTCCCAAAAAATATATGGTTAAAACTAATTGTTGACTTTAATTTATATTAAGATCTAGATTTTAATCACCATAAAAAAGGGCATAGTTTCACAATACGATAATGAGCATATATTTTAGCGCATATGGAGTCAACACTTGAAAACGTGCATCTAGAAAATTTAAAAACAAGAAATCTAAAGTACGACTCAACATGCATGCTACAAGAATCAATATTTCGCAGCTTAACAATATATGACCACTAAATGTTCCCTACTTTTCTTTCTTTGAGTTTTGTTTACAAAATAAAATCCTAAATGTGAGTTTTGTTTATAAGGTTAAAAAGGACAGGATTTAGCAATTAATTGGTAAGTGGGGTCCATCTTGAGCATGGAGAGAGAGAGAGAGAGAGACTCACAAGAAGTTTGGTGCTTCCCGCTTTGTAGATATGCTGCTAATGGCTCAGTATAAGTCAGACATTGTAATACCGAATTGAGAAAACATGTATTTCCAAGATTACGCAAGCCAGCACCCTGTAGTTACACATTTGAGTCTCATAATTATGCAGCCTCATTCTTCAAAATCAAATTAATAATCTCCAAGCATTTTCTTTATTAGACAGCATAAGGCCAAAATGCTGGATTGAAAGTGATAACCAATCAAATTCAAAGAATATTTTCAAATGTCCAAGTAAAATGGCATAGGTACAACGCGAAAAGAAAGTAGTCTATAGAGGGGAACCAACTTGAAGAGTTATTGTTATATGGAAATGCAGGCAGCAAAACCGTCACTTTTCCACATATATCCCAGAAAACCCAGAATTTGTTTGGTGGATTTCAACTCCAAACTATTTTCATAAGTGCGTCAAATTGTTCTTCAAACCCACAAGTCAAAACTGGATCATGATTAATGACAAGACAAATAAACTAAAAAACAATTACATCCAGTTATGGGGCAAATCCAATTGAACTCAACATAAATGGAAGGAAGCCTTGCACCAATCAGAGAGATCAGCATGCAAGAATTTCAGTTCAATCCAATTATTTTAGTGTCCCGACGAAGTTTTATTAGTTACCATAAAGATGTGATAAAACTTGTCTTGTCTCAATCTTATTTAAGTGAGTTCTATTAAAACTCGAATTTCATCTTTTAGGCTTGAAGAATGATGAAATGAAACTGACTCGAGTCAGTTATAAATTCCACATGCCATCCTGGAAATTTGAGAAAATAAAATAGAACCGCAATTTCTGTTTGATTAAGTAGAGACAAATATTGAGAAAGTTGAACAAGTGAAATTTCACCAGAATAAAAGTATTACAAAGCTAGAATAGATGAAGCAAACAAGAATAGGAAAAAAATGAAATTAAAATAAATGGTTTCTCAAACTAAATCTGAAAAAATGGCATCCCAGATTACATAAAAAAAAAAAAAAAAGGAAAAAGTTCAGAAGACATTGAAGAATTATTATTCCCCTACCATAAGAACAATAAAGTTTAAGCCCAAGTTACTGTGCACATAACAAACATAAAGCACAAGAAAAAGAAAAGGAAAATATTAAAAATCATCAACAATAAGAAACTGATACAAATATACTCACTTTCACTCAAGAATATACTGCTACAGATGAACAAAACCAAAGTTCTTAAACCCGTTACCAATTTTTATTTTTTTTAAAGTAGGAATTCAGCTAGAGAGACCGTAAATAAAAAAAAAAAAATCTAACAACAAACAGATTGCCAAGAATTCTTACAGACACGCATTAATTGTATTCGTGTATATAAGAAAGAGGACAAATTTAAACACTGATAACAAGAACTCACAATTCTCCTGAAAGTGATTCCAAAGCTTAGCTCTGATTCTAAACCGTTATCCAGAAGCTCCGACCTGCCAGCCTTCTTGCCCGACAATGACGCAATCTGGGGCTCTGAACTAAATCCCTTTGAAGAGCCCGGGTTCAAAGTCACTAGCTTAAACCCATTACTGTAGCTATTGCTGAATCCATTAAATGACTTCCTCGCCAAATGAAACTCAATTCTCCGATGAAAAATCGCCGACCCGTCCTTATTCGGATCCGATTCGGACTCCGCCACCCTGTTCAAACTCACTGAATCCATACGCCAGGTGTTGAATCAAAATAGAATCAAGAACCCTCTTTTCTTTCCATCTATCTAAGTGTATATATGCAGATATGTGTGTGTGTATATGCGTTCCGCACGCTTTCACGCACTGAACCCGCTGGTGTGTGAGACAGATAGAGGAGAAGAGAGCTTTTGCGGCTGTTGAGGGAGAGAGCCGAAGAGGAAACAGAGCTTTAAAACCCTAAACCAAGAATCCTGTGTTGTTGTTGTTATTATTATTATTATTATTATTATTATATTATTATTGTTGTTGTTTATTTATTTTTTTATATTTCCTGGTAGGTCCTGTTTTGCAGGATTATTCAGAATTCATTTTTCACTAAATTTATTTTTGATTTTTTTAATAAAATAATTTTATACATGAATTTTAAAAAAATATATACTTTTAAATCATTTTTTTTTAAAAATAATCAATTTTCAGAAAAAATATTCTAAAAAAACTACATGAAACAAATCGTAATATACTTCAATTTTATAAGTTAAATTCTCCGTCACCAACATACTCTAAACACTAGCCAATATATGCGTTGTTTAGCAGGTGTTTAAATTATAAATATTTTTGATCAAATGACATACTGTTCTATTTATTCATCAATTATTTTTATCAACAATACTCAAACATGCCCCGCGTTGTGTTTACTCAAAAGAGTCGATTCATTTCATACCTCCAAGTTATGTATTAGCGACCTGTTTGAGGCCCGTTATTTGTGAAAAATGCATTTTGTAATAGTAGATTATTAGTAAAAAAATAGAAATTAAAGAAAATGTGTGTAGAAAAATGTATTTTTAAAAAATAGGGATCAAACAAGGACTAAATTTGTTAGAAATAATAAAATGCCCTTTTTGATGAGACTTCTGAAAAGTTAAAAAAAATATTGCCTTTGAATTTAAGAAATTTATTTTCAACGTGATTGAATAATTTTTTAAAAATAATTTGTCTGGCTGTAGAGACCCCGTTTGGTGTACATTTAAAAAAAAAAATTGTTTCGAATAGCGAATTTTTTGGAATGTGTGGTTAAAAAGTAAAGAAAAATTTTGAGACTACGTATATAATATTTTATTATATGGTTGAAAATGAATATATAGATTTTTTTTTAAAAGAACGAGAAACAAATCTATAATAATAATATATTAAATATCACAATAATTATATCAGTATCAAATTCACAACCTATAATGAAGACTTCGTGAAATAGTTTTTAGCATCAAACGAACCGAATAAAATATTAGGACAATCTAAAGCATAGCCATTACACATACATCATTTAGGCTGTAAAATTCTTCTGAATTCAACTCCAATGCCCCCCCCCCCCCCCGACCCACACACACACAAACTTGGTTGCTGGCTCATGCTCGATTGCGAAAAACAAGCCTGACACCTTAAAATCTAAAACCTCATTATTGACAACATTCTTCACATTCAACCCCCCAACGTCCTTTTCCCATACGCCTCCACCACCACCACAGAATTTCACAAGACTTCAAGACTACAATATTTACGGCTAGGGGTTTATTGCGGAATACGGGGGCAGCACCATCGCATACGTGCGCATGCAAATATCCCACGGTTCCAAAAGGTCTCTAAACTTGGGAAACATAGGCGTTTAGCTACTGTCCCAGTGGCAACCATAACAGAATCAACTAAAACCCTCGTGGAATCACTAAAAATTTTGAACGGTTTAGTCGAAAAATCGACTCCCACGACTGTTTTAGTGAAAATTTGTGTGCCAAAACGGAGATATTGGGCTCGAACTTCTGATTAGATTGCGGGCTTTTCTGAGACGTAGGGCTTTTCTGACGAGCGGTTCCAACGTGGAAATAGGAATTGAGTTTCATGAATTCTAACTTGGGTGGAAAATCTATTGCCAGCTCGTGCTGGGCTCTGGCGGAAGAGTTTTGGGAAGGAGTTGGAGGCCGTCGGCGCCTGGTTTGGTAGAAGGCTGTTCATCTTCTTCCTTCCTTTTATTTTTTTGTAATGAGATTGGGCCGTTTCTGCTAGCCCAATCGTTTTTTAATAATTGGGTTGGACAATATGTTATTAGGCCCAATACTTAATTATATAAATGCCCAGCCCAATTGTTTCCTCTCTTTTTTTTTTTGTAATTGGATTGGGCACTTGGGCTATTTTTCTTGGCCCAATACTTAATTATATACTCCAGCATGAGCTGCCCAACCCATTTTCCCCAATTGAAATTAAAATTTCTGGAAAGAAAAAGTAATTTCCTTCTTCATCCTCAACTTCAAGGCCACGCGATTTGGAGACTGCCGACTGGAGTTCCTGTTCCTCTGTTCCTGCCGAGTTCCGCAGCTTCCGCTCTCCGATCGTCTTCAGTCTTCTCCGGCCCGCCTCACCACCATCGTTCACCGACCGCCGAGTGAACGGCTGCATCTCCTTTATATTGCGACCGCGACTGACCCGTGAGTTTTCTCATTTAATTTTGCCCATCGTTTTTTTTTTTTTTTTGTTTGTAGTGTTATTAGCTATTTATGAGTTATTTTCATGATTTATGACAGTTTCCTCTTTCCAGTGTTGTTTAGGGTTTAGGGAAATTAGAAATTTGGAATTGTGGGAAATTAAAATTGGAATTGGAATTTGGAATTAGGGTTTGGAAATTGGAATTGGTAAAAAAAATTCCTTTATGTTAGCAAGTAATTAATCATTATTTATATGGGCACCACAACACAGGGAAAAATTGAAGTGGTAAAGTTGAGAATTCATGGTATTATTCATGTGAAGAGCGAAGAAAAGGCTCCATGGAATCCACCATTATCCATATCAAAGCACTTTTCATAACTGGTTTGTTCCTTTTTACTTTTGGTTTCTGTATCCCAATATTGAACTCATTATTTCAGCTTATTATTTTTGAGTAGTTCTCCAATTAAAATGATTAATGATTACTATATGGAATGTATACATAAATATGGAATTTTGCGTTGAAATTATTTGGGCTATTCGTGGCAAGATGAGTGTGAAATGAAGAAATTGAACAGCCTGTGCTGGGATGATCAAACTGGATCCTTTTTTTCTTTCTTCTTGTATGTGCTTATTGCTGTCTATATGTGTTCGTATATTGAATCAATTTTTGTTTGCATGCCAATTTTTTGTATAAATGTGGTTAAAATTGTGTAATATTTGGCTCGTTATGAAAACTTATTAATTACAAAATATAACGACGATCGCTGGTTGTTGACGTTGACTGGTCAACGTCCGCCCTGGCTGGACTTGGATGCTTGGTCCGCCATTGGTTGGCACCGACTTTGACAAAATATCATAAAAGCAACTGGTGTGAACAAAAGCATAAACATGAACAAAAGTTGAAGTCCAGTCAGTAAAACGAGTGTTTGAATATTGTAATTATTTTTGTAAAACTTTTCAGATTTATTTTATTACAATAAATAATGACTTTTTCATTGTTCCAACATTTTTCCAGAACATTAATCTCCACCAGCCAGCGTAGCTTCGGTAATCTCCTCAATCTTCTCTTCCTCCTCCTCCTCCTCTAACTTTTGATTATTTCAGTATACACTTTGCTAAACACGTGTTTATAATACTGTTAATTATGGTTGTGTATTGAGGAGCTAGGGTTTCTGATTTTCCTGCGAAAATTAAAATCCAATCGAAGTTTTGTTCGACAAATAAAAATGAAAAGGAACGCACTTTTACGATGTTCAGCAAATTTGTTTTGATCATAGGTACTTTAATAAGCTGAAAGAGAGAGAGGTGATTGATTTAGGTTGTTTTGAGTCCTAAGAATTAGTTTCTGTATTAGACGAAGCTGTTTTGTTCATTGCTTGACATTCAAATTATCTCACATTATTTATTTTTCTGGGTGCAACTGTTAGATGAGTTTAACAGCGGATTCGCCAGTACATTCTTCAAGCAGTGATGACTTTGCAGCGATTTTAGATGCGGAATTGGATTCTGCTTCTGATGCATCACCTGATCCTGAAGAAGTGGAAGAGAAAGAAGAGGAAATTGTTGGTGACAACGATGACGACTATAATGCAGATCATCAGAGGTACTCTACGATTACTATTAAATTGGTCAAAGTACATTATAAGGAAATCAATCGTCTGCTGAACTCAAGTTCTTCGTACAGATGTAAACCATTTATTTGATGAAAAATAACATATTATTGATGGCCTTTGAGGTTTGTATGGGTGGTGCAACCCTGATACTATACATTTCTCTCAAGTTTTGAAGTTAAAATGTAGGGACAACTAGATCAACATTCGAGAAAAGTACACCAAGTAATTCTCTAGTTCCGAAGATCTATGCTAGATTCGTCAAACAGATATGCTTAAAAGATCTAATCTTTGACATAATAGTTAACCTTCTTGTGATGTTACCAGAGGCATCATATTAAATATGTCAAAAAGATAAAAAAATTTGTTGTATATATACTCATCAAAATCAACGTTTCATGAAACTGAGCTACAAAGTTTAATTTGGTAATAGATATCCATTCCTGTAACACCTTTAGCATTACATCATGAGCAGCAAAATTTGTTGTGGATAATAATATTTTAATATTACTAATAGAAAGCCTAAAGTGCCAATACTTATTCCAGATAGAGTGTCTAAGGGTAATATTCATCTTTTAATCATAACCTTGTTTCTATCCTTTTATGTGTTTTGAGTGTTCTCATCAATTATCATTGATAAGTAAGGTTCACTATATATCAGAAACCTCAGAAAAGGTTCCTCAAGTTGTCAGAGAAGTGTTAGAAACTGCCAAAGTGATTAGTTAGATACAACTGAAAATGACCATCATATTGATCCTCTGAATTATCCTTCCTAATTTCATATTAATTTTTTTTGGGACGTTAAGTTCTCAATTCAGTTTCTAGTTAAAATTGAATTATTCATGAATCTATTTAAGCTTATTTTGCTACAATCACATCATGTGTCCATATCTCCTACTATGGATAAATTGTTGTATGCAAGACTATCTAGTTACAAGAGAGGTGCCACACAGAATGTGCCCACTTCTGTTAATACTTTCGGTTGCATGTTTATTTTTTATGTTGGTGAAAATAATGGTATATTTCTGATAGTTGATATTTACTTGCATTTTTTGGATGAATAACATCACTTTCTTTATATTTTCACCTCTTGGTATTTATGTTTTATCGTGTTACCTTTTCTCGTTGTAGAATTAAGAGGCGCAAGGTGGAGGTATACGAAGAAATGGTAGATTCACAAAGTCCCAAATGTCAAGGAGAGGCACCACAAACTTTAGGTGATACTTTCTATATCAGATGCATTAGTGATTCTAGTTATGCAATTCTTTATAGAAGTCCAGTATTCTATTCATGCTTGAACTAAAATTGCTTGGAAGAGTTGATGAGGAATAGCTTTTCCAAGAACAGAAAAAAGAAAAGAAAAATGAAATGGTGTTTATAGACACTAAATGCCTGGTGCGTCCATGGACATGGTGGTTCTGGTTAACCATGGAAACATGTGGGTCTTTATTGCCCTGAGTTCATCCTATGTTGGTACTCTGTCTTCTTCATATTCCTCTTCAATTGGAACCCACATCTTACCCAGAAGGAAGAGCACAAATTGTGCTTCAACTTCAGTCTACTGTAGTTCTTTTTGTGTTCTTAGTTCATTCTTTTCCTTTTTTACTGGACTGTTTAGGACTTAAATCTACATTTATTAACTTGTTCACTTAGGTTCCAATTTCCAACTTGGAAGTTTAGCATTCCTGAAAAATGTTCTTTCTGTTACATTGTTCTGGTGCAGGATCATCTCCAAAAAAGAATGTGTGCACACATCCTGGTATCATTGGAGGGATGTGCATACGTTGTGGACAGATAATTGATGATGAGTCTGGTGTGAGCCGTGTGGCATTTGGGTACATACACAAGGTTACTTTCTTAAAAATTATTATATTTAGTATTGTCGTGATTAATATACAAGGAAATCATCTATTTTATTATTAGTTTTTCTTTAATATCAAATTATTTTCAGTCTACCTCTATGAAAATTGTATATAATGCTGTATAAAATGTACATATAAATATAAACTCTATAAAATGTGGATAATATGAATTTCATATGATACAAAAATTATAAAATAAAAATAAATATATTATTGTAACAAAACTGTTTACAGTATGCGTAATGCTTAGACACAAAAGAATAATTTACGAAAACAACTTATAAATTTAACCTTGTCTGAAAAGAAATTTGACATTTTGAATATTTTTACATTACTCTCTAAGAATGCAGTGATCCACCCGTTTGACTAGTGACCAACTGGTTGAACCAGTGACCCAATAGCCTAGTACTTGGACTAGGTCACTACCTGAGTTGGGTTTAAAAACAATGGTTTGGACATCAAAGTCCAAAAAAATAATTAAAAATTAAATGCCATCTTTCCGATATATTTGTACACATGCATGCTAAATAACTTAATAAATTAAAATGTACAAGCAAAGTTGGTTTATAGTTCAAATCCATGAAATTCACGAGAATCCATAAAACCTATAATATAGAATTTTGTTAAAAATCTTATTGACGGTGGAATCCTATTTGAATCCATGAGAATTAAAAAATATTAAGAAATCTTTTAAAATCTAATAGCATGTATGTAGTTGTTTATAATCAGTTCAAATTATAAATAGGTAGAAATAAGTGGTTAATAAATGAGTAGTACTTATGTGTTCCATGAATGTGGATGAAAGTGGTTGGACCATTATAAATAGGTGCTAAACATGTGCTAAGTTGGGGACACCCCCTTAGTAAGTTTATTTCGTATCATAAAATATTTAGTAGTGGCATCCGATTCATCCCCATTGAAATATTATTTAAAGGAATCATATACTTGAATTCAGTTATGATCTCCCAGATAGCATTTTTCTTATTTCAATAACTAGAGTTCTTCACAGCCAATAGTAATGTGTGTAATAATACTTAGTAGAGAAATGCTCAATCTCACCACCCCGTCAATCTCCAATCGTAAATAAAAAATAATAGGAAGAAAGAAAGGGAAGGAAGGAATCCAATGTTCAGTTCCTCAATACCACAGAATAAAAAAGAAGAAAATGTGTAAAAGTATGGTACACAGGAAATACTCAATAATAGAATATACCTCTCCTCGTCACCCAAACATAAAAATATTTGAAGTTTGTATGTTTGAAAAGACTGCACATTGAAGTATGTAGTTCTCTTGTATATGCAGAATTTGAGGCTTGCTAATGATGAGATTGCTAGATTACGGGACAAAGATTTCAAGAACTTTCTACGCCATAGGAAGCTATACTTGGTTCTGGATCTGGATCATACTCTGCTTAATTCTACCCGGCTTGCAGATATAACTATTGAAGAAAGATACTTAGAGGGCCAAAGAGACACACTGCCCGGTATTTTCCCATTAGGATTTTATATGGTCCTTCTTTGGCAGTATTTTCTTTCTTTAAAAGTTTGCATTTATTTCCTTTTTGTTTTGGATATGTTGTTCAATCAATTTTATTTTTTATTTTTAGCGTGATTGGCTCCATACTTCATTACATATTGATAAATTCAAAATTTCATTAAGAAAGAGGGAAAGGGGGGAAAGCAGCATGTAAAAGAGGTATACGAAAAAGATGCTTGTATCAAACTCAACTGAAACATTCCATCCAAGAATCTCAGTTAGTCCCTGTTTGGTGTATATTAAAATCTGATTTTTAGTAAATTTTGATGAAAATTAATAAAATATATGGTTAAAAAGTTGTGGGTCCATGAGATGTGTACTTAAAATTAATTGTTGACTTTATCTTGAGGTATTAATTTGATTATAATCTATATCAAACAAGGGCTTAGTAAATATTGCAATTGAAGTATTTAACAAATTAGAGAACTATTATGCAGCTAGCACCCTGTTATTCATGTGTTCGGTTTACACTAACTAAATACTTATACTCTAATATGCAGTTTAATTTGGTAAGTTATAAATATATAGTAATAGTAGCTAAAATATGTAGACAATTTGCAAGTATAAGAACATGTTTATTATTATATTATAAATTTACATGCACAACAATACATGTTGCACTTACATCAACACATTTGCACAGAACATAAGCCCTTGTTTGAGCCCCAATTTTTCTATCAAAATGTATTATTGACCAGTAATTTGATCCAATTTCAACCATATTCTTTAATAAAATAATATTACACGCAAAACCAAAACATTTTCTTATTTTTTAACCACACATTCTCCATATAACACTATTACAAAATACATTTTTTGAATAAATTATGCAAATTTTATTTTTTTAACTAAAGAGTAAAGACTGCTGGTTGAAATGAATGATGATATCATGTGACTGTTGTGAAAATAAAAGATTTGTAGCATTAAATGCTGTATTTGTGCATGTGTATCTAGATTGGATAAATTAGGTGCTACATTTTGCAGTTGTTAATGGTTTCAGGCAAGTTTTACTAAAAGAAATTTTAGTTAGGATAAGTTAATTTCCCTTGTCATTTGGTTCACTAATAAATGGTCAATATTCCCTTGAGTTAGAGTTGTTCCATATGTCTGTGATTTATTCCTGATATTGTTTGCCAAGTGTCCAATATGTGACATTATAAATTGCAAAAAGGCATTCTGTATGAGGATCTTTCCTTGATTCAATGATGTACTATGCTCGAGGGCAATGTTAAGAAGACTCATTTGGGAATCAAGGCAAAAGTCTTTGCGAGGCGAGGCGTAAGCCTCAAGAGAACAGCAAAAAGTTAGTAATCATGTAACAAGATTGTAATTTGCTATTAAAATTAGAAAATGCCTAGAAGTCTCTGATATCATTGCTACTAATTGGACCTTTAGGAGAATTTTCAACATATTTGATTCCCTTGTCACCCACCTCATTACTATCCTTTCCTTCTCATTATTTGCCATTATATTTAAATTGCAATAGTGTCTTCTCCTCCCCCTTCAGTTTAAAGGTTGAGAAAAAGAAAACATAGAAACCTGTTAAACATTCCACGCTATAAAGAATCGTTCTAAAAGCTGATCCCAGTAATCAACAGTCCAGAAAATGCAAGAAAACCAAACAAGCTCTTTAACCATGTGTCATTGAATTGAGGAGTAAGCCTTAACAAATTGCACTCAAGGCATAAGTGAATGCCTCAATGAGGCATGCCTTAAGGCGTAAACTGTGTCAGCTTTTTAAAACAATGCTTGAGTCACCAGTTCTCCATTATCTTTAACATTCCAGTTTCAGTTTGTGTACTGCATTTTGCTATTTTTCGTTATCTTTTAATTTGAAACTTTGTTAAGCATATGTACCAAAATTCTTTCACTAGACAGCCTGAAGCTTCAACAACCTCTCCTTGAACTAGTGACTTGCTTTTACTTGATGTTGTGCTAAATTGAAGTGTAATGAACATTTTTGTTTCAGATTTGATTATTGCTTTAGTTTCTTCAGTTTCTTATGGTGAAAATTGTTTTTATTACTGTTGTTCATTTGTTAATTTACATTGTATTGACCAGATACACTAAAGAGCAGCCTGTTTAGACTGGAATCGATTCACATGATGACAAAGTTGAGGCCTTTTGTAAACACCTTTCTGAAGGAAGCTAGTAATTTGTTTGAGATGTACATATACACAATGGGAGAACGTACCTATGCATTGGAAATGGCAAAGCTGCTGGACCCTGGGGGTGTTTACTTCCATTCCAGGGTTATAGCACAAGGGGATTGTACGCAGAAATATCAAAAGGGTCTAGATGTTGTTTTGGGACAAGAAAGTGCTGTCTTGATCCTTGACGATACTGAAGCGGTAATCACTTCATACTCTGTAATTTATGACAACCGAAATCTTTATTGCATGAAAGAATGATTACTATTGCTAAATTCTTTATCTCTGCCTTTTGATTTTGAGTATGATAAAAATTATCATGTTGGAACCAGTTGAATCTCATTCTTAGATGTGCATTTATTGAGGATTTTCTGTATGTAGTAGTCTTTTTTTCTTATATGACACATCTTAGACAGAATATTTATTTTTAGCAAAAATAAAACAAAAGAGTTCAAGACTTAAAATGTAGGCTGGGATTTCAAGATTGAAGGAAATTGAATACCGTTGTCTTCTACTTTGTACTTTGAAATGGATGTGGTAGATAATGAGATCCCCTCAGTAAAGGTATGGAAGGAATCGAAAAACATTGCAATTATATCATGTGCCTTGTCATGCTAGTATGGGTTTGCTTTACATTTTCATAATGGTCTAATGGAGATGCCTTAGTTTGCTGCAGTTGTTCGCAATGTGTTGAATCCTTTCTCTTCTTTTTACCGGGAGTCGGGGGTTGTTATGAAGGATTTGTGCTAACCTGAGGGACATTTTTGAAAAGCATTTGTGCAAATCCGAGGTTATTTTTTGGTGCAAGTTATGTCAACAAAAGGTTAGATATGCTAGCGCACTCACATAGTGGATTACTTGACCCCTGAGGGGTTATGGTTTTTTTTTTTTTTTTCCAAAGACAGCAGTGAAAAATGAACGGAGTTCACTAAATGTACACTGAGATATTTGAGCTTTGGTGGAAGCTGAATTTCTGACCAAGTTTCAAAGATATGATTGGTAACTTCAAGTTTTGAGTTTCAATTGTAACAAGAGTTTGGCAAAACTTTTCTGAAAATCACTTTCCATTACACTTGATAATTGATGACTCAGAATTAATGCGTACAGATGGGTGAGTGGGTGCAGATAATAACTTAATCAATCCTAGTGATTCTGTTGCGTGCACACACATGACATTTTGCTTGAATAGGACTATGTACAAAACATGCACTTAAGTCATGTTTCTTGAATACTAGTGGACACATTAAAAGAAAAATATTCAACATAAATCTCTTCTTTAATAAGGTACACTTCAACATACCAATCATTTTCCTTCAAAGTACCAAATCAGTTACTTTCTACTTTTGGTGGTGTTGTACTATTTGTAACAAGCCACGTGGTTTTTTCTAGTCGAGAGGATTAGATGCACTGAATAAAACACCATAAGACAATTGAGAACAGTCTCCAAAGATGGTCATACACCATCCACTCTGTGATGTTCCTATTTAATCAATAAAGCTTATTGGTATTGTGATATTAATTCATGTTTTTTCATGTTAATAAATAAATGAAGTTAAGTAAATTTTTTCTGTGTGGGGAAGCAGCTTGCTGACCGTGCCAGCACGCAAAAACGTGTGCGTTAATTTATGTTTCGACACCTTAAACAATTAACGTTTGTTAGTTATTAGTAAAGAAACATTATGTTACATTCATTAAAAAATTCAGAATTGTGCCATTTGCATTTTTGTTTTATTTTAATCATTGACAGTTGGGAAGAGTCAGATCAGATGGCCGTCTTTTGTTTTTTAGGTATGGGGGAAGCATAAGGAGAATCTAATATTAATGGAAAGATACCATTTCTTTGCTTCAAGTTGTCGACAATTTGGCTTCAATTGCACATCACTTTCCGAACTAAGAAGTGATGAAAGTGAGACAGAGGGAGCACTTGCTACCGTTCTTAAAATTCTGCAGCAGATCCACAGTTTGTTCTTTGACCCGGTATGAGGAAAAAACTCAATTCAATTGCATTTGAATTTTCTTTACCTTCATTTATACTAATAAGAATCTTCTCTTGCAGGAACACGTGGACAATCTAGAGCACCAAGATGTGAGGCAGGTAAATTTTCGGTGGCTACATTTATTTTTTCCTTTCTACCCGTTGTTTTGTATGGCATGTCTGTTATTCTACCTGCGCAGATATTTTTCCTTGCTTTGTTTTCCTTTGCTTAGTTTCTTAGACCATTGGGCATGAGTTTTTACCCCCTTCATCTCTAGGGTGTGGGGGGGTGGGGGTGAATTACTGATAGCTGAATGAAATGAGATGCTTGCACTCTGTTACTAACACCCGTTTCAGTTGTGAAAAGCCCAAAAAAAATGTGATAAAAGACAAGGTTTAGTCTTAAGTTTTCATTTGTTACCAATTGTTATCCATTCATTTTAATCAGTTCACTGAAGTTAAAGAGTCTGCTTCAAATCTGTACAAAGCAATCTTTGATAGTCTCAAGACGATTCCATCATAATTGTTTTTAAATATCTAGATGCATGCTAGTTTAAGCATTTCTTGAAAAAGTTACTATACTAGTTAGTTAACTGAATCTAAAGAACATTTTCATCTGGGTGTTAGATTGAACTTTGACATATGGAAGGGGATTCGCGTGGTTAATCCATTATATTGATAGATGCTCAGTAGAGGGTTAATTTCTTCCAACTAAGACACTTGAATTCATTAGTTGAGGTGATCTGCTTTTATGCTTAGCATTACACTCGCATGTAATGGTAACTGCTAATCATTCCACAGGTGCTAAAATCTGTTCGCAAAGAAATTTTAAAGGGTTGCAAGGTTGTCTTCAGCCGTGTTTTCCCAACTAATTCCCAGGCTGAAGATCAGCCGATCTGGAAAATGGCAGAGAAGCTTGGAGCAACGTGCTCAACAGAACTTGATCCACAGGTGACACACGTCGTTTCCATGGATGCAGGAACTGACAAGTCTCGTTGGGCAATGCAGGAGAAGAGATTTTTGGTTCATCCTAGATGGATTGAAGCTTCTAATTACTTGTGGAAAAAGCAACCTGAAGAAAACTTCCCTGTTAGTCAAGCCAAGGATAAATGAACCATTAATGCTATGGATCTAATCATTGGTTTTACGTCATTGCTTCCAAGCCCTGTAGCGTTCCACCCCTGGAGTTAACATCTGATACACTCGATCATCTTCAATGGACTTTCACTTCTTTCCTTGAATCCATGTTTTGTTTTGTGTTGAGTCGAGATTAATCAGAGCAGGTGTTGTGTCTTGTAGTGTCATGTCACGTCATATTGGGAAGTGTACATAAAGCAGTGTTTAGGAACGTTACTCTTCCTGCATTGATGTAGTGAGCCAGCCAGATGTTCATCATCTTTGATTACAAGATTGTTACAAAACTGAGGTGAAATTAGAAAATTTCCCACCCCACTTCTTGCTAATCATGGTTTAATGTTCAGTTACGGGTTGAATAGCTTTTAAATGTGTGCAATGAGAATAAAAAAATTGCAAAACTTTGTAAAAGCAATCATTAAAGGATTAATTAATAACATAATTTCATCTCTTTATAATTTTAGGAGATATTATTATGTCGAAAGTTATATAATGCGAATATGTTTTCTTCAGGCTAGTTTATCTTCCCTTATTTTCCTCTCTTTTGAGGGGGCTCAAGGCTGGTTATATTATACAGTAATTTTGTCGTGTTAATACATTAAGCTCCAATTTGATGGGGATGGGGATTAAAATCATATTTTTAATAGAGTGATAAAAAATAATGGAATGTCTGGTTAAAAAGTTATGGATCATAGAAAATATGTGGTTAAAATTAGTTATTGACTTTGATTTAAATTCAAATCTGAAATTTAATTTCTATGAAATAGGGTCTAATTGAATAAAAGTATATGGCCTTTGTTCATGGTTGTACTTTATGACTTTTAACTTGTAGTTAATTCTTAATTTCAACATTTTATTAATTAGTACATCTTGCCTTTAACGATGATTTCCGTCCAAAAAAATTTATTAAACTAGAGGGTGTAGAAAGATTAATTTGCCCTTGTATATTTTTTAAAATAAGGAAAGGAAAAAAAAAAAAAAAAAAAGAGAGAGAATATTTGGTTTTCATTTGAAAGCGTCCTAAAATAAAATATTTGGAGAGAAACCATCTTCAATGATCAAATATGTTATTGACAGATTGAAGATAAGAATGCGAGAGATATACGTGCAATGATAAACAAAGATTATGGACTTTTAGTACAATTATGATAATCACATGAGGATCCAGGAATTTTTCACGGACGGGCTAAAATTTAAAGGTTGATATAATAATTTCATATATAAATTAAAGTCAAATTCATTTAATTTGAAGTTGTTCCCGACAAGGTTTTGAAACATAAAATTCATCTACAACAGAATTTATATCTATCTTTTGAGCAAGTTCTCGTTCGATGAAGAGTGTCAAATGATATTGCTCTAACGACAAGCAAAATATAATTTAGTAAGCCGGCAAGGCAACAAAAATAATTCATGATATCGGCAAGACAATAACAATAATCATTATATCGACAAGACAACATTTCAACAAAACAACTTAGACAAGTAGGCGAAAATCTGTAAAGGTCTCTGATCTCACATTAATTATCTTAATATACACTATTAACATGAAAACATAACATCAAATAGCTTACCATCCTTAAACCATCCAAACCCCAAAATAAAAACAGAAAATGACAATAAACAACTGATAATGGAACGAAAGAGAATTATAGTGCAAATATAATTGCTCTATGCTCAAAAGAAATACATAATCTGTCTGATCTTTTACCTTTAAAAGTTTAATTGTTTTCAAGTGGTTTATGTAAATCTTCATAAATCTATTTAACAATGTTTTGGAACTGTTGGGAACCTACTTAATCATGCGCAGCGGAAGTAAAGCAATTTCGATTCCCAAACAAGGATCTACATTGTGTTTAGATAGAAATTGTGTTTAGAATAATACCTTGATGAATTCTGCAAACTCTTTTGCTGATTCACGAACTCCAATGATCACGATCTACAATCCAAGCTGTCCAATTGTCCAGCCTCCAATGGTGATCCACACAGAGAATAAGAATGACGGCTAGGGTTTTCTTTTCTCGTGCTAGCAAGAATAATGAATAATCAATTAGGTTTTTCAAACCCTAACAGCCTATTGATATGAGTCCAAACGGGCTGGCCCATCTCTTAACTTAACCCGGTCCAACATTTAATTAATCAAATTAATTAAATCCGGTCCATGAATTAATTAATCCAATTAATTAATTCGGGCCTATTAATAAGCAACCCAATTAATTAATTATCCAACACTTGTCAATTAATTAATTGGTAAATATCATTCTTCTGATTCTCTTTTCTGTGTGACCCATTAGGTTCCCGATCACGATGTCTAACGACGTGAATTATTATTTTGATCTAATCAAAATTGATAAATTAAAATACCCCTTTTAATTTATCATCAATTCACATTCGTCGTCCCAGATTGACATCTAGAAATGTGTCAGGGCAATACATGTGACGGGAAATGTCACGTGGCATGACAAAACCAAACTTGTTCGTTCACCGTGAAACTATAATCCTTCGTCAATATGATCCAATCAATTACGAGATATGGACGTGTGTCAATCTCAATTATCGATCATATCTTTTATCCTAATGTTAAGTCAATGTAAGTCAAAAACTCTTTTCCGACTTATGAGTTCACCTTGGCCAAGGATTTCATTATCAACTTAACTGGATGAAATGTAGATCATAATCTCTTACTATCTAAGAGTGACGAATCCTCTATTGATCATTCACAACATTCATATGATTATTGACATACCCGAACGATGCCGTATTAGCGACCCTTGACAGAGTAATATCCGACATCACCAAAGCATGACTGTCCTCACATAAGGCACTATGATGACCTCAAGTCAAAGGACCAATTCCACTACCGAACGTTAGAGATTAACCACTGACACTCAGATAGATTTCCATGTGGAATCTCTCAGCGGGTCTCCAATGTTTTGTTCTATAAAAAAATATTCACGTGTTCATTCAAGTGTCTCTACACTTTAGCTTGTGAGATCAACTACTTACTTCATAAGTAAGAAATGTCACACGTGATGATCTATCCGTAATAACTATATCCGTATCTCGTTATTACATACGACCATGGACGATTTAAGATTCAATCATATGTGATTTGTATCTCACAATCACAACTCTTTGTGATTAACAAATCACCAAAACTTGAATCTACGGATTCTATTATTTAATTAATTAGAATATGAATTCAATAATAAATTTTGCCATAAATATGCATCGGTTATATATACATTAAAAGTGTTTATGTCCAAAGTTGATTGGACCTAGGGCATAACACTTACAGGAACTCATAACGGAAACGAAATGTTGAATGCAGGCCCGACATGGCAATGTCTTGGGCCTCAAACTAATCCATGAACTTGTTCAGTTCATCAGATTTTGGTGATTATATTTTATTTTTAGGGTTTAATGTAAAATTATTGTGTATGATATTTATCTATCATCAGAAGTATCTGGTGCTATAACTATAAGTCGTAAATTTTTTTGCTGAATGAGAAACCTTCTGAATTTGGAAATTTTAAATATGTAATCCATGCAAGTGTTTGCAACAGTTGTTTATATTTTTTGAGAAGCAATTTCAATAGGAGAATTGTTTCTGCTTTTGGCTTAAAACTAAATTAAACATTAAACACTATAAGATTTGTTATTAAAATCGGAATGTGTTAATACCAGTTTGTTGTGAAAAGATAGGAGATTAAGCCACAATATGAAGTAAAGATCACAAGAACAACATAATTTTGTATAGAATGGATATTTTATTATAATATAGAGAATGAATACAAAGATTATGTATTTATGATTTGTCTAACTTCATCTAAAACACAATAAAGAGCTAACTATATATAGGAAACGTATAGGGGACGTCCAAACCCTCATAGTAGAGTTGTAGTTGAAGTCTAATGCCAGAAACGGAGGAGACTAAAACAGAACAACAATGCAATGGTGTCACGATGCTACTCACCAGGCATAGCAACACAGCGCAGGCTTCGCTGTTAATGAACAGCCTCCGACCTAAACTCCTTTCAATGATGTTTTTCTTCATTTAGAAGTCTTCTTCAATTCCAATACAAATTCTTACCCTCCAATGGCCCTCCAAGTAGAACATCAATTATAATTCGCAATTACATTCCAAATATGATTCTAATTAATGTGTACTTTAATTATGATTCTCAATATCTTCAACAAAGAATTCGGATCACTCCCAAATTCTAACAAGATTTTAAATTGAGTTTTATTTTTGCGCGACAAAACAATTGCGCAATTGTGGTTGACAAAACAATTACACAAACGTAGTGGACGATATAAAGATATCATTTCACGACCAAAGAATAAAGATAGATTCTAAAATATGTTACACAGTCTTTCACATGAAAAGTCATTTGCTCTACCACTAGGGGCATGTAGTTTAGACATATTAATTTGCCCTTATTGTTTAAGGGCCTCAAAATTCTCAAGAACGGTCTTGAAGAATTACCGGGCTAGTTATATAATATACTTCAATAAATTTATAATTTTTAAAGAACCATTTAAACGCGATCAATTCTTCAAATGTAGTGTACCCAATAGACTATTATTCTTTATATAAACACAAATTCATTCTCGATATAATTTTTTATTTAAGACTAGAACCAGTTATTTGGTACATTTGCTTATATATGATCTATTTGGTAATTGGTATGTTATTCACTTGTGACTATATTTTCTACTATAATTTTCAAGACTCAATTATTTGTACATGGATTCTTTCCTCATAGTCCAATGATATAAGGAAAGTAATATGCACATAACATAGCTTCAAAATGTCAGTGGATTATTGGTTAAGACTATATCATTATATGTTTGATAGAGAAGTTCCAACTAACAAGCAAATCATACTCGATATTTAACCAAATTTGATGAAGCCCAATGGTTGCTGTGACATTTGAATAAACATCAATAGTAGTTTGTGCACTTACTTCTTACTACACGTCAAGACTAGACTGACGAAAAGCAATCTTGTTGGATTTGTAGTTCAATAATATTGATATTGCTTACTAGATTGAAAAAGTTTGGATAGCACAAATTAATGTGACGGACTTTGAGTGAAATGAAACACCATACTTTTTTTTTGATACTTAGGTGTCCACTTTCGACAACTAATCTTGGAGTCTACGCTTTGACCCCTCAAGACGCAGATCGGTAAACTGCGTGATGTGCTCCAAACTAGCCAGGGTCCAAGAGCCCCTCCACTGATCTGTCAAAGTGCCTAACGAGTCAACATATGTTGCACCTTGCCTTCCGGAGAGAGAGTCTGCCTTTCAAGAGCCCCAAGAATCGAATACGCGACTTTTGAACTGCTAGCAACTAAGAGCCCATTTTTTTGCGAGTTGGGATGTGCTCGGGGGGCTGAAACACCCTACTTCTTTATTCGTTATTACACTGGATCAGCAATGGAAGAGTTTTTTATGTTTTGAAAAATGAAACGTCCTCCTAAATTTCATTATATGCCAACCGGCTGACTACACT